>CM035168.1:102272106-102655604 GCA_020205615.1 Panax quinquefolius | reverse complement strand
AAAGTTTATGCTTGGTAGTCATTCTGCTTTGGGATACCGAGTCTAAAGTTACTTTGGAAATAGAGTGGAGATTACACAGATGATTAAAGAGGGGAGACCTTTGTTTAGGAATCCATAATTGAAAAATAGAAATTAAGGTCAATACCTGTGCGTGCATCGCTGCTGAAGTGTATAGCATATTTCCATCTATTTATTATTAGTACTTGAACAATTTATGAATTTCTTTTATGCAGGGAATTACTTTTGAGCTCGATGATGAAATGTGTGAAGATGGCGAAGACAGAGAAGCATTACAAGACATTCTTTACAATACAAAATTAAGTGAAGGCTATCTTACACTTGCTCGTGATATAGAAGTTATGGAGCCCAAATCTCCTGAGGACATTTATAAGGTTTGAATCTTTTTGCTGTCCACTTTTTGCCTATTAGTATATTTTTTCGTCATGCTTGGTGCTCTCAATATTCCAATCGCTTTTATGATCAATAGCTGTCTCTAGTCTCAGACTGTAGTGCTTGTTAATACATGCTTGAAATACTTTTCTGTTACTTACTTTGAATGGAATAATAACTATCAATTATGCGGATCATAACGAAAACAGTGTGTTCCAAAAAATTTCATTTTCCTTATTGTTTTAAATGTAAAAAGCTGGGAATTCATTTTCCTTTTTTCTTTTTAATGTAAAAAAGTCATTAAATTCCGTGTCTTGTATGATCTGCTTTGTGTTCGCAAGCAAAGCTATATAACACAATAAGTTGGTTATAGAAGATAGTCAGATGTTCCCCTTACTGCCCCAAAAATATTTTCAATTGAGAAAAATTGAATGAATTACATTTTTATGCATTGGGATTCTTGAAAATCATGTTTTTCTTTTTTCTGGATTGTTTCAGGGATACCTTTCCTGATTTATTTTATGTATTTTTTTTAACCAAATATGGTTGGATTTTTAAGGCTCATTTGCTTGATGGCCGGGCTAGTGCTAGTGCAAGTGTAGATTCAGCCAGACAGAACTTAGCAGCAACATTCGTTAATGCATTTGTGAATGCTGGCTTTGGTCAGGTAAATACTTATTTTTAGAGCTTCATAGGTGTTTTTTGGCCTTTTTGCTTTAGTTACAATCTTTACCCTTTTTATTGCAGGACAAGTTGATGACTATCCCATCAGAGGCCTCAAGTGGTGGGACCTCGGGAAATTGGCTTTTTAAGAACAAGGAACATGGAAAGGCCAGTGCTGCAGCAAGTCTGGTATGTGCATCTTTACCTTCGACCCTAGTGTTGTACTGATTTAATTTTGTTATAAACATATAATCATTCTTTCCATTGTTTAGGGGATGATCTTGCTTTGGGATGTTGACTCTGGACTTGCCCAAATTGACAAGTATTTCCACAGTAATGACAACCATGTCATTTCAGGCGCATTATTAGGGGTTGGAATTGTAAACTGTGGCATCAAGAATGATTGTGATCCCGTGAGTTTTGCTTAAGATTTCTTTTAGTGCAAGGCATCACCAGGAGTGTTTATTATTTCCCTGAGATCTCATAAAGCTACTTCTTTCAGGCATTAGCACTTCTTGCTGATTATATTGACAAAGAAGATTCTTCTGTTAGAATAGGTGCAATAATGGGTCTGGGCCTTTCATATGCAGGTGCTCGGAATGAGCAGGTGAAATTTCTTACTTTGTATTGTGAGGTTTTGTTGATTTGTGTCAAATGTATTATATTATTATATATGGTTGATCTACATTTTACTTTTGATCTGAGAGACCCAAAAGTGGAATTGTTGTCTCTTTTCAACTATGTAGTGTTATCAACTTTGAAAATTGATTTTATTCTTATGATATGTTCACCTTCTGTTGTTTAATATTGAACTGACTTTTATTATTATTTGCCAGATTCGTAGTATATTGACTCCTATCCTTGGAGATGCAAAGGCACCTCTTGATGTGATTGCATTCACGGCTATCTCACTGGGTTTGGTATACGTGGGTTCCTGCAATGAAGAGGTTGCACAGGCAATAATATTTGCATTGATGGATCGAAGCGAATCAGAATTGGGGGAGCCTCTAACCCGCCTCTTGCCTCTTGGCCTTGGTCTCCTTTACCTTGGGAAGCAGGTATCTTAAAATTAAATTTACAAATCGTCGTGGCTTTCATGTTAGTTATACTGTCGTTAATAACTAGGAAATATTCCCTTCCTAAAAATTATCAAGATCCACTTTGACATTGCATAGGGTTTTCACAAAGCTCAAGTCAATGTATGTCCTCTTCTATAATTGATATAGACGTAAGACAATTGTAATATCCATTGAAATATAGGATAATATAGGGAAGTCTATTACCAACCAATTTTTAAATGGGGCTTTTATTTTGGGTCATCTAAAACAAAGAAAGTGAGGACAATAGTTGTGGACAAAGGAAGTTTTACTTTGTAAGTTTAATTTTGTAACCGTTTTTGAGAAAGTTCACATGGTATTTATTAATCTTGAGTTGCAGAAATGATATCATGATTTCAAAATTACTTAGTTGTATGGTTTAAATTGTTTTCGATAATAATTTTTGGTATTAAACAGGAAAGCGTAGAGGCCACAGCTGAGGTCTCAAAGACATTCAATGAAAAAATCAGAAAATATTGTGACATGACCCTGCTTTCTTGTGCATATGCTGGAACCGGAAACGTATTGAAGGTGTAATATTATATTGAGTCAATCAAGCTACAACTAATTCCTTTAGCTACATGAAATTTCAAACTCTCTCTGTCATAGGTTCAACACTTCCTTGGTCAGTGTGCTCAACATCTTGAAAAGGGTGAAACCTACCAGGGACCAGCAGTACTTGGAATTGCTATGGTAGCTATGGCAGAAGAGCTGGGCGTTGAAATGGCGATTCGCTCGTTAGAGCATCTTTTACAGTATGGAGAGCAGAATATCAGAAGGGCAGTTCCATTGGCTCTTGGTCTCCTTTGCATATCAAACCCAAAGGTTGATTCCTTTGGTATTGGCTAGATTGAGTACTCAAGAGATTACGAACTGAGTTGACATGCTAATTTGTAATATACTTCAGTTAATATGCATGCCTAATTTGTTTCTTTACTTGCTGTTTTGACCAGGTCAATGTCATGGACACACTAAGTCGACTAAGTCATGACACAGATACAGAAGTAGCAATGGTACTATGATACACTGTTTAACATACATTATTGTTACTTCTACAAACAAATAAAGAAAATCTTACATTCTTGCTGTTTTTACTACTAAGAATTCTAATACTACTACTTTTAGCTGAAAGTGGGAAATGATTTGTTTGTTGATCTACAGGCTGCTGTCATCTCCTTGGGGTTGATAGGTGCTGGAACCAACAATGCTAGAATAGCTGGCATGCTTCGGAATCTTTCAAGTTACTACTACAAAGAAGCCAGTCTTCTCTTTTGTGTAAAGCTTCTCTAAACTCCTTATGCGTGCACAGAAAGAAATACATATCCCGATCCTCATGCACACTTCCTGTATTTAATTCTTAGCATATAGATTTCCTGTGGTAATTTAACAATTTGCACTTATGACTTGTTCAGGTGCGAATTGCTCAAGGTCTTGTACATATGGGAAAAGGCTTGTTAACTCTTGCTCCATATCACTCTGAACGGTTCTTATTATCCCCGTATGTATAACTTTTGACTACATTATTTTGACCCTAGGTTTACATTAAAAAAGTTATAATCCTTATTTTTCTTGCTTTCTTCCAGGACGGCATTGGCTGGAATTATAACTTTGCTGCACGCATGTCTTGATATGAAAGCCATTATTCTTGGAAAATATCATTATGTTCTTTACTTCCTTGTTTTGGCAATGCAGGTTTGTTATTGTTCTGAATCAGCTCATTATTTTTACCATTCTGTTTTGGTACTTTTTTTTTTTTTTTTTTTAAATTTAGGCCTCCACCCAGGTTTTTAAGTTGTAGTCTTATTTTAATTTCACAGCCAAGAATGCTGTTAACTGTGGACGAAAATCTGAAACCTCTGTCTGTTCCTGTTCGGGTGGGGCAAGCTGTTGATGTTGTTGGACAGGCAGGTCGACCCAAGACCATCACTGGTTTCCAGACCCATTCAACCCCAGTTCTTTTAGCAGCCGGCGATAGAGCTGAACTTGCAACAGAAAAGTATTTAACATTTTCTCCTTGAGAAATTGTTGTCCAGGATGTATATGCATTTTTATTGACAAATTAGTGGTTTGTGCAGATATATACCTTTATCCCCCATTCTAGAAGGATTTGTTATCCTGAAAGAGAATCCAGACTACAAGGAAGAGTAAAAGATGCACTGGATCAGCAATTTACTCAGATGAGGCCTCACCCTTCAAACCCCTGCTCTTTAAAAGTTAGCATTTTGTTTGAACGAGGGGTCCATGCCGAATTTTCTTGTTGCTTTTTTTTTCCCTTTCCTTTACATTCCAGCAGCAACAATAATACTTGATCCATTGCAAAATGAGAGTTGACGTTTGAAAGTAAGTTTCTATAGGAGAAGATGGACTTTAATGTAACCTTGAACCAGAATTATTGCAACCCACTTAGATGCTTGTGATTTTGTGGTGTAATATTTGAACTAGGTATGATTCTTTGGTATTGTTAAGAACTGTATAGCTAATCTAATGAATCAGGCACTCGCACGATCATTAACAGTTTTAACTAGGCACTCGCATGATTCTTAATATAATTTATGATTTCAGAACTGTATAGATAATGAACAGTAATTGTGTGATCGGAAAAATATGCATGCGGATTGCTTCAAAATTATGATGAGACAACCTTCAACCCCAAATAAACTGGTGGACAGACAAAAAATCCAAGTGTTATAAGCAAAAATTAATCCAGCATCAGAAATATTTGCTTAACCACTTGTGCCAAAAAACAAATTTCTTAAATTGTCCCATATAAATATAAAATTTGAAAGTAATAAATATACTTGTATTTTAAACTCGGTTACAAACTTAAAATGGTCATACAAATTACAGTTTCATACTTTTTTTTTTTGGGCAAAGGTTTAAAAATGATCCTAACTTTTATCGTGATGTGTGATGTCTACCGAGCATTATATATATATTTTTTTTCCAAAAATACCTTTAAAGTTATATTTTTTGGGTCGATTATGCCTCTGCCGTTGACAGACATGCCAAATAGACAAACGGATTTACAATCTCTATGACGTGGCTGACACATGGAAGATTTGTTAAAATTAATTAATACATAAATTAATTAAGTCTTAAATATAAAACATATTCTAAATAAAATAATATATATATCATTTAATTAAAACAAAAAATACTACTAAAATTCAAAATAAAAAAAAAACATAACATATTTACATCATTTAATTAAAATATTAAAATTCAAATTATTTTGTTAATTAATCAAAATAACTAATTAAATAAAATAAATTTTTTTAGTATAAAGAATAACCATTTTTTTAGCAAGCAAATACCCCATCAGACTATAGTTTTGCCTCCATTTTGCGATTGCTGATCTTTGATTTAGGTTTAGAAGATGGATGGTGTGAAAGATAAATTCAAGGGTTTTATGAAAAAAGTCAACAATCCATTCTCATCTTCTCCTTCTGGTAAATTCAAAGGCCAAGGTAGAGTCTTAGTTCTTCGTCTTCTTCTTCGGCTCTTTCCAATCCAATTCTCAGTTCTACCCCAAATCGTCAGCCTCATAATTCGGAAAATTCGAAGCCTTTGCCTCAACGAAGGTATGATTCCGATAATCAAGTCCAGAGTAACTTGAGTAAATTGGAGCCAAATGCTAAACCATCAAATGGGTTTGTAGCTTCTGACTCAAATAACACTAAGCCGTTGCCTCAAAAAATCAACAATTCTGACATTCAAGTTCAAGGTAAATCGGATAATAAGAGTAATTCGGACTCTAATCCGAAACCAGTTGATGGATTTGATCCATTTGACTCGCTGATCACTACCGGGAAAAGAAACAAAAATGCTTATTCGTAGATAATGTGTTTAAATAAAATAAGATTTACTAACACTCTGTTTTTAGAACAGAAAAGAAAACAATAGAAAACTTAAATTAGAACAGAAAAAAATAAATAAAAAATTTGAAGTTTTCCTTTGCGTTGTTTTTGAGTTTTTAATAGAAAAGAATTGAAAATTTAAAATTTAGGACATGAATTGTAATTTAAAATTTGTTATATTAAAAGTTGAGGATAATATAGGAATTATAAAAATATTACTTATTCCAATTTGTTTTTCGTCCAAATCAGTAAATTTGGGCCGGAAAACTTTAATTTAAAAAAGTGGTAAGTTTTCTATCCATTTTTTTCTTTTCTCGTTAAAAAACTTAGAAACATGTTAAATTGAAAAGAAAACTTAATTTTTTTCATTTATTTCTTTTCTTTTCTCATCTACATTTTAAAGCTCGTAAAAGCAGCGTAAAAGCATAATTGAATTTTTTTTAGTATTTTGGTATTTTTTTAATTAATATTTTAATAATTTTTTTTAATTAATTTTTTTAATATTTAAATTAAATACGTTATGTTTTGAATTTTAATATTTTTTTTTTTGGTGCAATGGAGGGCAAAGCCCAAGAACCCCATAAACACATCCCCTATTCAGAAACCCAAAAGAAAGTAGTCGTTTAAAGGTTCATTTAGCCCAGGAAGTTTTTTTTAATGGGCTGCGCATCATTATGGGCTTTGTAAGACGAGCTCGATATTTCTCCCCTTCCAGTCTCTCTCTCTCTCTTCACTCCTCTACCCGTCTCTGTGTCCTGGGGTTTTAGGGTTTTACTTCTCCTGCTCAACGCTGTATTCTCTCTTTATCTGTAACGATGAAGGTGAAGGTTATATCACGCTCAACAGATGAATTCACCCGAGAAAGAAGTCAGGACCTCCAGGTACTATCTTTTTTTATCTTCTCTCTTTACAATTCTCTGTGATTATTTCATTCCTACCTCTAAAATCGTAATTGCTTGCTTCCAAATGTTTTCTCAGAGAGTATTTCGAAACTTCGATCCAAACTTGCGAACTCAAGAAAAGGCGGTCGAATACGTTAGAGCTCTTAATGCTGCTAAATTAGAGAAGGTAAATGATTCTCTTGCTTAAATTATTCCATTTTTAATAATCAGTTTCTTTTTTTGTTGTTTGGTGAAATGGATTAGTTTAACTTTTTATGGGAGTAATTATTGTCATTTGGGCGATTAGGTGTTTGCAAGACCATTTATCGGAGCAATGGATGGACATGTAGATGCTGTTTCATGTATGGCGAAGAACCCAAATCATTTAAAAGGGATATTTTCTGGTTCAATGGATGGAGGTAATTTCTTTGGTTAATGTTTATAATGACTTTTAGCCTCATATTGGGCTGTAATTATTGAGTTTGTTGAATGTGCTATAATGGCCTAGTTTCGTGACCAATTTTAATAAGTAATTACGTGCTTAATATTTTGGAATCACTTAAGTTGTTTTTGAGAGAATAGTTTCTATCTTATCATAAGTATATCCTCCAGGAAACTGGTACTCAATACGTTAGTTCATTGGTTCTATGGGAGGGTCAAAGAGAAACCTACTTTCTGTTACCAACTATAACCATCCGAAATGTTAGTTTTTGGTTTACAAGGTTCTAATTCTGAAGCAAAGGCATTAATGTAGTTTTCGCTTATATTTGCAGATATTCGTCTCTGGGATCTAGCTTCAAGGTAATTTAACAATAGTTCTACTCATTAAGTTCAAGTAGGAAAATGATTCTATTTTATTCTTTCACAATTTTTCTTTTCATATCTGCGTCATTCATCCGTTTTACAATAGGGAATATGTATTTCAATTGCTTAATTTTGCAAGGAGTCACAACAGCAATTCTTGGTTTCCGTTGAATTGTGCATGAGCATGATTTAGTTGAATAGCTCAGCCATTCGTGCTAACTTTGACTGGATTGGGAAAAACTAGATGAAAGCAGCTAACCTCAAAATCCACCGTCTTAGTTCATGATTCCTGTCCCCCCAACGTCTTCATGTCCTCTATCATGATTCATTCCATCTTCATTACAGAAACCTGGCTGGTCCTCCATCACTTTAAGTTTAGTTCTCAAGACGATACCCTAACTATTGTTATGCACCGTATTTAGCATACAACATACTAGATACACCCTTACTTGATCATGTGACAACCCGAAAATTTAGAAGATCTTGAATGATTAAATTAAAGGTTAAAGTTTAAAACCTAGAGTGAAAGTAGATTATTTATTTTAAATTTTTAAGAAAAAACTAAGGAAATGGTATGTTGAAATAATTCAACGATAAGGTTACGAGAAAGAATAAGATCTAAACCGATTAAGAATGATTCGGTATTGTGATTCCGGGAACGGAAAAGAATGTGTAACCCAAATTTTGGGTAATATTAAAATAAGAATTAAATAAATAAAATTCTTATTAGATAATATGTTGTTTGATATTATATTGCATAAGTGGGTATGAACTATGCAATATGTGTGATGCTTATGCTTAATAAATGTATTGGTATTATATATTTATAAATTGTAGGGGCAATTTATTAAAGGAAGAGAAGAATAGCATACATTATTAAAATGATATTTCGATATCAAAATGAAAAGGAAAGCCAACATGGCTTAGTTATGAAATACTCTTGGCATGAAACTACCGATGTGGCTAATGAAATAATTATATTATAATATAATTGATTTCATTCAAAAGTAGTATGTGGTAGTAAAGAATGAGAATGATAAGTACTAAAATAGGTTAAATAAATTACATGGACCCATTATTTTTAATAATGTGTACTAATTAAATTGGCTAGTTTAAGTGAATGTGGCAGATCAACTCATGAAGCTTATTATGTATTGGGAGTCCAAGTTGTACAATTTGGGCCCTAATAAATTTCCTATGTATGCTCCCAAGCTTATTCTCAAGTGTAATGGGTCATTACTACCTTTGATTTATGTATTAAGCCCAAATACCAAACTCAAATCCAGCCTATTCAGTGCCCATCCCAGCTGCCCACGTTGGGTTAAAGGAGCTGAGTCTTATTAGTTAACAGTTAGCATAGTTGATTCCAAGAGTTAGCAGTCAGTTAGTTAGTTAGCAAGTTAGCTGACCCCTAAGAGTGCCTAACTTATCTGTTAGGAGGCTAGTTCATTGTATAAGCAGTATGTCAGGCAACAATAGGGGTCACTGCAAAGCCAATTAGCTGCTAGAAGTAGACTGCAACAGGGGAGTTTTAGAGGCCAAAATAGGTGGTTGTGTAGGGGCCAAAGTAGCATCCAAGTAGATATGATGATGGGACTGGTTGTAGGTAATGATGGCTAGGCCTTCCTTCTCAAATTACTTGTAGCCATATAAGGTATCTCCAACTCAGTTGTTATGCTACAAACTGAGCTTCAAAACAGTAGCACACAGTGAGGGAAGGGAGGGAATCCGGCTGGTAAAGAAGAAAGAAATTAAGCAACAACTATTTGCAGTATCTGGGCTATTAAGGTAAGCCTTCCAAGTCTCTCCCACTTTATTCTCTTGCTACTATTTAACTGCAGCTGCCGAATGGCCTGAAAGGAAAATAAAGGGGCTGTTTCTGGTATTAGTTTTGTTAATGTTTTAATGTAGTTGGTGTGTATTAGTTCCTTTTTGTTTTGTTTACCAACTGATAGTATGCTATGAATAAGACCTTGTGATTCTGATGGTATGAAACCAATTGGATAACAGAGTAGCTTTGTGATGGGCATTTAGCACTAAAACTGTTACATTAAAATTTTTAAGTTGCTATGTTATTGCTTTAGGAAGTAAGTGACTGCTAGTCTGCTATGCTATTTTTGTATTGCTATGAATTGAAACTAGGCACAAGGAGATAGGTTGGACTGAGAAGGAATAAGGAGACTAAAATGGGTTTATGATGTAAACCAATGGCTATGAATCTGGTAAATCAAAACTGTGCACACCATGTGCTTGTTAAAAGTCCCAAGTGATTTGTAGTGACTAGAAGTCTGATAATAGGCAGAACCAAAGTTGGAAAAAGACAGAATAATCTATGTATATTAATAAACATAGAGTTTAAAGATACGAAAGGAAAACGAAAACTCAATTCTTAGCCAAAGATGGCATGAAGAAGTTAGTACAGCTGCTGCCCACGGCAGCAGCAACCTGGCATAGCAATCATGAGGCTTTCTTTGAGTTGGTTAAGCACAATTAGACTTTTAAATCTGCTTAGCTGTGGTGCTAAAGTAACAAATGAGTGTATTACTAGTATGTATTAAAAGATTGGAATAACTTCATGATAGTGTACAATGAACAAGGCTGCCGCCTAGAAGGCAGCAGTAGACTGGATGGGGCAATGAGTATATGTGTTTTAGGTGGGTAGCTAAGATGAGTAAATCAATCCAAGTGATTATAAAAGCAAGTTATGAACCCTGAATGTGAAAGGAATCTGTGGAAACAGTGATGATATGAGCCTCTGAAACCATGTATTTAAGAACCAAATTTGGGTTGGTATTCTTTTTATAAATGCTATGTAAAGACATTGTTCCTATTAATTGTCAAAGTTGGAAAGCTATTAGACATGATTTAGTTAACACATGTGTTGTTAACCAAAGTGTTTGAGTAATGAAAGGTTAGTTTTAGCCAAAACATAAACTCAAGGATTAGTGTGGCAAGTACTCTTTTTAGTACCAAGTTGGCAACATAATAAAAACTATTTGGCAGTCCAGGTTCTGTTTTGAAGGATGTTATGGTCACTATACCATACCAGAACCTGGGGCCCTAAGCAAATTTATATATATGTATATATATATATATATATATATTATAGTTTACAAAGTACTGTAAGGGGGAGAGCAGGGCTGCTGTCCATTCACAGCAGTGGTGGACAGTTAGCTGCTGTTATAGCAGTTTTGAACAGTCAATTGGTGTAGCAATGGATTTGATGACTTAATCCTAAATTCTGAATATGTACACGTATATCGAATCAATAACGTAATTGCAATTCAAGGTAAACAAATTAGTAAATTGTATGTTGAAGCTAATGAAACAAATAGTCTAGAACCAAGGGAGCTGCTGCCTATGTGCAACAATAATAGATAATAAATGACTGCTAAAGCAGTATGACTAACCATTTTTGGTTGAGAGTTGTAATTTTAAAAAGTTAATCATCCAGTATAGCTAGAGTATGTGTTACAAACATGTATATAAACCGTATGGTATGTTTGCAAGTATAAGAATGAAAAGAGAGTGGCAAGGGCTGCTGCTATTGGCAGCAGTAATTTGTTGCAAATAGCAGCACATAACTGCTACAGCAACACTAAGAGGCCCTCTTCAATTTCCAAGTTTAGATTACAAGCTTAACCATAGGAAATGGGTTGAAATTTGTTTAGGCAAGCAAGCTAAGGGGAATAAGAAGCTAGCATTTGTGGGCTGCTATGTTGTGGTTGGGGCCGCGAGGCCAAATGTGTCCACACCAAGCTTAGCTGAGCCTCACGGGGCCAAGCCAAGCTTGGCTGCTGGCATAGAAAGACAAAAGAGGACTGTTATGAGCGATGTTTGCAAACTGAAGTTGTGAGGCAGTATGAAGTCTCTAAATAGTCTAAAAATATCACTTAAAAGTTGTTCCCTAAGTTAGTTAAAATCTATTATGAAAAGTCATGCTTAAAAATCCATAAAAGTAAGCTTTAAACAGCAATGAGCACTAAAATGAAGAACCACTATACCTGGACCTTGTAAGCAAATTTCAATAGCTATTATATGATCTAAGTAAGCTACACAAGCTAGAGAAACTAAGTCTAGACTGTTTTGAGTGTTAGGCTTGTTGAAAATCACATTTTAAGCCCAAAAGTGAACTGTTTTGTGTAAATTTTAGTACCTGAACTTGTAAGACTGCAATGAAGTCATATAAAGTTGCTAATTCATGTTGGTGATGATTCCTATGACCAAAGCTAGTAAGAAAATCAAGTTAAGATTTCTTTTTCAAGCCTAAAGTGAGCTTTGATAGTCAAAATGGGTTAGATGATAAAATAAAGTGTGGTGATGCTAAAAGTAACCTTAAGTAACTTAAATATACATGCCTAGAGGCCCTAGACTATCCTAGTGGCCAGAACTGGAAAAATTTGGAAAAAGTACAAAATCAGTTTTGTAAAAAAAGTAAGAAAATGGCCAAGTTTGAGCCCTGTTTTGGGGAGCTTAATGGGCATGAACAAGAAATCTAAACCTTGATTAAAATTCCTTGAAGTATGGTCTAGTAGGGCCAAGTAGTTAAGCTCTTGGCTTTACCAAGGAGTTTAAACAAATCACCAAACTAGCATGGAAAATCACTAAAACTGCAGTTTTGCAGTTTTGCAAATTTGTCTAAGTATGAAAATTTGAGATTTTTCTATTCTATTTAGAACTCAATTTGGACACCTTAGACAAGTGTTGGAATGCTAATGTATACAAGAACTTGAGAAGTGTGTAAAAGCTTGAAAAGCTAGGTTTAGAGGGTCAAAACCAAATCTATGCTTAGTAAACCTAAAGGAATGCTAGAACTAGTCCTAACTAGATATAATTCAAGTGTTGGAATGAACCAAGGTTGCTAGAAATGAAATTGGCAAGAATTGACCAAAACTAGTAAACTCAAAACTGTGAATAGTGGCCTAGTTTGAGCATTAGTTTCAAAAAACATGAAGAGGCTTGCTTAGAAGTCTAAACCAACACAAAATTACTTTGGTATGGGATGCTAGAACTTAACTCAAGAACACATGAAACTTTTATGTTCTAAATCCTGAATAAGATGCAGATGACAAGTGATTCCTATTGCATGATATAAGCATGTCAAATCCCATCAAAGTGAAAAATGATTAATGTGAAAACATGGATGAGGTATTTGAAAAATGTATACAATATCTCAGATATAAAAATCTAAACTACAACCATGATCACTGAAATTACGTGTTATGTGAGCTTGCAAACTATATAACTTGGTTATGTGGCTAATATGCTTGTTAATGTAAATAACTGTGTAGGATCTGTGATAGGCCTGACAAAATATGGTTATGGGTTGGTTTTGGTTTTCAAAATATGATTATGGTTCCATTTAAGAATTAAAACTATATTAACTATTTTTAATATGGGTTGTGTGGGTTGGAACTATATGGTTATGGTTCAAAACCATATTAACCATATTAACCATTTTAAGATGTTTTGACTTTTAAACAGAATTTTTGAAAAATGAAATTGTGAGCGTCACAATTAAATTAATTAAGTAATAATATGATATAAAAATTATTAATATAAATAATAAAATGCTAAAAAAATATACTAATAAAATTTTAAATTGAAATTATTAATACTCTTCCATATTTAAAATTCTTAATGATGAGGAACTGAGTTCAACCTCCACATGGCATTGACTCCTTGCACATGTGTTATAAAATTCTAAATTGAAGTTTTTTTTATCATTCGTCACATGCATCTAATAATCAGGTTTGACTAATTTGACCAAATTTATTACTAATATATCCCTTACAATTTGAGTAAGTACTTCATCTCTACTTTTCAAAACATTTCTTTTCAGCAATTTACACTTAATAAGTGATTAGCAAAAAAAATTTATACCAAACATTTTCCACTTTTACTGGTTTAAAGGTTTTTTATTTACAAAACACAAATTACTTTTTAAACCCGATTATAAGCAAAAATAATAATCATAAAATTAGTATATAATCACATTTTTTTAAGCAATCATAAACATATATCTTAAACAATTGATAACTTAAATTTCAGTAAATAAATTCTTCATGTAATAATTGATCAGATGAAAGTATTTTGAATAATTTCACTCTTAAATATAATATATTTGAAAGCACAATTAAAAATTGTAGTCATGTTATTGGAATCTAATGAATGGAAACTAATTATTATTATTTTAACTTACGGAAAATAGTATACTCTACCTTACCAAAATGAAAAAAAGAGAGTATAAATTATACTATATTGAGTTTTATTATACATTAATTATGCACAAGAGCTAGATAGGAAATACTACTAACCAATTGTTGCCTGGAAAAAAGAGGACGTCACATCATACAGAATTACACGCAAAAAAAACAAGGGTCCTTCGTCTTATAGAAACTTAGCATTAAATAGAAACATGGCATTGACCCCCTGCACATGCCACATGATATGGTATGGTATAGAATATGGGTTGAAAAATGGTTAACTGGTTCAGAACTATATTTGTTTTAAAAAATATGGGTCCAAACTTTAACCAACCTGAATAAATAAAAATGGTTAACCAACCCATTTGGTTCCAGTTAATATGGTTTGACCCAACAGTTAACTAATTATATTGCCAGGTCTAATCTGTGAGAACCCTTCAATTAAGCTGAAATCTTAACAATAGACTACAAACGAGGCAAGTTTCTCAGTTTATTTGTGTGGCCTTATAATTGCTATAGATAACTGTTAGCATGATTTATGTTTATAAGTATGTAATACCTATGAAATGCATTATTTGCTTTGTGAATGATGAATGTCAAATTATGACTAATTATTGAATTGAGTCGGGGAACTCAATATATATGTGCAATGAATGACATGTACATGACACGTGTAGCATGCTATGGTATGTATGTTGCTACCAGCATGACATAAATGTGATAATGCATTTGTAATATGCTTGAACACCAAGAATATAAATGCATGAACTGAATGTGAAACATTTGTGCTACGTGATGCATGATAGATTGTTAGACTTGCTGGGCCGTTGTGCGCAATCTTGCTTAATTTGCAAGTTAAAGCTATGATGCGATCTATCGTGATTAGGAGCGCATGAAAAGAAGACTAGTGATTTAATTGAGATTGTGTTGAATCATTTGATGGTATTTTCATGTGTAAATCACAGATGTGTAAATTTTTGAATTATTCGATAGATGAAGATTATTTGTTCTAAAAAGGGGATATGCTTGAAAGAATGAATTGTATATATATATATATATATATATATATATATATATATATATACTCAGGCTAAATAAGTCATACAATAAATATGATTCTAGTATAAAAAAGATTTGTAAAGGTTGCGATTCAGGGAATGAATAAATAGAAAGAAATAAAAAAATTTATTCCGCATTTTTAGCTATTTTAACATTAAATAATGTTTTAAAGCTAGAACATGATAATATTAACGCACAAGATCGAGAAGGGAAATAGTCCCGATTTTGGGGGCGTTACAGATCACATGTCCCATTGTACGTAACACACCCATTAAACATAAATCCTAAAGTATCCTGTAAATACTGATGAGCAAGCATCTGATTAATTTCATGTTAAAAACTCCATGTAGTGATCTCTTTACTTGTAGTGTTCAATCCAGAGTTGTCAAATACTCTTGTTGACTAGCAAACTGCGTATTGGATGTTTGTTAACTGCGCGTTATTCGTATTTGTGTAACCAAATATGATACTCTTACGTACCAATACTCTAAATTAGCATACTGAAATATTGATTTGTTTATTTACCTGTAGTTGCACAAATATCAATTTTCTAACTTAATATTGGATAATTAAACATCCTTAATACTAAATTATTTATAAAATAATCAACTTGTTGATTATGCTAAAAACTTCTATGCGAAGAACTTATATAGAATTTACTTTTATTACATTTAGACTTTAAGCGAATTCCTACCTATAACACTCATAAAGCTACCCTAGTGTGCCAACTTTTAGCCTATCTAGTGTACTGTGTTCCCGTATTAATTCCACTAATCAAAATGAACCACATCCAGGTAACACCGGACTTCAATCAGAGCTACTAAACCATTACAAGACATTTTAGTGCTTTCCTTTCTTATGTAGATTTTGGGTTTAATTCTTAAACTTTCCTCAAGCGTTTCTTCTAGACGTTGTTTTAAAAGGAAAAAAAATAAAAATGTTTACGCTTAACTTAATTTGTCTGTTTTCTTTTTTATATTTAGACAAACAGTTTGTCAGTTTCTTGGTCACCGGAGTGCAGTACGTGGTTTGACTGTATCTACAGATGGACGTATTCTTGTGTCATGCGGAAGTGATTCCAGGCAAGCTAAACTTCTCCAGGACAACTTTAAAGTTGAGGCAGAATTTTTTTAATTTCTTTCATTTATGTATAGACAATATTTTGTAATATTTGTCTTTGTGTGGGGAAATTGGACATTATATTCCAGTGTCAAACTCTGGAGTGTACCTAATGATACTGTTATGGAGACAGAAGGCTCTTTTGATAACTCTCCCAAGGTTTGTGGTAGTTTATTTGTTCTCCTAATATCTTATATCCAAGTAAAATTTATTGTTCTAGTCTTATTATCTGAGCAAGTTGCTTTTTCATAATTTCAGCCATTAGCAGATTATGCAAGGACAAATCCGAATTTTCGGTAAGATTTTACATTGTTTATTTATGTGGAAAATTTGACAAATATTTCGTCACGCCTTAGCATATTTTGAAGTATTGAAAATTATATCCTTTGTTTTTGTATAAAACCTATCTGTTAATGCATTTTTTCAAAAATAAAAATAAATCAGGGCTGTTGATCATCAATGGGATGGTGTACTCTTTGCCACAGCTGGTTCTCAAGTGGATATATGGGACCACAATAGGTTTGAACATCTGTTGTTTTCACGTCTGTCTAAAATGCTTGAAGGCTTTAATTTTATAATTTGTCTGCTTCAATTAGGTCCCAGCCAGTGAACAGTTTTGAATGGGGAATAGATACAGTGATATCAGTTCGATTCAATCCTGGAGAACCAAATATTCTTGCAACATCAGCTAGGTGTGTATGGTCTACCTGTCCACATATAGATTAGCGACTGTTATTATACTTGTCAGTTTATATTTAATTCAAAAAACATATTAGGTTGTTATGATGCTCCCACTGTTCTGTCTAAGTTGTTTAATTGTAAATTTTATAGCTCATTGGTTGAATGATGATTGTAGAATATGTAGCATGCCTAGGATCCTTTGTTATTCATTAGATAATGTGGCAATTCATTTTCTTAGCAGTTGATATCTTATATATGATAATGATTCTTGCACTTTATATTTTAACCCAACTAGAACTTGATTGATGTTTTCAATTATTCATAGAAACCCAGTTGAAGGTGATCAGAGCCAGTTATGTATTCATATTTACATAATTGATCTGCATCCCACCATTCTATCTAAGTTGTTATATCATGAATTTTTTTATCTCACTGGTTGAGCATAAGATATAGTTGTACACTGGGATCCTCTCTGCCTCACTAGAGATTGTGGCGATACATTTATATTTTTTTATTGTGCTTTTTGGACTTAAAAGATTGATTTTGTATCTGATTAGTAACTTGTGGCACTTCAATTTTGAAACCCAAGTAGATTTTTTTTATTGATCATTTTTAATATTCATAGAAACTCACTCAAAGGTGACTAGTGCTAGTTACATACTCATAATTACTGAATTGATCTGTATTAGTCTTATAATTTTCAAATGTGGATATTATGTAAAAGACATTTACTCATGTTTTTGCAAAAGATCACGATAATGTAAAATTTAAAAGATCCCTACAATATGGTTACACCAACAACGTGAGTTTGCTTCTATGTAATGAATTTCGTGTTTCTATCCTCTTTAACGATATCGCTCTCTATTGTCATTTCCAACTAACCTCTTCAGCAACATTCAACACCCCCCACCAAAACCCTTCAACTCATCCCGCTTCAACGTTTGTTCATCTGATAACATGTGAGAGAGTTGTGGTGCTTGAAAATTGGATTGTGTTGCATTTGGTGGTTTTTTTCTTTTCTTTTTTTGATTTGTAGTTTTTGGATTGGAACTATGACCTTGTGGTTATTCGTCATGGTCTCCACTATTTCTCCTGCACCTTGGGGCAAAAAGAAACGTGGCATTCAGTGGCTTATGCCGAATTAGTGGTTGCTCTCCTGCATGCGCAAGGGGACTAGAGTGGGGAAGAGTACACATTGGTGTTGGTGCCTGAAACAAAATCAACTGTCTAGATATTTGTATGCTTGTTTTATCATAACTGTAAATCTATTATATAATGTGAATGCCGTATCTTTCTTAGTGAGTTTTTTATAAGAATTGACTCTACTTCTAGGTTTAAAAGCTAATGATTCATAATTTTTGTATGCTACATTCGCTAACTTAGTACTCTGCTTGTTATATAAGTAGCGATCGTAGCATAGCGGTATATGATTTGCGGATGTCATCACCAGCAAGAAAGCTTATCATGAGGGTAATTCGATCTTAAAGTCCATTGTACTGTATTTGTTTACTATAATCTAGTAAATGCTTGGTGAAAACTGACAAACACTTGCAACATGGGTAATTTGAAAAACTGAAAATCTAAGCCTTTTCTTTCTCTAGACTTCCTGGTGGCTTATCATTGTTCTGTTGCTACTACTTAAATTCAGATTATATATAAACACTTAGCTAAAACATATTTCCTTGTGCTACCAATTTGCGGTGATGGATTTCACAGAATTATAATTTTTCCATAATCAGCAACTTCCTCTATCACAACCTATCTTCTTTAAAGAAAGAAAAGACTAAGAGAATGATTGATTTATGAATAATATTATCAAGAATAGACTCGTATTGGCATCATAGTTGACCAAATCATAATGAAATGAAAGGCTTCAGTTATTGTCGATCTAAGGACTGGAAGCATTTGTACAACTTCAAATATGCTGGCTGCTAAAATATTTTGAGTTACTGTTGTTTACCAGTCATCAGTAAAGTTCCATTTCCCCTTTCTGATAAATACCAGAAAATTTCTGTGCATATGAGTTCTTTGCCCTGTGAAATTAAGCATTATAAATGAAAATAATTTTTTGTTTATTAAATGGTTCTTAAACTTCACAGGCATTTCAGTTTGTCTTGTTTTCTTGTTCCTCTAATAATAAATAATAGATTTCGCCTATTTCTTACAATTTTTTTCTCTCGTGGGAATGGATTAAAATAAGATTCATTGGGGAATTTTCTGATTGTTTGCAATATGCTTCATTCTTGAGTTTATGGAAATTTTTATGTGTTAAGTCGTTTTCTGTTTGTTTTTTGCACATTAAATTGATTTTTCTTTTGCTGCAGACAAAAACTAATTCCATATCTTGGAATCCCATGGAACCGATGAATTTTACTGCTGTAAGTACAATAACACAAGTTATTTCCCAGCACCTCTCCCTCTCTCTCTTCACCCCTTCCATCTCCCCTCTCTGCCTCCCCCCAAAAGATTGGCGCCATCTCTTAACTAATACGATGCTCTGTATAAACCTTGGCGTGTAAAATTTAATGCACTCAACTAATCAGAAACTTGTGATTTTTTCTCATTTTTGTGTTCCCCATGCAGCATTTTCTTATTCTTTCTACCAAGATATTTAAACTTCATATTCTTATAGGCAAATGAAGATTGCAACTGCTACAGCTATGATGCTAGAAAATTGGATGAAGCCAAGTGTGTGCACAAAGATCATGTGTCTGCAGTGTAAGACGGGAAACTTCTTGAGCCATAGAATTGTTTATTCTGGAATTTTCTGTTACTTTCAAATCATGATCTATGCTAATCATTTGCAGGATGGACATTGATTATTCACCAACTGGTCGTGAATTTGTTACTGGTTCTTATGATAGAACAGTAAGTTTCTCTTGTATATTGAACCACCACTGTTTCTGTAACTTTCTGGTACAATTGTGTTAAGGCAACTGTGCTCTGATAGTCTGATGATAATTTCACTATGTAGGTGAGAATATTCCAGTATAATGGTGGCCATAGCAGGGAAATCTATCATACTAAGAGAATGCAGAGGTTTGCCCTGTGCTAAAACCTTTATCTATTATTATGGTTTTTCCCCCACATGGATGATTGCTTTTTAAGTTAAATTTTAAAGCACAATCTGCAACCTCCATAATGAGACACGTGTCCTTTATCAAATTCAATTTCGGGTGTTCAGCAGATGATATCTTCACTCGCTGATGATTTGCATACTGACTTGATTTTTCATGAACTCAGGGTATTTTGTGTCAAGTTCAGCTGTGATGCAAGTTATGTGATTTCAGGGAGTGATGACACCAACCTTCGACTTTGGAAGGCTAAAGCATCTGAACAAATGGGAGTTGTACGACACTCTTACTCTTTCACTATATTATCATTTGAAGCTTGTTGTTTACCTTACGGAATTGAATCTTTTTCATTTTTTATTTTTATGCTTCTGAGACTCCCCGGAAGAACTTGGAGTGGCTATATGATGACTTGGTTCCAAGTATATTATTTGTTCGTATTGATTGGATTTTGGTAGTATAGGAAATGAATGAACAAAAGAGTGCATGATTAATTCATGGCCTTTAAAGACACATACTGAATTCATTGAGTTATTTACTGGTTGATTTCGTACTTGTTTGTTTTCTTCTACTGTCAGCTATTTTGTAGGTAAAATTTTCTTTATATAATTTCTCTGTAATTAATGCTGCCATGTTAAAGCTTCTGCCTAGGGAACGTAAACAGCACGAGTATCAGGAGGCTGTCAAGAATCGTTACAAGCATCTTCCTGAAGTCAAACGTATTGTGAGGTATTATTGAGTTCAGTTAAAAACTTACTGTTAATGGAATGTAGATTTTCTTTGAAGTGTCTTACAAATTATAAATTTGATTCAAACTTGAAAACTAATCAAAAGAACCATAAGATAGGATTGCGGCTCTCTGTAAGTGCCTACTCTGTCAGATAAGAGTTCTATTGCACCCTTGATCTTATTCCTCAAGTTATTTGTGATACATTTTTACCGGGTTTAAGTTACAGACATGGAAGGAACATTATTTCTCTTTTATTTTACACAACCAAGTAAAAATGCAGCTATAGCTCAGGCAGTTTTTTCAAGTTTGGGCCTTTGCTTGTGTAGCAGGTTTTGAGGTATACTCTACCTGATGGATTGCATATTCTTTTTTTTGGTATGAGGAAGGTGAGTTGGAAGTTAAGGTAAAAGTATCACTAGGGGAAGAGTACTCTTAAGAGAGGGTTACCTCCTCTTTACTATTTTGTTTGGTAGAATTAGAAGGGAAGGAGACAGGATGGGTGGGAATGGGTGGCCACTTTTCATTCTTTGGTATGCTGCAAAGGGGAGGTGAATTCGTTGTTTAGTATATTACAGTTATATTTCTGAATTGAGACTAATATCTAAAAAGTATGTTAGATACTCCCTCCGTCCCAGTTTAAAAGTGCTTATTACTATTTTTGGGACTATCTTAGATATTCTCAAGTTAAATGTCTACTTACCTTAAATAATCTATTTTTTACAATAATTTGCCTATAATATCCTTAGTAATAATTGTCATATTTCTATTCTCTATGCATATTTATGGAGCATCACTAGTCGTGTGCAAAAAGCTATGCAATTAAATGAGAATTTAAATATGGACAATTTTGTCATTTTATCTTCTTTCTTAATATGCGCAAAAAGTTGACCAAAATTTTATACTATGGAGGGAGTAATAATTTAGAAATGGTACTTCTGTAAAGTGGTAGCAAAGAGCCAATTATTTCCTTCCTCTTTATTGCTTATCCAAGTTATCTTTGGGAAGAAAAAGTTGGTGGTTTGAAAGGGAAAATACACTATTCAGCTTTTAATTACCTCAATCTCTTTACAAAACAACAGAAACACCTCCTTTTCTTTATATTCTTCTTTGACCCCTTCTTCCTCCTACTTCACATCTCTAAAGATCAATATTGACTTTCTAAAAGTTAATTTGAGATGTATTAAAATTTAATGCAAGTTTTGAGAACAGTAAATATTATAACTAGTAGTACTTTTAAGGTAATTTATGATATTTATAATTGTATTAACATAAACTAAATGAATTTATGTCAATTTTGAGTTTGAAAATGTTAGAAATTGACTTTTGAAAAGTCGATATTAATCTAATTTGGAACGGAGGTAGTATTAATTCTTATAGAGAGTAGGCTGTGGGGCATTTCGTTTTATATTCAATTTATCAATAACATCTTTTGAATTTGTAGTTAGGAAGGTATGTAGAGCGTCAAGGCACGAGGCTCGTCTAAGAGAGCCAGAAAGGCATTACCTTCATCATGATTGATGATATTTCTTAGAATTATTAATTATTTATGGGCCAAATGCATTTGAGTCTCTACTTGTGCAGACAGATATTTCACGCCTAATTTCTTTCTAATGATTATGTGCAGGCATAGGCACTTGCCAAAACCAATATACAAGGCATCTGCTCTCAGACGCATTATGATTGATGCTGAGAGGAGAAAAGAAGAACGGAGGAGAGCTCACAGTGCCCCAGGAAGCATGCCGAAAGAGTCTGTACGTAAAAGAAGAATTGTTAAAGAGATGGAATGAATTTCTTTACAGCAGCAGCTTCCCGGAGTTGCTGGTTCTGTATAACTGGGGCATCTGTCAGATTATATATGATGATGCAGCAGGGTCTGGTCTTTCTCTGACCAAGTTGAATACCAGCCCAAAGCACATAAACGACAGCTATACATGCATGGACAGTTTTGGTAGATTAGTGGTTCTATTATCTGTTTGTTCTATAGCATATTATTATAATATCAGCTTCATGATTTTCATCAAGTATTACAACCATGTCTTATCCGTCAGTCAATCAAACAGAATGATCTTTTGGTCTTCGTTTCCATGGAGAAATAAAGGAGATTTGAGAAGTTTAGAGTGATCATTTCCACTTGTACTTATAGGTTCTCCCTCCATCTGACTATCAGAATGCTTGGGTTAATAGTATACTAATAGTTTAGTGTTCGGTTTCTCTTTTACTTTAAAATATTTACCAATTCCAAAAAACCAACTGTCTTTATCTCATCATCATCATCAAATAGGATATGCACACCAATCAAGCCCTCGTTGCTAAAATAACTACTGAACCAGTTTTCTTTTCTGGCTTAATGCTTTCTCTAACATTGTATTTGTAATTTCATTATCTGTTATTCAGTTTTAAGTTCTCTTAAAATTTCTTTGTTATTGAGTTTTTTAATGGCTGAAATATGATTGCGAGCCAACTGTATTAAATAAATTTATTCACGTAACTCGCAATAAAAAAATCTCAATAAATATTATTTTTCTTAAGTAAATAAATGGGCATAAAATTTAACCGTTTTTTTTGTCAAATTTTTCTATTAAAAATAGACGGATTTGGGACGAAAAGCTACATAATATAAAATCATCTTTTATAATCTCTATTATACCCTCAAAATTATAAACATATTCAAACTAATATAAGAGCAACTTAGTTTTTTATATATATATATATAAATTCAGTACAACTTTTTTATTCTTTTCTTTTTTATTAAAAATTAAATTTCCATTCTTTTGTTTTGTCGTCCCAAACTATTAAAAAGTTTTTGAAAGAAAATAAGGATTACATTTTAACCTTAAGAATTTAGAAATAAGAGATTTTGTACTTCTCAAAAAATATCAACTGAAAATATATACCAAAATGCCAATAAAATTTCAGTTGCCTTTTCAGAACTCGCAAAGAGTGTCATGAGACTTGGGTTTTAGCACTCTTCAACACAAGAGGAGTAACACGATTGAAAAACCCTAACAGTGGGAGCACACGCATAAAACCTTTTTTCCAAATTAGCATTTTCACGGTCATCAACATGTCCGTCGCCGCCGCTAGATCCGTCTTCCGATCAGCCTCAGTCCGTAATGGTGCGGCAAGATTAGCTTCTGGAGTGAAAGCCGCTCGATCTCCCTTTCGTATGTCCACCAGAAGACCACTTTCACATCGCATCTTCAGGTTACTAAATAAACATTAACACATACATACACACAAGCCCAATTATACATGTAAACTGACATTTATCTTCATTTTCTTTTGAAGTTGTCCTGCTGAAATGAGTTCGATGCAACCCTTCCATACTGCGACTGCTTCGGCATTGATGACTTCGATGCTCTCTCTCTCTCGCCGTGGTTACGGTTGGCTTCCTGATGGTAGTAAACTTTCTAATTTTGGCTTAATTTCGATTTTTAAGTCCTTGAAATTTTTGATGATTTTCTATGGTTCAATTGATGTTATTTGGGATTGCGAATCTATTTGTGTTCCTAAGCTGAAATTTTTGAGCACTTAGTTTTGTGCTTGAATGCTGGTATTCTATAAGAGTAGAAATTTTTTAATGTACAAGTGATTGATAATGTGGGGAGGACATGGTCAACTTTCAATCCAATTTTGAGTTCTTTTAGTTATTAGCTTCTTGTTTTCTAGTACTCTGAAGTGGTTAGTATAAATAATTCTCCTGAACTATTAAAATTGGTGAAGAGGCGGTGTTCATCCATCTAGCATATTTAAAACTCACTCTTACAGGAAATCTAAATAATGTTTTGAATTCTTCTTTATTATGTTGTTTTTTCAAGTTATGTTTTTAGTCAAAATACTTCTTCCTTGTCTTAGTTTCAAGTTATTTTCATTTCATGGCAGCCTGAGTCCAATAATCAGTACCTGACTGGGAAGAATTGTGCCTGTTCAAGAATATTTTATGGATGTATCAATAAAATTGACCATATAAAGAGTTTTCAAAGTTACATTAAGAAAATTATGGTACCCATGAATGTTACATCTAATCTTGCTATATAGAAAGTTTTTCAGGTTACCCCAAGAAATCTGGTATTAGGATTAGTACATCTTGTTTTGGGTAATCAGAACCAGGAGTTACTGGGGTTTTTTTTTATCGCCTTCATACCTAAACTCCCTTCCTGACAACTGTTACTGTTTATTCTTGCAAAGTTAATATATACTACTAGCTGGAAGGGGCCGTACTAGATAGTATTCACGTCAGAGAGTACTTTAATCATTTCATCTCATGAAATTCTTATTCCGATGAATTACAGAAGAATTAGGGATTTCCTTTTATGTCCTGTTTACTTCAACACTTTCCTGTACTTCAAAGTTGTAGTTTTTGCTGAATAGGTCGCCTAACCATTGGGTTTTGTCTTGATTTAGGTATCTAGCAAAATTTTGTAGACCTTCCTTGATGTCCTGTTTCTCCTTTCAAGTATCTGGTAAGTTAAAATTGCTGGATATTATCTAAAACACCCTTAGATATTTAAGGAATTTAAAATCTCTCCTTCAGTAACTTTTTAATTTCTGAAACAGAGATATCAGGCTCAACAAAATAACACTATTGTATTATTTATATGTTAATTCCTATTCCCCCCTCCCCTTTATCCTGGACGGACACTTTCTGTCCCTAAACCTGGTTGAGTGTCATATGATGATACCCTATTGTTTGCTTTTGTTCTTCTGTTTCCAGCTGAAGAGTAAGTTTCCATCCCCATTTCCTATTTTTCTTGTTTTAATAAAATAGCACTTGCTTCATTGTTTCCTGTTGTAGGCGTTGACAAGACTAGATGAAGATGGAGATTCAACTATGGAATGATTTGGATTTGTTATGTCTTGAAGCTTTTAAATTCTTAGGTCGCTTCTTCAACATTATAGGCTCGTTGGCTATATTTAAAGATTAATAATGAAACATGAATTAATGATGTGTAGATTGAAAGCTTTAATATACAATTGCTCTTTTGTAGATCTTGTTAAAGGATACATTGGTTTATATGATTCTGTTTTCTCCTTTGTTTGAATTTGTTTTGTGTGCTTTGTATAATTTGATTGATTTTTCCTATTTTCTTCGTATTCTGGAATCATCTTTGGTAGCTTTTGTAATTGATGGACAGACTGGCACCATGTGCTCTGTTTTCTTTGTGTGCTTTTTCTGGGTCACTAATTCTTGACTCGTATTTAAGTTGAGAGTATAATTTAGTAAACATACCTATTAATTGTTATCTTTATGTAATCAGCTTGCAATGATGATGTGTGATGACTATTCAGAGGGTTCGAGCTGTATTTTATTTACAAATTCCTACATTCTAAGACTGTGCCAGGGAGTAACTTAGAGACTCTGAATGAGCTGCAGAATAGCCAAAATGTTCTCCTGAGCTTCATAAGATGGATGTTTAACTAATTCTGTTTTGTTACATCAAGACATGCGGATTTAGATTTATTTGTCTGCTGTTTGATACAAGATTTACTTTAAACATTTGGTTATGGTTCTATTTGTACTAGTCTCGATTGTTATTAATGGTAATAAGATTTGTCAAAACATAATGCTGATTTTATTGCTTATCAGTCAGATTGCAACAATTTAGGATGAATGCTCAAGGGACTAGCAAAGCTTTTGTTTAAAACTCGATGCGTTTCTTGGGTGTGAGATGCCTATTTTTCATGACATTTCCCCCCTTGGGTATGAGATGCCTATTTTTCATGTCATTTCCCCCCCTTGTTCATGGTGTCATTTTCACCCTATACATTCAAAACATGCGAGACGAATGCCAATGAATACATATCCTTGTATTGGCAGTCTTATATGATACATGGCTACATTTTGGCCTCGTAGTTATAGATTATTTGATGTGTTGCTTTGCATATCTTTTATATTCTATATTTTATAGTTATAAATGAAGTTTGCCTTGTGTTTAAAATGTAAAAATGAAAGAACAAAATACAGGGAAAATCATTGTTTAGAAAACCGTAAGCATTTTACCTTTTAGTAAGTAAGATAATGATGGCTTGCGTGTTTTTTTTCTCCTTTGATGGATCCGTTATTTAGGATATTGACTAGTCTTTTGGTTGATTGTTAGTTGCCAATATAAACCCCACCCATTCCTCGTTCATAGAGACAGCTTTGTTAATATCATAATAATGGATTTGGTTACCATCAAGTTAATTTCACTTAGTAAGTTTGGCCGATTGACGGTCATTTGACACGTAGGGGATAAATCACTTCCTCACTGCAGCGTTGTCGATAATCAGACGGCTAATCGACCAAAGTTAACTTTATGCTAACTACTCCTCATAATGATGGATCCATCCTTAAATCCTTAAAACGATAAATTCATGTTGATATTAAATATTGTATGTGAAAACATGAAGTATTTACATCGTATATTACTGTTTTATTTTGTCGACAAAAAATTAATTAACATATAAATCATTTTCCTCTATAAATGGAGGGGTAATTCCTTGGAACTTAGGAATAAAAAGCCAATGGCTTGGTAGCTTCCTTTAGACCTAAATGCCTCCAAAAAAGTCATCATCCATCCAAGTCACCTACCATCACCTAGGCCCCTTCCAATTTCATTGTCATCGCCTTTGCTTGTTGCTTCCTACTTCCTAGAACCAACTCACTCGGCCTCCTATTATATATGCCTTAATGACCACTTCCAAAACTCTCACAATATGCCAAACTTATTCCGCCTAAAACTCACGTGCCCAGCTCATGTCGTACTATCCTTCTCTTCCTCACCCAAAATTAGTCTTTATATTTGACCCAACTTGCTAGCTATTTCTGCATAAATATACGCTATCGACAAAAAGAGAGTTAGCTAGCCATGAGTGAAACCATGTCAAGTCCCAGCAATGACTGGGCAAAATTTTACCAACAAAACCTTTCCGGACAAGCCCAGACGAAGCCGGCTGCCTTGTTCACCACCAGCAATCAAGTCTCGGATGCTACCATGGTCACCACCACTTCCACTAGCAGTAGCTTGTGCCCGGAAGGTCGCGTGTCGAAGCCCATCCGGAGGAGGTCAAGGGCTTCTAGGCGAACCCCAACCACCTTACTCAATACAGACACCGCCAACTTCCGAGCCATGGTTCAACAATTCACCGGAGGTCCAGTCAATAGCCTTTACCCTAGTGGAACAAACTTCAACTTAGGGATGGGGAGCAGTCTGCAAATTGTGAACCCTAATGCAGTGATGGTTCCAAGGGCAGGGTACAATACTCTACAGCTCCAACAACAACAGTTTCATCAGCAGCAGTACATGCTTTCAAGGAACAACAACAATAATAATACTTTTCTTGAGAGGCTTCAAAACTCTAGAGTAGCTCCAATGATGGATGTCTCCGGTACTGGTGGTTGGTTTGGAATGGGAATGGGAATGGGAATGGAGGGTGTATCCTCATCTGTGCCTCCGATTAGGTCTTCTTCCTCCAACAAGAATACAAGTGAGGATAATTACATGTCTGTGAGAAGGACATAATAATGGGAATGGGGAGATCAGTTAGGTAACTGACTTTTGAAAAGGAAACCATTGACCAATATAATTAATAATACTCGTATAAATCACTCCTTAATTCCCAATTTAAAGCCTTAATTAGCTATATATATATATATATATATATATATTATATGTTCTTGGATTTCTTTCTATTTCTTGGATTGTTTTTTTATTTGCTCGTATGTTTTGCTGTTAATTTAGTTTTTTTTTTTCCAATGGGCAGCATTAATTATGTATGTTTTTTAATCCATATATATTTTCTAGAGGAAAATGGGATAATATTAATTTCTTCTTCTTGGACAGGAAAATTAAAGGTTTCTCGTATTATTGAATATATGTGTTGTGGATGCCTGGCCTGTTCATACACCTTATGATTCCAATGCTTTCTCTCTTTTTTTTCTTTCTCGGTTTGAACATGTTTCAGTTGTAACATGTGGAAGGAATATTATGTTTCACGATGTGTATACACCATACACTACTATTTACACTTCAATTCAATAAAATTAATAAATTGTGTTTATCATATTTTGTTTACTGTGTTTTGATTGGAGATCAAAATTAAAGGATGTTTGGAGTAAAAAATAATAATAATAATATTAAAGTTATAATTATAATAAAATTCATTTAATTAATCTGGTGTACTAAATTAAATATTTGAAAAGAGGAGATGATTGGATTGGATTGGATTGAGAAATGGAATGGGAAGGGGGGGTGAATGTGAGCTATGACGGGGCACATTACCATCAAAAGAAGAATATTATAATACAAAGTCAAGTTTCTACCATTCTCTCTATGTAATGTTGAGTTGAATGAGTGCAATTTTTAAAAATTAGTCTAATGTTTGGTATTTACTGGTACAAGGGCGTTTTTATATATATAATTTTTTTTTATTAATAATTATGACAATAATGTTAATTATCATACAATAAAATATATATATTTTTACTAATCATTATTTATATATGCAGCTCATTTCTTTCAAATTGATTTGACACTTATATAAGAATATAAATAACTTAATTGTATAATATATGACGCTTATATAAAAATATAAATAACTTAACCCTAAAACATAAAATTAGGAGGAGAACTAGGCTACATACTTTTCAATCTAGCTATTAGGGAACGACCTAGGGGAGCGTGGGAACAATAAGTCTTAGGTTACCGATTTATTGGACATAAAAACTGAATATTTTTAATTTTTTTTTTTATTGCGACTTCTAAAAAATATATATTATTTATTTTAACAGAAATTTTTATAAAATATAACGTTTTAGACTGTATAATTCTATTTTTATATATGTATTCAAATTACACCTAAAATATTATATTTTGTAAAAAAATTCTGTTAAAATAAATACTATATATTTTTTTAGAGTCACAATTACAAAAAAAGATATAATAATTAAAAATATTTAATTTTCCGGCCCAATAAACAGGTCTGTGTAGAAGGACTCGCGTGGGAAAGGGGCTTCGAGAGGAACTACCAGAACCTAATGGAAACATATCTTCCAATTTTCTAAAGCGCACAGTAAAGAGAGACATTTATCATTACGCTATTATCTTTGGTTTTATTACGACTTGACTTGTTTTCATCTTTATATATAGTTATTGATATTCGAGATTACAATATTTTTTTGAATAATTACGTGTGAACTGTGAATACATTTTAATTATTGTTTACCACCTTATGATATAGATTCAACTTTTAATTTATTATTATAAATTATTTATATAAATTTATAAATTTTTATAAATTAAAGATGTAGATTATCGTTTCAAATTTAATAAAAAGTTAATTTAATAAGACCTTGATGGAGGACAAATATCAAATATTTTTAGTATATAACACTATAAGAAAAAGGCCTAACAGCGATCAAAACTATCAATGACAGATATGCTATTCGCTAATACTACTATCTCATGATCGATATCTCTGCGATAGTGATTTAATCCAATCAATTATTATATATCAAATGATCATGAAGATTTGCTATCATAATTTTGCCTCCCAAAATTTGGTAGGAAATGTTGGCGCCAAGATTTTGTGCGACCACTTAAAATCAACGACCGCATGCGGTCGCTGATAAGTCCAAGTTATTAAAAAATAGCGACCGCGTGCGGTCGCAGATGACGATCGCTGATCAAACTAAATATAATCAGTTCCAGGTATTCGAACGACACAGCATAATGGAGGAAAAGAAAAGAGGGAGCTCAGAATAGAGAGAAGAGGGAGAAAGGGGGAGAAGAGGGAGAAAGGGAGAGGAGCTCGCTCGTCACCACTGCCCACTGCCATCGCCGCCGCCACAGGTAACCCTAATTTCTCTTTATTTCTAAATTGGATATTGATTGAGTGTTACCAAGCACAAGTGTTCTCCTTCTATTTTTTAATCTATTTCTTCTCCCTCTTGATAACCGAATTTCTGCACCCCAATTTTCTATCAAAACTTCTCTTCTTTGTCGTCTAATCTAGCAAATTGAGCAAGAAAGTTTAAATATAAACTGACACATGTTAAATTTGGATAGCAGGGCAGCAAAAAGAAAGGGTTCTAACTGAATCATATGTGTCAATTTCAGCTTATTAAACTGTTAACGCAAGGTAAATTTTAAATCTTGATTTTTAAAGCAAAAATTAACTGTTTTATATAATATTTAGAGTATTATAATTGTGCTAATTGGGTTTTATGTTAGATGGAGTTTAGTTGTTATTAGAAGAAATAAAGGAGGAGAATGTGGTTTAAAACATGTGCATATTTATATAAAGATGTAATATAATTATATTTATTTTTATATTAATAATATTTACATCTTTATTACATCTTGCATAATTATTAATAATATAATTATATATCTTGCATAATTATATATTTATTATATTTATTTTTAATATATTAATATTAAAAATAATATTTATATTTATATATTTATTTATTTATAATATAATTATATTTATTTTTATATTACTAATATTTATTTTAACATTATATTTGTAAGTCAAAATAAATTTTGTGCAATCTCTTTATATTTGATTAAAAAGTGATAAAACATGAATGTAAAAAAAGAGTAGTTAAGCATAACTCATACTTGTACTTTTAATATTTTTAAATATTTTAATATTTTAATATTTTGTGCAATCTCTTTATATTTGATTAAAATCGATAAAGCATCAAGACGTAGTAAAATAGGCTTGTATAACTTCAAATTAACTACCAAATATTTTAATATTAAATATTCATTTTGTTTAACTATCTTGACAATATGTTGAAATGTGGGCCCTCTTATTTAAATAAACCTAGAGAAGCTTTCTCACTTGGTATTAATATATCCCAATCTCAACCTTTCAATAAGTTGATCAACGGTCCAAAAAGGGGTGTTACTTGCAGATGCTTCTCATAAAGAGGTTCTTCACATGGAAGGATCCCTATATATATATATATATATATATATATATATATATATATATATATATATATATATATATGCGCTTATATGTTTATATATTTGTAAAACAAAATATTTTGAAGAAGTAAAATGCTAGCAAAAATTTCCTTTAGATAATTAAGGACTTATTAATTAACCTTAAATGTAAAAAAGAAACATATGGCAATGTACAATTAAAGGAGTTGGTATTTAATAAAAGATCATAATAAAATTAAAGAGAACAAAAATAATTATGATTTAAATTTATAATATATATTGATAACTATTAATATTATATTGCACTAATTTATAGGTGGTAGAATTTTTAATAATTTCGGACTCTACATAAGATGGAAAGATAAGATGAAATTATTTTCTTATATTGATAGAAGAAATTTAAAAATATTGGAGTTTATAAGAATGCTCGATTTCGTAAGAGCAAACATTGTGGCTTCTAATTTGCAAACATTATGTATTATTTTGATATTTTCAATGTCAATTAATTATATCCAAAAAGAGTATTAATTAATATCAATTTTTCCCTAATTACTGAGAGCTTCATATGCGGGTGGTCCGCATGTATATCACATTTAACCATCGTCTATAACTCGGTTCAGACCTTATAACAACGGATTTAGTAATAATTTTATCCGTCGTTAAAGTATGCGGACCACCCGTATAAGAAGTGGCATATATATATATATATATATATATATATATATATTAAATAAATATTGGTTTGAGTAAGAAAAATTAACTTAACATAAAAGAAAATTTATCTTGTCCAATGACCACTCGGTTAGGGCCGTTAGTCAAAAAACAACCATAAATTAAAACGGATGAACCACTAGCAATTTTTATTTTGGTTTTGGTGGTAAGTTGCCATCCTTTTCATGTGTTAGTTTTCCTTTTTTCTAGTGTAATCAATTTGACTTTTGAAGTTAAATCAGGGCTGGTCTAAATTTTTTGGGGGCTTCAAGCTAAATTTTAAATTGAGGTCTTTTTTATTATTTAATATTAAATTAAATTGGTATCATTGATTATTTTTTTTAAATTAAAATTTCATTTTTCTTGTCTTTCACCTAATTTTTCTGTGATATTTTTTTTATTACTGGTAACAAATTTTTCAAGAGCTTCCTTTTGGGATTCAATTAATTTTTCTACTCATTTTTTTTGAAGTTTTTGATACCAGATTCATATTTTTAAGAAGTCATATAGTGCTTAAAAAACAAGTAACAAGCCACTTTTCAACCAAAAATAAATAACAACAGATATTTTCCAGTCAAAACATAAATAATATAATTTTTTTTCACTAAAACAAATAACAATAGTACCTATTTAACAAGTAAAATTTAATAAAATTAAAATAGAAAAGTATAGAACAATAGAACCTGATTATGTCGATTTAGTGATTTTTCCCATGATTAAATACCTGAACAATGAACATCACAAATTCAGAGTAAGAAATATTAATTTATAAATCTTAATTGCAATTTTTTTTTTTTACACAAGTGAGTAAAGATTGATATTATTACCTATTGATGTGTTGAATTCAATTTTTGTAGAGCCAAAGGATCTCAACACTCAACTCCTTAAATTTGAAGCAAACAAAAAATATAAAAGATTAAAAGATATAATATTTATTGACAATTATAGATTTGTAGTTAGAGGAAAAGACTTATTTAGAGAGAGAAAGTGAGAGGCGTATAAAGAGTCAAAGAGGAAGAGACAAAAATAGAGAGAGAGAAAGTGAGAGTCATTCTTCTAATCTCGATACTACTGATTTGTTTAGGAAAAATAATTTGGACTTTTTAATGGGTTCTAACATAAAGATTATTAAAATTTGAGGGAAAAATAATTCAGGCTTTTTTAATAAGTTCTAATATAAGGATTATTAAATTTTTGGTGCCTTCTCAATTTTGAGTCCTTAAGCAATTGCTTAACTGTAGGACCGGCCATGAGTCAAACGATAATTTATAAAAGTTGTTTAGAATGAAATATATTTTATGATTAATAATTTTTATTATATATTATATAATTATAATAATTGTATCAACTAAAATTAAATAAATCACACCAATTTGAAGTTTAATACGTCGTCGAACAACTTTAAAAATCAAATTATATTTCTAATTTTGAAACAGATGGAATATAATTAATTTAAACAAAATATTTTGATGATATTTTCAATTAAAATGTTGGGGACTCACCTAATAATATACATTAGAAAATCTTCAAAAAAAAAAAAAAAACAAATCAAAGGAGATAATAATATAGTTTAAGTATTGTTGGAATGAGCCTAAATAAATATGGGTATCATTAATTATTTTTAATGATTCTATATATTAATGTGTTCTACTCCATGAATAGATTAAATTAAGTATTTGGAAGCTCAAATCCATTGAGTAATGAATGAGATATTAACTCCCAAAGATCATGATAAAAGATAATAAATACATGTGAGAAAAACCAAGTCCCACATAGATTAGAAATTAAATACTTTATATGTTTATATACAAGGAAAGTGCTCTTTGGTTTGGACCCCAAGGGGCACCCCATTTTTGTGGAAGGGAGAGGACCTAGCCAAGGCTAGGTTCGAACCCACACGCGCGCGTCGTCGCCGTTCGTCCGTCTGGCCGGCCTATTATTTAATTTTATTATCAAAACTGTGTCGTTTTAAGAGTTGTATTTATTATATTATTAAAACTGTTTCGTTTTGAGAAGCGGTATTATCAAAATTGTGTCGTTTTGAGGAAGCGGTATCTGTAAGGTTGAACGGGCGGCCCTAAACTACGTCGTTTTTGTCGCGCCTTTCCTTCTAAGTCTAAAACTACGTAGTTTTGTGTAAGACCTCAGCTTTTATAAATAAAGATGAATTTTCTATAAATATTATTTTTGAATATTATGGAATAAATTTGATATAATGTTATAGTTGTGTGTAATATTTATAAATTTTGCAAAGTATGCAAGTGGTTATATTATATTCGATTGGTCGGGGAATATTCGGTTTAGCAGGGAATATTCGTACAACGACTCAATCATTGGTGGACCCTATAATGTAATTATTGTCTTGATTGAGAAAGCGACAAAAATATTTTATTGAAATAACTTGGCGGAAGTTTTACGTTGATCTTGTTGAACTACTTCGGTAGTAAAAAAATGCGAATGTCGTGTGGTTGCATAGTAGCACCGGTATTGATTATCGATCTTATGAGAAGTCACTCAGTTTGATTCCATTATTGTCGATTAATAATATGAATTATTATAAGCGATAATGACGTTTTGTTTTATTCGTATTATTAACGTAATAAAAGCGAAACATCTTTTATATAAAATGAATACTTTATTAAAGTTATTCTATAAATAAAATATATTATATTTTATTATCGTAGTGTTGCATAGTGTTTTGCATAGTGTTGCATAGTGTTTGCATAGTAAAATGTTTTATATAAATAGAATATATTATATTTTATTTAAAAGATTTTGCTTTAAATATGGACCGCTTGATTAAAGTAAATCAATCGGACCATTCATGGATTAATTACTATGCATTCTATTTTCCTATAAATGAAGCTCATTCCTTCATTATTTTCTTACGAATTCATTGAAACTCTAGAGAAAGAAGAAAAGTATTCTCGCTACTTCACTTTGCCAATATTCGGTTCTTCTAAGGTAGGGAATATTATTTATTGTATTCGTAAAGGATATTAGTCTTTTGTATTCATGAAGAGAACTTCATTTATTCCATTCCTTATTATTCGTTGAATAACTCGATATCGTAGGACTCCCTATACTTGGTGAAATCCTTACGTTGTTCCATTCTTTATTATTCGTTGAATAACTCGCATATGCTGTCTACCCTATACTTGGTGACATTCTTTTATTATTACATTGGAACATCCATGCATTCGTGTGTTTTACAGGACCGGTTAAAATCTTATTATTATTTTGTTGGAACATCACATCATGTGTTTTACACCGGACGGTTCCATTTTATCATTACATTGGAATATCATATCATGTGTTTTACACCGGATCTCGTTCCATCTTTATTTCGTTGGAACATCACAGCCGATTGTGAATTTCACGACACGGTTCCGTTATTTATTATACATTGGAATAACCTCCCTGCAGCGCCTATCGCATGCATGCATGGTGATTTCTTTTGTTATTCCATTCTTTATTATACCCAGTTGGTTAAAACTTTGACTTACTTATACTCCATGAAATTAGTAGAATATCCTTGATATTTGCATTTCATCGATATCTTTTCATAGAAATATTCTTCCGATCATTCTTGAATTTTATTCTACAAAGCAATTATCTTGTTGACAATTTGGACGTTAATAATTCTGGATAAAGTAATTCTTGAACTTGTTTTATTGAATTCTTATATCATTGTCATCATCCTCATGTTTATATTATGTTGAAAGTCATATGTATTCTGTGGTGCATGGATGGACTTGGTATGATTATGACTGTGGATTATTTGTAATCATGGCCACCGTAATGTTACAAATGATGTGGTAAAAGTCCTCATTGGCCCGTAGTGCATTGATGGGACGCTTGTTGGCATGATCACGACCATTGATGAATACACGAATATCCTTTGCCCGTAGTGCATGGATAATTTGTGGTTGTGACCCGTAGTGCATCGATGAAGCGATTGTTGGCATGATCATGACCATTAATGAATACACAACTATTCTCGCCGTAGTGCATGAATAATTGTGGTCGTGATACTTAAAGAATATCCTTGGTCAGTAGTGCGAGGGTGATTCGATGATGTGGAATATTTATTAAAGTCGAGTCTCGCCTATAATGATGATGAAAACCTTTAAATCATAAAGATAGTAGACTTTATTTACTTGACTCTTTTTATGGATTGCTTTGTTCATTTAGCATTAAACTTGATGTTTATTATTTATTTATTTATTCAAACTTGCATGCTTTACAATAATTATATTATAAGTCAGTATTTAAATTTCGCACTACGTATCCGACTACCCAAGATGGGTGATGTATACCCAATTTTGGGGCGCTACATTTCGTTCTACTAACACTTAAACTACGCTGCTTTAATAAACCTAATAGATGCGCTTTATTCTGTGAAATGGTAAAACTACATCGCTTTTAACCAACAGATACAAATAATACCTCTTCAAGAGTAACTTCGTGATTTCTAAAATTAGTATACGCCACCCATCTTGGGTCGCCACTTACATGGTACATAAATTCAAATACAACTTACTAATATAACTATCGTATAATACGACATAAACCGTGAGTTTGAATACAAATATTGTCTACTAGATATTATACAAACTCAAAAGGAGTCCTCATTACAACTATTATCACACTATTTCACGTAATAGTGAGGACTACTAATGCTATCCTCTCGACCATTACTCCGCTCCCCGACTCGTCTCCAAATTTATGTTCTCATTTCCAAGAGAACAAAGGAAAGAAAGGGTGAGCTCAACTAGCCCAAAGAAGAAATATTATGACTAAGATAATGCGTAATAAATTATCATTAGCCTTCAACAAAGGTTAAACCGATAAAATACAATAGACAACAAGTTTAATCAAGCAACGGAATATGCAATCCATTAAAAGAGTCAAGTAGAAAATAAAGTCTACTATCTTTTAGGTTTTAAAAGGTTTTCATAAATTTTATCACTAAGACTCAGCTTTTAATGAATAAACCATAATATCTAATCATCCTCGTACTACTGGCCAAGGATTTTCATCAAATTATCAATGGTCACGACTATACCGAATCACCCCCGGTCATAATCATACCAAAACTATCCATCATCGCATTATGTGCCATCAAGACTTTTATCACATCATTTATAACAAGCCATGATTATACCAAATGATCCTCGGTCATAATCATACTAAGTTCATCTATGCACGTAAAGCCAAAGATAACATAATATATCATGAGGATGATGACAATGACATAATAATTCAATAAAACAAGTTCAAGAATTATTTTATCCGTGAATTAGTAATGTCCAAATTGTCAACAAGATATTGTTTTTGTAGAGTAAAATTCAAGAATGATCAAGAATATTTCCATGAAAAGATATCTGGATGAAACGCAAATATCAAGGATATTCTACTAATTTCATGGAGTATAAGTCAAAGTTTTAACCAACCGGGTATAATAAAGAATGGAATAACAAAAGAAATCACCACGCACGCAGATTTTTTGATGTATAAAAGTTATTCCAATGTAATAATAATAACTTAATCAAGTCGTGAAATTCACAACCGCTGTGATGATCCAATGTAATAATAAATGTGAATAATAAACAATGGAACTGTGTCCCGGTAAAACACACGTATATGATATTCCAATGTAATAATAAATGCGAATAATAAACAATGGAACCAGTCCGCAGTAAAACACATGCATGTGATATTCCAATAGAATAATAAAGAATGGAATAATGTAAGAAGACCAAGCATAGGGGATTCCACGATACAAAAGTTATTCCAAATGTAATAAATAAAATGGAATAACATAAGGATTTCACCAAGTATAGGTGGTACGCCAGATATACAAAGTTATGTATAGGGTATACCACTTTTTACAAAAGTTATTCCAATGTAATAATAATGAATGGAATAATGTAAGTTCTCTTCATGAATAAGAAAGAATAACACCCCTTACAGTGTACAACAAATAATACCCCTTACCTTAGAAGAACCTAATATTGGAAAAGTGAAAGTAGTTAATAATTTTCTTCTTTCTCTCTATAGATTTTCTCTATAGCTTCTCTCTATAATTTCTCTCTCTAGAGTTTCAATGAATTGTAAGAAAATAATGAAGGAACGAGCTTCTATTTATAGGAAAATAGAATGCATGGTAATTAATCCATGAACTATCCGATTGATTTACTTTAATCTGACGGTCCATATTTAAAGCAAAATCTTTTAAATAAAATATAATATATTCTATTTATATAAAAACATTTTACTATGCAAACACTATGCAAAAACACTATGCAAAACACTACGCAACACTATGCATAATAAAATATAATATATTTTATTTATGTAATAACTTTAATAAAGTATTTATTTTATATAAAAGATGTTTCGCTTTTATTACGTTAATAATACTTAATAAAATAAAACGTCATTATCGCTATAATAATTCATATTATTAATCGAATAATAATGGAATCAAACCGAGTGACTTCTCACATAAGCATCAATAATCAATACCGTGTGCTACTATGCAACCACACGACATCGCATTTTTTACTACCGAGTAGTTCAACAAGATCAACCAGAAAACTTTCGCCGTTATTTCAATAAAATATTTTTGTGCTTTTTCAATCCGGATAATAATTTCGCTAGGGTCCACCAATGATTGAGCAGTTGTATTTAATATTCCTCGCTAAATCTAATATTCCCCACCAATCTAATATAATATAACCACTGTGATACTTTGCAAAATTTATAAATACTACCCACAACTATAATATTATCTCAAATTCACACCATAATATTAAAAATTATTTCGACAAAATTTAAATCTTTATCGATAAAACTGGGTCTCACAATCTCCTCCTTATGGAATTTCTCAAATTAGGGTACGACCGATATGATAAAGAGGTGAGGATACCTTGAATACCTTTATCGTTAAAAATATTAAATTCATCTTCTAATCCGCCAAAGATATTTATTAACAATTCATCTTTGCACTACAAAGCTAAAGATATACAATCAAAACCAATAATGTCGACACGCACTTAATAGTATCACAACCACGAATTATCCATGCACCATCGCCAAGGATATTCGTGTTTTCAATCTGATCATGATTATACCGAATAACTTGGTCATAATCATACCAAGTCTATCAATGCACTACTACTAAAGATGACTTTTACCACATCCATGAATTAATATTTCATTCACGAGACTCATTTCAATAATTAATCCATATCATCGAATCATCCCCGCACTATGTGCCAAGGATATTCATTAAGATCACGACCACGAATTATCCATGCACTACGGCCAAAGATAATCGTGTATTCATTAAGATCACGACCACAAATTATCCATGACACACGACCAAAGATAATCGTATTCATTAGTATCACGACCACAAATTATCCATGCACTACTACCAAAGATAATCGTGTATTCATTAGTATCACGACCACAAATTATCCATGCACTACTACCAAAGATAATTGTGTATTCATTAGTATCACGACAACAAATTATCCATGACTACGACCAAAGATAATCGTGTATTCATTAGTATCACGACCATAAATTATCCATGCACTACTACCAAAGATAATCGTGTATTCATTTACGGTTATGATTATATACCGAACAATCCTCGGTCATAATCATACCAAGTCCATCTATGCACTACATGTGCCGATGACTTTCAACATAATATAAGCATGAGGATAATGATATAAAGAATCAATCAAATGAGATAAAGGATAAATATTAAACATTTATAATATAATTTATCCAGATTCAAGAATATCCCCATGTTATCAATCACTTAATAATCTCATAATCTAATATCATTAATATTATAACAATATTTTAATCACTTCTTAAATTTATAAACAATTTATCTCAATTGTTTACGCTTTTACCATATAATGCATTTAATCATTCAAAATGCCATACTCATAAGATATCATCACCAATTATCAAATCCTCATCAAAAAAAAATATGCATATACTCTATATAGGATTCTCAGCCATAAAATCCTATTTTCAACTTTCATACTTCACATAACATATTTAACTCATATGTTCAGTAATTAAACTATTTTCATGAAAAATACCAAATTAGTCCCAAAAATATTTCTTTTCTGGGATTTAGCATAATATAGTCCCATAATGAAAATATATTTTCTCGAATTTTTAAAATTCATTTACTATTTTTCAAAAATTAATTTCTAATTAATTCCTTAAGAAATTAGCTACCTCAAGTTTAACTCCAAAATTCCCAAATTTTGGCAGGACCTTACACATGTTAACGTGAGCTTCTAGTTTAAATTTCATGGTCATCGGAGTTATAGAACTCTCGGTTATAGCGTTTTAAATCGGAAAAACCTAAATATTGAAATAGTCATAACTTGCTCATTTTAAGTCGAATGAGCTCATTTTTGGACAGGAGGTACTTTATACCATATACCTTCATGTCTCAAAAGGCCAGAATTTTTCTCATAATTTAAGTGGCCGAAACAGCCCTCTAAAATCATGGCAGCATTTTTTTCGCTTTTTTGCAGCTTTGCACTCCTTTGCTAAAATTAGTCCACACAAAAATCTACAACACCTTTTCCAGTAATTCCACTTGGATTAGTTAGGTAACTCATAGATCTAACTCTAGGACTTGACCACACTCAAAAATTCAAAATATAATAGGAGATATGGTCAATTGAATTTCATGTTACGCTTTTCACCAAAATCGATTTTCAACTCTTTGTGATTTCTAAGAAACTTTCATGTTTTCACATACTAACCAACATAACTCATCATAACACTTAATAATACCAATAATACCCATGATTTTCATTAGTCCAATGCTTTTATTACGACTTTCATCATAAACCATGTAAACTGTTTCATTTTAGTTGAAGAAATATTTGAGGGTTTAAGAAATGGGTTTTATCTTTGGGGTCAATACAAAATTCGATTTCACGCCTAGGGTAGGCTAGGAAGTCTTCAAGAATACGCCAAGAAATTTATTAATGATAGAAATATCATTCAAAATCATATTTCTCGTCCAAGACTTGGATAATACGTCACATTAATACCAACTGTGACTTCTATCCCTTAACCTAGATAAGACTTCACAATGATACCTATCAACTTGCCATATTCAAATACACGTACGCCTACGTAAAGTCCGCTTCGGTGCATTCCACACAAGGAAGTCAACAACGAAAGGATCGGGCTCTTCTTTTATGGCTTGATATGACAATGATTGACTTTAATAGTTTGGTTACTTGAATTCGCATAACAAAGTTGGTTATGAATATAAAAGTTAACAACCTTACTTAAAAGCATGATGAGTAGTTAACCAATTGATTCCTAAAATCACATCAAAGGCAAGTATTTTCAAAAAGATAAGATCGACAAGTAACGTGAAAGTGTTTATTTGAATCAAACAAGATTTAAAAATAGAAGCGTGTAACGTAAGGCTCCTACTAACGAAGTTTCAACCAATAAGTCAAAGTTTAACTTCTTCTGAGTAAAATTTAAACGTTGAACACAACTAGGTGAAATAAAAGAGTGGGTAGAATCGGTATCTAACACGGTATAGACTTCGCAAGAGCTTATGATTAACTTACCCGTGATAATTTTATTCAGTCCTCGTCACGAGAAAAAAAATGCTCTCTCTTAAACTACCGGCTTTGGTTTGTCAGATGACTTTTGGTGCCTCCATCCTAGTTGAATTTGTCTTGAGAAACGACAAAATCGAGCTAAGTGACCTTCTTCCACAATTATAACATGCTTTGACGGCATGGTGCGATTCGGATCGATGTGTCCTCTCCTCCGCATTTGAAGCATATGATAAGTGGTCTTTCTCCTTCCTTAACAACGGGTCTTTGGTCTTGACGTCTTTCCATCATCGTTGAATCTCCTTTTCTTGAAATGTCCATTTTATTGTTTTGGCCTCGATTACCACCGAAGTGGTTACCATATCCGGCCGTTGATTCCCTCCACGCTTGTTGTCACCACCTTTATGACTACTCTCACGCCGTATTATAATTTCTTTGCTTTACCGCTTCTCTTTTAGTTCGTTGACTCGTTATCGCACTCCACTAATCGAGCCCTATTTACAACATCCGAATACAAACACGCTTTATGAGAAATAAGATGTTCGACGTATCTCCCGCTTCAAACCTCTTAAAACATTCGCTATCATTCTCCATTATTCACCAGTGGGGACGAAACCGTGATAACTCCGCAAATTTTGCCTCGTATCATGACGATACCTGGCCATATTGTTTTGTTCCAACTTGATAAACTCCACCTCCTTCATGTGACGTAATACTTTCGTGAAAGTATTTGTCGTTGAACGCCTCTGGAACTTCTCCCAAGATATCTTGAAGACATCAGTCGAGTACGCTTTTACCGATTCCCACCAAGAATCGCTCTCCGCGCAACATAAAGGCGTGAAGGAAACCTTGCTCCTCGGAGCATCCCAAGACATCAAATATCTTGGTAATCGCTTTATCCATGCTTCCGCCTTAAGTGGTTTTGGCTCTCCCTTAAACTCCGGTGGTCCCAGCCTCCTTGAATTGTTTAAGCGGTGACCGCCCGAGAGTTTTCTCGTGTTTCCACCTACGTTTTGGATGTAAGTCGCCTCTACTTTGATGTTGCATGAATTCTAAAACCTCTTAAACGCATCTGGTCGCTCATCAATTGATCGGTGTTGTTGTTTACAGGAGGATTATCGCCATCCCGTTGTACATTGTCCTCGATTATTGATCCGTGGAGAATCAACGATCTCTCGTGCTCCATTGCTATTCTCAACATTCTCGGATGCCATTTTCAAACACCGCCACAAAATAAGGGTTAATTGACATACAACATATTATCACTATACTCTAATCGACCAATCAAATACCAAATAAACTTAGGTAGGTCAAACTAGCGAAGGAATTCCCCATTTCTCCCTCCTAGTTCTAGTCTCACATCCTAGGCAGGATCATATCCTAAGCTCGATACCAAATCATGGTGACGCCTAAAATTAGGTATACGTCACCCATCTTGGGTCGCCACTTACATGGTACATAAATTCAAATACAACTTACTAATATAACTATCGCGGTACAATACTGACATAAATCGTGAGTTTGAATACAAATATTGTCTACTAGATATTATACAAACTCAAAAGGAGTCCTCATTACAACTATTATCACACTATTTCACACGAATAGTGAGGACTACTAATGCTATCCTTCGGACCATTACTCCGTTCCCGACTCGTCCAATTTATGTTCTCATTTCTCGAAGAGAATAAGTGAAAGAAAAGGGTGAGCTCAACTAGCCCAAGAAGAAATATTATGACTAAGATAATGCGTAATAAATTATCATTAGCCTTCAACAGTGTTAAACTGATAAAATACAATAGACAACAAGTTTAACTGCAACGGAATATGCAATCCATTAAAAGAGTCAAGTAGAAAATAAAGTCTACTATCTTTTAGGTTTTAAAAGGTTTTCATAAATTTTTATCACTAAGACTCAGTTTAATGAATAAACCACAATATCTAATCATCCCCGTATCACTGGCCAAGGATTTTCATCAAATTATCAATGGTCATGACTATACCGAATCACCCCGGTCATAATCATACCAAAACTATCCATCATCGCATTACTGTGCCATCAAGACTTTTATCACATCATTTATAACAAGCCATGATTATACCAAATGATCCCTGGTCATAATCATACTAAGTTCATCTATGCACGTAAGCCAAAGATAACATAATATATCATGAGGATGATGACAATGACATAATAATTCAATAAAACAAGTTCAAGAATTATTTTATCCAGGAATTAGTAATGTCCAAATTGTCAACAAGATATTGTTTTGTAGAGTAAAATTCAAGAATGATCAGAAGAATATTTCCATGAAAAGATACTGGATGAAACGCAAATATCAAGGATATTCTACTAATTTCATGGAGTATAGAAGTCAAAGTTTTAACCAACTGGGTATAATAAAGAATGGAATAACAAAAGAAATCACCACGCACGCGGTATTTTGCATGTATAAAGTTATTCCAACAGTAATAATAATAACGGAACCAGTCAAATGTGAAATTCACAATCAAGCAGGATGATCCAATGTAATAATAAATGCTTGAATAATAAACAATGGAACTGTGTCCTGTAAAACACACGCATACATGATATTCCAATGTAATAATAAATGCGGAATAATAAACAATGGAACTGTGTAAAGGTGTAAAACACACGCATGTGATATTCCAAATGTAATAATAAAGAATGGAATAATGTAAGAAGATCACCAAGTATAGGGGATTCACAGATACAAAGTTATTCAAATGTAATAAATAAAATGGAATAACATAAGGATTTCACCAAGTATAGGTACGCCGTATATACAAAGTTATGTATAGGGTATACCACTTTTACAAAAGTTATTCCAATGTAATAATAATGAATGGAATAATGAAGTTCTCTTCATGAATAAGAAAGAATAACACCCTTAAGGTGTACAACAAATAATACCCCTTACCTTAGAAGAACTGAATATTGGAAAAGTGAAGTAGCGAGAATACTTTTCTTCTTTCTCTCTATAGATTTTCTCTATAGCTTCTCTATAATTTCTCTCTCAGAGTTTTGTTGAATTCGTAAGAAAATAATGAAGGAATGAGCTTCTATTTATAGGAAAATAGAATGCATAGTAATTAATCCATGAACGGTCAGATTGATTTACTTTAATCGACGGTCCATATTTAAAGCAAAATCTTTTAAATAAAATATAATATATTCTATTTATATAAAAACATTTTTACTATGCAAACACTATGCAAAACACTATGCAAAAACACTACGCAACACTATGCATAATAAAATATAATATATTTTATTTATGAATAACTTTAATAAAGTATTCTTTTTTATATAAAGATGTTTTTTGTTTTATTACGTTAATAATACGAATAAAACAAAACGTCATTATCGCTATAATAATTCATATTATTAATCGATAATAATGGAATCAAACTGAGTGACTTCTCACATAAGCATCAATAATCAATACCGTAGTGCTTACTATGCAACCACACGACATCTCATTTTACTTTTACTACGAAAGTAGTTCAACAAAGATCAACAGTAAAACTTTTCGCCGTTATTTCAATAAAATATTTTTGTCGTTTTTCTCAATCCGACAATAATTTCATTATGGGGTCCACCAATGATTGAGTAGTTGTATTTAATATTCCCGCTAAATCGAATATTCCTAGACCAATCGAATATAATATAACCACTTGCATACTTTGCAAAATTTATAAATACTACCCACAACTATAATATTATCTCAAATTCACACCATAATATTAAAAATTATTTCGACAAAATTTAAATCTTTATTGATAAAATCTGGGGTCTCACACACCCCGTGCCTTTTCAGGGGTGATGTGCCCATCCAAAGGATCACCAACCCTCCTATAAATAGATAGGAGGGGGCAACCTTCATTTCCATCCATTTCTCAAGCATTCTAGTCTTCTAAAGCATTCTAGCATATAGTTTCTTCATCAGTTTCCTTAGTATATTTGAGAGAGAGTTAGAGCATTTCTTTTGGTTCGTTGTGTATACATTTTGTAGTGCTGCTAAGGTATACGAAGTTATTGTATCCTGGGAGACAAGTGTTATCAACTCTGAGCACCATACGGAGGGCATAATTGTCTTAAGGACATAGTACCAAGTACTAGCCTTGACAAATTATTTTCTACGAGATAAGTTCATATATATATATATATATATAATTTCTTTTAAGTTTTACTAACACGTATGACAAACATTTTGTTCAATCAAATTGTAATTTGTAAATATATATATATATATATATATATATATATATATATACCCTTGAAGAAAAAAACCCAATACTTTTCTTCCCAGTCAAGAAATCGAAGGTAAAAAAGAAAGAAAGTCAAGACTGATAAAATGTGGTCTGAATATATCATGGGGGTAAAATGAAAAAGATAGTATACCAAAATTAAAGTCAATAAACATGATTTAAAAGACCGATTATAAAGATTAGACATGGCTCAACATGATTAGTGATTTACTAATACTAACTATTGGGCCATGATATTTTATACGCATTGAACCGAATCACTGTGCTATTTCTGTTGGGTCTTGAAAGTATTGGGTCGGGTCATTGGGCTAAACCAATAGATGAATAATGGCTTGAGTTGGGCTTTGACCGGTGATCATTACTAAGATAGAGTTTGATTGTTATCCTGCATTGCATTAATGAGAATTAGACAGAATCGGCAGGCGATGTAAAATGGTGATGGGATCAGCAGGTATGCCACCTGCAGTGGGATGGTGTCAGGGGAGTCGGTGGCATGCAAAACTGGATATGGAGTATATGAAGACCGGATACAATACAATTTGAGGTAACTGATATTTCTTTTATCAAAACACTAGAGCTATTATTGTGAGACCCCAAATTTTATGAATAAAAATTTAAATTTCTCAAAATATTTTTTTGAATATTATGGTGTGGATTTGATATAATGTTATAGTTGTGGGTAATATTTATAAATTTTATAAAGTACGCAAGTTGTTATATAATATTTGATTGGTCGGGGAATATTCGTACGACGACACAATCATTGGTGGACCCACAACGGAATTATTGTCGGATTGAGAAACTAACAAAAATATTTTTATAAAAATAACGACGGAAGTTTTACTGCTAATAAGTTGAAACACCAGTGTTAAAAAAATAAGAATGTCTGGCGTGGTTGCATAAGTAGCACACAATATTGATTATTGATGCTTACGTGAGAAGTCACTCATTTTGTTCAATTATCACACAGAATTGTCAGACAAGTATCTCACATTATTTGATTCAATTATTGTCGATATTTTATATATTATTAAATCAATAATTGAGATAACAAAGTTATTAATATTATTATTTGCAATATTAAAGATGTCTAGAAAGTTCTGTCGAGGAGAGGTTTGGTCACCTAATTGCGCGCCAATAGGGAGAAATCCTTATTGGAAAGCCCTCTCTTTCCTGGGAACGACCTGGTCGATTAATAGTGTGAATTATAATAATGATGATGAATTTTGTTTTATTATTATTATAAATATAATAAAACAGATTTTTTTTTTATAAAATAGAATACTTTTTATAAAGTTTTGTTTTATTTGATTATAAATAAAATATAATATATTTTATTATGCATAGTATTTCAGATAAGGCTGCGTGAGTATTTCAGATAGTAAAATCTTTTTATATAAAATAGAATACTTTTATAAAGTTATTTGTTTTATTATATTATAAATAGAATATATTATATTTTATTATGTATAGTATTTGCATAAAGGCCTACATATAGTGTTTCAGATAGTAAAATCTTTTTATATAAAACATAATATTTTTATAAAGTTATTTATTTTATTAGATTTTAAATAAAATATATAAATATATATATATATATATATATATATTTATGAATAGAATATATTATATTTTATTGCATAGTATCCTTTCCATTCTCCTATAAATAGGATGCTTAGTTAGAATTGAAAACACACCAAAAATTCGGAGAATTCTTCTTCTATAATCTTGAGCGTGTTTCTTTAGAGTTTTAAGAAGTTTTGAGTGTAGAAAACAGTATAAGTTTTCTTCAAGAATATTCTCGCCCTACTAGTCAAAATATTTCTCTTTCTAAGGTAAGGGGTATTATTCTTTCGTATTCATGAAGAGAATTATTTTCTTTCAATACTCGTAAGAGTTGTTATTCCATTCTTTATTATTATGTTGGAATAACATGTCTATGCGAAGTACCGCATATATGGTGAAATTCTTCTGTTATTTCATTCTTTATTATTACATTGGAATAACTCCGTATGCGTGGTGGTCTATCGACGCCTCGGTGAATTTCGTTGTTATTCCATTCTTTATTATTCTCGTTGGAATATCCTCATTCATGCATGCGGTTTACATGACCGGTTCCATTCTTTATTGTTCGTTGAATATCCTCGTCTGCATGCGATTTACGATAACCCGGTTTTATTCTTTATTATTCATTGGAATAACTCATGCCATGTGGATTCTGCGATGCATGGTGAATGATCCTTCAGATTCATTCCTTATTAAATTGTGGAAATGATGCATCACGTGGATTACCGCACGGCGGTGAAAATCCATTTACGATTTCATATATTCTATTATACTCGGTTGGTTAAAGTTTTGGCTTCTATACTCCATGAAATTAGTAGAATATCCCGGATATTTGCATTTCATCCAAAGATCTCTTTCATGAAAATATTCTTCTGAGCATTCTTGAATTTTACTCCACAAAGAAGTATCATGTTGGCAATTTGGACGTTATTGATTTTTGGATAAACTAAAATTTTAAATCTTTAAAATTTATCCTTGAACTTGTTTTATTGAATTATTATGTCATTGTCATCATCCTCATGCTTATATTGTGATAAAAGTCATCTTTGACTTTACGTGCATAGATGGACTTGGTATGATTATGATTAGGATTATTTGGTATAATCATTTAATTGTAATGTTATAAATGGTGTGGTAAAAGTTCTCTCGGTGGTCTGTAGTGCATTGATGGACATTTTTGGTATGATTATGACCGAGGATTATTCGATATAGTCATGACCATTGATGATTTAATGAATATCCTTGGCCCGTAGTAATATGAGGATGACTCGATGATGTGGTTTATTTATTGTCGAGTCTCAGCCGATAAAAATTGATGAAAATATTTTAAATCATAGAAGATAGTAGATATCATGCTCTACTTGACTCTTCTAATGGATCATTATTTATTCGTCATTGTTAAACTTGATGTCTATCAGATTTTATTAGTTTAACATTGTTGAAGACTAATGATAATTTATTCTGCATTATCTTAGTCATAATATTTCTTACTGGGCTAGTTGAGCTCACCCTTTTGCTTTCATTGTTCTCTTCAGGAAATGAGAACGTAGCCGGGACTAGTCGGGGAACGGAGTGATGGTCCAAGATGGTGTATTAGTAGTCCTCACTATTCCATAAAATAGTGTGATAATAAATGTAATGAGTACTCTATTTGAGAGTGGATATTGTCTAGAGGGCAATATTCATGTTTAAACTTTCAGCTATGTTTTGTCGTATATTACACGATGGTTGTATAATTAAGTTTGTATTTATATTTTGTACCATGTATTTGGCGACTCAAGATGGGTGATGTATACCTGTTTTGGGGGCGTCACAATTATCCTCCATTGTTATCCTTGTATCTGCCTGTATTGACTCTCACGGAGCTATCCCCCGATGGTCCAAGCTGTCAAGCTTCTGGTATTGACCTGTTGAACTGTGCAAGATTGGACGTGCTTTTAAATGGTTGAGGCACGTGGAAAGATCTTGGCGTTAACATTGGCGCTAGAAGGAGGGCTGATTTTCTAATGTTCTTGAATTTCAATCACAAAGATCAACTGTTTTACGTCGGACGTTATGGTGAAGAGTAAGACAACTACTGTTGAAGGACAACCGATGGCTGCAAGTTCGTCTGTGCAACAAATCTTTGTCAAGGATTGGTTGGGTCTTTCAAAAAGTGCTATGATAGTACCGCCTCCAAAGATGTTTCAGAAGGTTCTCATGCAAGAGTCCATGGCGATGCTAAAAGAAGATTGGTTTTTACTGCTGAAAAAGGACCTGACCACGGTCAGAGAAGGGTAGAAGGCACACCGCCTAGAACCCAACACCGAGGTGGTCAGACCGACAGAGCATCCAAGCTGGCCATGATGGCCGAAGAAGCTGACAAAGCCTTAGAGATTCTTCTGAAGCAGAGGGAAGAAATTGCTGAACAGATGCTTCGTATGGCAGAAATAAAGGATGAAGCGTCAAGTTAGGCTCAGTCCGAAGAGTAGAACAGATCCCTGGAAAGGAGACCAAGAAGAAGAAAGGAGCCTATACATTCCGATGATATATCTTGAGGTCGCCCTCGGGATCAAAGAAGATCAAGAAGCCATACTCCCGAGGGACTGAAGAGGGTACACCACCCTATTGGTTCTCGGGATCATGGCAGAAGCAGACGAATGAGCAAATCTAGAGAATATACGCCTGAGAATAAAAAGAAGGCACTCCGCCTTGAGTATTTTGCCATAGTGAAAGAGCTCCGCATCGAAGTAGATCCAGAAGTCATACTCCTGAGAATCCAACGAGGGCACACCGCCCTGTGGATACTCGTCATCGGGGAAGTCTGTCTAAAGCTGCGAGTTCGAATGGTAAGGGCCAGTCTACTCAGAAGAAAAAGTGTTCTTCGCAGAAAGAAGTTTCCTCACAACCGGAAGGAGTAGAATATTTGGTCAAAGAATTGAAAGAGCTTCGGAGACAGCTAGCCGAAGTTCAAAAAGTGAAAGATACTTCGGGGAAAAAGGCTTATCCTTTTTTCTAAGAGATTCTTAAAGAGAAGGCTGACTCTACCAAAAAGTTTCCATATATGGAAAGTTATGATGGTTCAGGTGATCCATATGACCATAGCCAGACGTTTGATAGGTTGATGGATTATTATGATTTCTCGGATGCAGCCAAATGTTAGACGTTTGTGATGACGCTCAGGAAGGATACGAGGTAGTGGATGGGAACTCTGCCTTTAGATTCAATCTCGTCTTGGACAAATTTATGTGGTAAATTCCATGCTCGTTTTGGGAGAAATAAGAGGAGAGGAAAACTTACTGGTTTGTTGGCTCAAGTTAGACAATATTCGAATGAGTTTTTGGGCCAGTATGTGAAGCGACTCAGAGAAGCGGTCGGCCAAGTAACTGATCTCAATGATCTTTAAGCTATCGGGAAATTTCAGAATGGTTTAGACTTGGTGAAATCAGAGAAGCTGGTGAAGAAGCTGATGTTCACCACCTAGAGAGTTAGATGAAGCATTTGATAAAGCAGAGGGCTATATTGTGGTGGAAGAAGCTATGAATAGCTTGAAGCGTCCTTCTTCGAAAAAGCTGAAAGACAAAGATAACGCTGAAGGTGATCAGAAAAAAGAACGGTGGGAATAATGATCGTTCAGAAGGGAGTTCTAAGAGATATAACAATAATTGGCGTCAAGGAGGGAGTCGCCCACCTGTTCCAACCCAGAAGGTGAACATGGTATACACTCAATTGAATATGGATAGGGCTTCTATTTTGGATCGGATCAAACACCAACCCTAATTTAAACCACCTCGTGACAATATTAAACCTGGATCGGGTAATTCTCGCAAGTATTGTGATTACCATCAGGAGTCTGGTCATGACACAAATGATTATTGCAGTTTAAAGGAGTTCATTAAAAAGAATGTTCAAAGTGGTGCGTTGGTTCAGTATGTGGCAGGGTGAGAGCACCAAGGAGAACAACAGAGGAATGCAAGGCCACATTAAATTCGCTCAACCCGATTCAACATGCACAACCTGCTCGAATCGGCCAACAGAAACGCGTCGTTGATGTTATTACTGGGGGAACTATTGGTAAGATGATCGGGAAGAAAAGACATGGATACTTAGATTCGGTTATGTCGGTGGCGTATACACTCCCGAAGACTGACATAACATATCCAAGAACGGTAATTTCCTTTAGTGATGAGGATTACCCTTTTGGATCCCATTGAACCCCGTGAAGGAGCCCTTGTAATTATAACACAAGTGGGTTCAGTGGATATGAAGTGGATGATGATTGATAATGGCTCCTCTGTGAATATTCTATATGCCCATGCTTATCAAATGATGCATCTGAATGGGAGAAAGATGGAGATCGGACAAGAGGCTCCGTTATATGGTTTCAGTAATGATCCAATCAAGGTAGCAGGGACTATTGAACTGCCAATCATATTTGGTACAACTCCACAATAGGTAGAAATAATATGCATATTTTATATTGTGCATGTGGACTCGGCTTACAATGCCATATTGGTAAGACCCACCTTGACTGCCCTTCAGGCAGTAACATCGATTCCTCATTTTAAAATCAAATTCCCAGCGATACATGGAGTTGGTGAAGTGGATGGGGATCTGGATTTGGCTAGACGATGTCACCAAAATGCGGTGATTGCTTCAGGAGTAGGGGTCAGTAAACAAAAGTAGGCTATGGCTATTGAGATTGAGCCCTTTATTGAAAGCAGTTCAAAACTGTTAGTCATGTCGGCTGGAGAGACTGAGGAGTTCGAGCTGATTCTGGGGAAGAAGGATAAGACGGTGAAGATAGGTTCAGGTCTGCCGGAACCTCTCCGGACTAACCTAATAGAACTACTCCGATGTTATGTTGACATCTTCGCCTGGGTGCCTAGTGATATGCCAGTGGTAAATAGAAAGGTTATAGAGCATCGGCTACAAGTGGATCCGGCGAAGAAGCCAGTTCGACAAAAAGGCGGATATTTGCACTAGAGCGACAAAAGATTATTAATGAAAAAATCGCCAAACTGCTGGATGCTGATTTTATATTTGAAATAGATTATCCAGATTGGATGGCGAATGTGGTGTTGGTGAAAAAGCAGAACGGGAAGTGGCGAGTCTGTATAAATTACACGGATCTGAATAAAGCTTGCCCGAAGAATTTATATCCCTTGCCTCACATTGATCAGCTCATTGATGCGACTTCGGGGTATGCTTTACTTAGTTTTATGGATACCTTTTCTGGTTATCACCAAATTTTTATGTGTAAAGAAGATATACCGAAGACGACGTTCATTACGCATCGTTCGATATATGCTTATAAGAAGATGATGTTTGGTTTGATAAATGCGGGGGCTATTTACCAACGGATGATGAACTTCGTCTTCACAAGGCAATTGGGTCGGAATATGGAGGTCTATATTGATGACATGATTGTCAAAAGCATGACTATGCAGGGACATTTGGATGATTTAGAGGAATGTTTTCAGACGGTACGTCACTACAACCTGAAGCTGAATCCAACCAAATGTACCTTTGGACTTGGTGCGGGTAAATTTTTGGGTTACCTGGTTAGTAAGCGGGGTATCGAGGCCAATCCAGAAAAAATCCAAGACATTATAGATATGAAGTCTCCTCAATCCTATAAAGATGTTCAAATTTTGACAGAAAAGATAGCAACTTTGAGGAGGTTTATGTCAAAATCGGCAGAAAGATGTTTGTCGTTCTTTAGCACGTTGAAAGGGCCGAAGAATGCTAAGATGTTCCAGTGGACTTCGGAATGTGAAGACGCCTTCCAGGGAATAAAGAAGTAATTGTCTTCTGCTCCTTTGTTGGTAAAACCAGCTCCTGCTGAACCATTGTACTTGTATTTAGCAGCTAGTTCATTAGCAGTGGGAGCAGTTTTGGTGCGTAAAGTTGGGGGTAAGAAGTATTTGGTTTACTATGTAAGCCATGTCCTAAGGGATGCTGAAAGAAGGTACTCAAACCTTGAGAAATTTGCCTTTGCTTTGATCATAGCTAGTCGAAAGCTTCGGCAATATTTCCAAGGTCGCTTGTTAATAGTATATACGGATCAGCCGTTGAAGAAGGTGCTCGGCAGACCTGAAGTCTCGGGGAGGCTTGCTACATGGACAATGGAGTTGTCCTAAATTTTTATAAAATATCATCCCCAGACGGCTATCAAAGGGCAAGCTTTGGCCGGCTTCATGGTTTAGTGTTCGTTTTTCTGAAGCTGATGACAGTTTGGGAGAAGCTGAAGCGTCTGACCAGGAAGTTGCAATACTTCAGCAGAATCAGAGTTCGTGGAATGATGTATGTCGAATCTTTGGCGATCTGAAGCGATCTTTGGCGATGAGATTGGCAAAGAGTCTTGAAGTGCAGAGGATAATCATCTACAGTGACTCTCAGTTGGTCATTAAATAGATTTAAGGGAATATAAAGCTCGAGGTTCATGAATGATCAATTACCTAGCAGAGTTGAAGGATCTACTTCATTATTTCCTTTCCTATGAATTTCAGGGGGTTGATCGCAATGACAACTCCATTGCCGATACATTATCAAAATTGGCTACCACTGAAACAAGCACTTTTGATGGCTCGGTGTACTTAGAAATCTTGCAACAACTAAGTATCCGACATGAAGTGGTAATGTACATAAAGCGTTCAAACTGATGGATGACTCCGTACTTAACTTATCTGGCAGATGGCGACTTTCTTCAGATCAGATGCTGGCTTAGAAGGTGAAGTATAAGAGTGCCAATTTTGTACTTATTGATGGGGATCTTTATCGAAGGGCTTTTTCATCTCCGTTGTTGAAGTGTTTAGTTCCTTCTGAAGCTGATTATGTTCTTCGAGAAGTTCATGAGGGTATCTGTGGTGATCACATGGCTGCAAAGTCGTTAGCCTACAAAGTACTTCGACAGGGGTATTATTGGCCCACCATCTTTAAAGAGGCTACTGAGTATGTGAAGAAGTGTCAAAAGTGCCAGCTGAATAGTCCTATCCTACATCAGCCACCAGAAGAGCTATACTCGATTTTATCTCCTATACCTTTTGTTGTCTGGGGGTTACATATACTGGGTCCATTGCCGAAAGCTAAAGGTCAGGTTAGTTTTGTTATAGTAGAAATTGATTATATGACCAAATGGGTTGAAGCGAAGCCACTAAGGTTGATAACAAAGCAGGATTGCTTAAAGTTTTTAAAGGAATCTATAGTGTTTCATTTCGGCATTCTGAAGGTGGTAATATCAGACAACGGACGCCAGTTTGTGGGATCAAAGTTTTAAGCATTCTTGAAGGAACTGGGGATTAGGACTTCAGTAGCTCATCCACAGTCTAATGGGCAGGTTGAAGTAACCAACAGAATGCTTCTGAATGGGATTAAGCGTAGATTGGATGAGGCTAAAGGAAAATGGCCAGAGGAACTACTTAGTGTATTATGGGTTTATCGAACGACTACGAGGACTACGATAGGAGATTCACCTTTCACATTGGCTTATGGTACTGATGCCTTAGTTCCTGTGGAGATTGGGTCTACAAGTCTTCGTGTTAGTCAATTTAAAGATTTATACAATGGTGAAGGACTGAAAGTCAACATGGACTTACTGAAAGAAGTCAGAGAAACAACTTTGATCAGGTTGGCAGCTTATCAGCGTCGTGTAACTAAGTACTATAACAAAGGGGTAAAACTTCGAAGATTTGAAATGGGAGATTTTGTCCTTAGGGAAGTCGAAGCTTCTATGCCTCAGAATTTGGGAAAGCTAATGCCGAACTGGGAGGGTCCTTACGAAGTTATTGAAGTACCGAAGTTAGGGACCTATCGGTTGAGAGCATTAGATGGGTCAGAGATAAAGAATACTTGGCATGCTGGAAGGCTTCGGAAGTATTTTTAGTAAAGACGGTATCAATGTACAGAAGTTTGTAATTATGTTAATCTTCATTAATAAAAGACATTTTTTCTCCAATTGGTGTTCTGATCAATGATGTTTTGCTCAATGGTGTTAGGAGGTTCGGTTGGACTTGCCTCGCCATGAAAATGGTGAATAGGCGTATTCGACCATTCGATGGTGAATTAAATGTTATGGAGTTTTTATGGTCTTAGGAGGTTCGGTTGGACTCGCCTCGTAATGAAAATGGTGAACAAGAGTATTCGACCATTCGATGGTGAATTAAATGTTATGGAGTTTTTATGGCGTTCAAAGGTTCGGTTGGAACCATTCATCTTAAAGGTGGTGAATCTGTTAGTTGATGAAAACTGGCGTTCGAAGGTTCGGTTGGAACCATTCATCTTAAAGGTGGTGAATTGGTTGGTTGATGAAAACTGGCGTACAGAGGTTCGGTTGGAACCATTCATCTTAAAGGTGGTGAATCGGTTTGTTGAGGATAACTAGGTTCGGAGGTTCGGGTGGAACCATTTGTCTTAAAGATGGCAAATTGATTTATTGCAGATCTGTCTCACACTTCGGTAACGAATAAGTATTGCATTACTTTATTACCTGATTGTGTTTAAGTGTTGAGTTCGGTTATGTTATTACTTAATTTAATCTGTTGTATAATTTGTTTGATTATTGAGTAATAGTTTAAGTTAAGTTTAGAAGGAGCTTGTACATTTTTCAAGTTGATTGATGGTGAATTATTAACAAGAAATGATCACAAAGGTGTAATAAGGATAAGAAATTGTTAATCATTCCATTAATATAAAACTGATTACAAAAAGATAGAAATTTTTACATAAATTTCTAAAGCTATAGGAAAGAAGAGACATCTTTAGGCTTCATTATCATCTTCGTCGTTCGAGGAGTCGAGGAGAGCAGGATCTACCTTGGCCGCTACAAGTTTGGCTTTGCCTTTGCTTCGGCAGACCTCATAGCCTTCAGAGTACATATGAACGATCTCCTCGTTCAACTCAACAGACTTCCGGTAGTTTACCTGAATCTCCTTACGAAGATCCTCGGTCAAGGGTGGACCCAAATCCCTGAGGGTCCAAAGCTCTCGAAGCTCCCCTTCAAGCTTTTGGCATTTTTTCAGATGTCGTGCTTCTTTAGCTTCGATCTCATTGACTTGCATCGCTAAGCTCTGGTGGGATTTTGCCAGATCTTCATTCTTCTTCTTCAAAACTTCATTCCTCTGAATCAAGTCCACGTTCATGTTGACAGTAATTCGGTGAGTAGCCTCAGCTGTCTCCAATTTTTCTTTAATTTTATTGAGATATTTGTGGAGGCACTCGTTATTGAAGAGAGCAGTACCATGGTCACTTCTCTCCTTATTTAAGGCTGACTTCAGAATGACATTCTCTCGTCGGGCATCATCCTCTTCAACTTCAGCATCTTTGTATTTGGGACGGAGGCGCCCGAAGATCGCATTTGCCTGCAAATGTTCAAAGTTAACCGGTTAATCTCCGATAGATGTACATAATTTTAAATAATCAGGTTATCAACAAGTCACCTTTGCCTGGTACTTCATTCCTTCGTCAATTAGGTCCATGATTGAACTGTTGCCAAACCGATGATCATCGGTATCATGAATAAACGAATCATAGAGTTGGAAGGGGAAATGTTCATTGAGTTCAGGCCATACAGAAGGGGATGCCACAGCTTTAGGCCTGATTTCTGAAGAGGATGGTCGTGGGGGAGAAGAAATAGGTTTTACGGTTGGAGGTAGAGGTTGAGTAGTTGTCTGTTTGGTTATAGGTGGAGCGTTAGCTGTTGTAGATTCTGGAGGCGGTATTGATTGGCTTTCAAAAGGTTGTTTTCTTTTGCGAGTGAGTGAAGGAGTGGGTTCTGCTTGTTCTTCGTGCTCCTCCTTAGAAACAACAATCTCAACATGAATGATTGGAAGAAGATTGGCTTCGAAAGAGGGTACTCAGAGGTCTTTAGCGGAGAGATGGGTTATCTTGGTTCTCTTCTTCTTGGTACGAAGAACTCGAGTTCGTTCGTCCAGAGGCATATCAAGGAAACTCTCATTGAAATTTGGAGGGGGAGCCGGTTTGGCTTTTCTAGCAGCTTGCTTCTTCCAGCGAGGTTGAGTAGATTCTGTTGTTGGAGGGGGTTTGGTAGTTTGGGGATCAATTGTTTGGGCTTCAGTAGCTGAGGGTTCAGCAGTTTGGGTTTCGGGAGCAGACTCGATAGGTTTGGCAGAAAGGAAAGCTTCTAAATCTCTTCGGTCTGAAGAGGTCGACTTAATCAGAGATACTGCAAAGAAATGAAGAATCATCATTCAGAATGATTACAAAAAGAAATTTGAATAATTATAAGTACGAGGTTTGGGACTTACATTTGTGGTCATACAACCATGCCTGCTTAGTTAGGAGTCCGAAGCTCCATTCTTTCCTCGGGAAATTCTCCATAAGGGTTATCATCTCGCTTATACGTTCTTCGGAGATGTCCCCAACATCTACAGAGAGCCTTTCAACAGTGGTCCAGTTCAGGAGAGAAGATATTTCTGGTCCTTTGACGAAGAACCACTCCTTATGCCATCCTTTGTTGCTTGAAGGAGTGCTTATCAAGGAGCGTCTCTCAAAGTTCTCGCCAGCCTTCAGAGATTGCTTACTCAGGGCTTTGAACCCCTTTTCGCGGGATTTGCCAACGTGGTAGATGGAGAAGAAGAAGTCAAGGGTCGGAGTAATTCCTACCTCATGACAGAATGCTATGAAGGCGAGAATGTGGATATAGGAGTTGGGGACGAGTTGGGCGAATCCGACCCCAACAAACCCTAGGAGGGTAACAAGGAAGGCGTGGAGGGGGAAGCAAACTCCTTTCTCCAGGAGGGTGAGTGGAATAGTAGTCCAACCCTCCGGTCTTTGGTACATCCTTTCGGTGGAAGAGGGTTGTCGCAAATGATGAGTTTCTGGGATTTGATATCGCTATCTGATGTTACGGATATCTTTCTCAGAGAGGGTGGATGGAGTATTAGCATGGGGAAACTGTTCTTCGTTTTTGAAGAACTCAACAAGGTTTGGAACGGGCTTTAGAGGTAGAGATTTCTTACTTGGAGTAGCAGTGGACGACTTAGGGTTTGACCCCGAAGCCACTTTAGTAGGGCTTGGGGAAGAAGGAACAGTGGATAGAGGAGTCACAGTAAGGGGAATGGCAGCATCGCCAGAATCTTGAGAAGCCATGAATGTCGATTTATAGAGAGAATAGAAATCGGGAGGAAGAAGGAAGCTCAAAGCGCTAGGAATTCAAAATAAAGCAAGTGAAACCATCAAAATTGGAGGAATTGGGTTTTTATAGTAGCTGTCTTTTCAGCTGTTCATAGAGCTCGAGGGCGGCACATTTAATGCTAAAAATGATGGCGAATTTGGAGAGTTACAATCCGGATTCAAATTTTCTTTTAATAGGGCTTCCAGTTTCAGCTTATCTTGTTATTTCAGTTTCTTACCAGTTGGGCCTCGGTCATCTTTATTCTGGGCCTCTTTTGGTCTTATCGTAATTCTTTTATTATTTGGGCCATTTATACTCTTTTATTAAACATTTTCTGTTTAACAAAAGACTGGGGGGCAATGTTGGGCCATGATATTTTATACACATTGGGCCGAACCACTGGGCTATCTCTGTTGGGTCTTGAAAGTATTGGGCCGGGTCACTGGGCTAAATCATTAGGTGAATAATGGCTTGAGTTGGGCTTTGACCGGTGATCATTACTAAGATATAGTTTGACTGTTATCCTGCATTGCATTAATGAGGATTAGACAGAATCGGCCGACAGTGGAAAATGGTGATGGGATCAGTAGTTAAGCTACCTGCTGTGGGATGGTGTCAGGGGGTCGGTGGCACGCAAAACCGGAGATGGAGTATATGAGGACCGGATACAATACAATTTGAGGTAACTAATATTTCTTTTATGAAAACACTTGAGCTATTATCCTCCATTGTTATCCTTGTATCTGCCTATACTGACCCTCACGCTGGAGCTATTCCCCGACGATCCAAGCCGTCAAGCTTCTGGTATTGACCTGTTGAACTGTGCAGGATTGAACGCGCTTTTAAGTGGTTGAGACACGTGAAAAAATCTTGGCGTTAACACCAACATTAACAACCCTAAATTACTTCTAGCTAGGGCTACTAGGCCAAGTATGAATGAATGAATTGATTACCTATTTAACCATGAATTAATTATAGAGTACATTTTGTTCCCAACACACTGTTTTTTTTAGTTTGGAGGGATGGAATGGGAAGGGAAAGTATAGGAGGAGAATGGATAGAAAGGAATTATAGATTTCTTTTGTCACCATTGTGAGTTTTAAAAAAGAAGGAAATGAATGAGATTATAATTAAATTTTCTCTTATTTGTGAGTTTAGAAGTAGGGAATGAAAGGGAAATAATTCTTATTTTTAAACTACACTATTACTATATTACTCTTACATATATAAATATAAGAAATGATATGATTTAATAATGTCTATCTAGTTATTAGAATTATTTTGGTTAGTCTTTTTTTTTCTTTGTTACACACACATATAGGATAATGATCTATATCATCTATTTGCTATGGATCAAATAGTGACATATAGAATCTTAACCATCCATTAGTATTTTCAAGTGCCCAAATTAAGTAAGGCTTCTCGTCGTCCGCTAGAAGTTAGCGGACAGGATTAACAAAAGTTTAGGTCAATTGTGCCCCCAAATAGTCACATATATAGTCAGTAAAAAAATACTCAAACTCTGCTAGAATTTCTAGCGGATGCATATTAACCCATCTAAACCCGATGTGAAATCGAATTGGGGGAAAATTAACCAAACCAGCAGAGCCAAGCAAACTCTACGATTTCTGCTCATGAACCCTAGCTCGCAATCTACTGTAGATAGGCAACAAGTTGTGTAAATTAATCAGCATTTAATCGGTAAGTTTGTAAATTGATCTCTCAAATCTAAAGTTGTTGCGATTTTCTAAGATTTCTCATGAACCCTAGTTCGCAATTGAGTGTAGATCGACTTCAAGTTGAATTTTTTTTTGTACTGGAGGTTTTTATAATAACAAATGGAAGCAGGTTTGTGATTGGGAAAGTCTAGCCTCAACTTATCGTCCTCAGTATCATAACAAGGTATTGCTTTATATTTTTGCATCAATTTAACTTCTTAGAAATCCTGTAGGACAAAACTGCAAGCACAATAAACTCGGTCCTTTTGACAATTGTATTGTGAAAAATTGTTGGTTGTCACCAGTGTTTCCCTCGGTAGCATGCACTTTCATTTTATATATAAATAGTACAATACATAGTTTACTTGAGCCAAGCTGAAAGCTTCATTAAGTTTGTTATTAGTTCAAAAACACTGTGAGTAACACACCCTCTCTAACACACAAGCAAACACCAAAATACAGGAGAAAAAGAAATGAAAGTATGTCATTCCACCTATATTAAAATAAACCTCATAGGTGGTCTGAAAGCCTCATTGAACTGTTCTCTCAGATAGTATTTCTAACTTCCTAATGACATATTGACATTTAATTATTTGTACGCCCCTAATTCAGTACTTTATTGAATAAGTCAATAATGACTAATGACCCTGCTTGTAAAAATAAAATTTCACATTAATGATTGCATTTGTTTCAATGATTTTGAGTGTTTGCAATTGTCTAAGGAACTGAAACCATCGAATAGGTGACTAGCTTATTAGCATTTGTGATGGCAGTAATGCTAATTAAGTGTTGATGTAGTTCACCTTAGCTAACTTCAAACTTGGTATAACTACATTGACTTTGTGGTGTAAATTAGTTATAGAAAGCTTCTATGGTTAGGGGTTGATAAGAGAGAAAAGTTGTTGTTGAAATATGGGTGGAATGGCAGAAAATAAATATTTCTAGACATCTTAACTTAGATATAGTATATTGATGTTTATTTTTGGGAAAATTTATAATAAACAGCATCTAATTTATTATTTAGAATCTTTATTTTTTTAATATAACGATATTAGTGATCTTGTCGGTTTAGTTATTATTAGTAGTTATGTGTCTCATAATCACAATGGCATGAATGCTCTAGCTTATATTCAAATTTAATGTAATTTTTTCTAAATTATTTAATATTTGACATTGTATTGAATGTTTAGGTAAGTTATGGATATTAATCCCGGACCTTGTAATCCTAATGTCTTATGGGACCAAGAAAATCACGTATCCTTAGACTTGTGGAAAAATATTGTACGTTTGTTAATGTATAACAAATTTCACTTAAAATTTTGTTACAAACATTCATGTTGTGACAATTTATCTTCTTATGTTGTTTGACTTGAAGGATAGGGGTGTGTTAAAAATTTTCCAAATTTCTGTTAAATTAACTGAATGGAAGTTGACTGAATAACAAGAATATCTACTTGAACAATTAGGTTTTGGTATATTTTGTCATCAAGTTATAGTATCAAAGATTGATGCATCTCTTGTATCTGCTCTAGTTGAGCGTTGGAGAACTGAAACAAATACGTTTCAATTAAATTGTGGAGAGATTAACATAAGTTTAGAAGATGTGGGATCGGGTTGCCCATATTAGGAAAACCTTTGACTTGCGGAAAACTAGATCATCCCTAAAGCTATTTTGTAAGGGTTTTGGGGCAAAAACTTGTAATAGATGACTGGGAGCAATGCTATAAAAGGGAGGGCATAATTTTTGCTTGGTTAAAACATCGATATGGACAAGTACCTAATGATGCTACTCTAGATGATGTGGTAAAGCACACTAAGGCATATATGCTGTATTTATATGGCGCTATTTTGTTTCCAACCAAGAGTAAAAATGTTTTGCATCCGAGATATTTGTTGTTATTGGAAAGATTGGAAGACATAGTTACATATGCTTGGGGGGCAGCAGTTTTAGGGCATTTGTATAGTGGTTTGCATGATGCTACTCACAAAATAGCTAAAAATTCGCAGGATGTGTAACTCTTTGAAAGTCCAATAATAATCTAGAATGGGGGTTGAATAGATTATTACAGGTTTAAAAATTATATTAGGCCCTTTTGAATTTTGGAATAATTAATTAGTATACAAGACAGTAAGAAAAATTCAATCACACAATGCACAAAGATTTATCTGATTCACAACATACACCCCTGGTATATTGCTACGTCCAGTCTCAAGTTCATATTTGGAACTTGAGATCCTATTACTATCAGTAATAAATACTTCTTCAATAGGCAGAGAAGCTTTAACAAAGTTTTATAGATAAACTTCCAACTCTTCACAACTACCTATCTTGGACAGCAAGCTCCCAGCTCTCTCCTCAAACTTATTTGTACCTTCTTTTAAGTTCAGTTCTATTCTATGATCTGGTCTTGAAACAATAGCTTCTTCCTCACCTCACAAGTTCACTAGAAACCCAACTCTCAGCTGACCTCTCTATGACTTTGGTCTTGGTCAAACAATTGCTTATTTTTCTCATAGGTACATAAAATAAACTAACACTGCCATTTTTCTTTTTACAGAGAATTTTACAACACTTTACTTCTAAAATAAGAAGATAAGATTTAGTACACATTGATGCTTCTCAAATAAGCAGATATCAATTAAAGAGCAAATATATTTATAAAAGTTCAAAAACTTTTATACTTGAGAAAATATGCTTCTTTGTAAGTAGATAGTAATTTATGCTTAGAACAAATAATGCTTCTATATAAGAAAATATGTAAATTTTTACATTGTTATAAAAGTTTAAATAACTTTTATATTTTTTGTAAAAGAGTGCTTCTTGAATAAGCAAATAAGTAAGATTTAGCTTATGCTCAAATATGAGTTACGTATAAGCGAGATAAATGATTTTAATGCAATTTAATAAAGAATTATTTATTCCTTATAATAAAGATTGTTTTTCTATGGATTAAAAGGATTTTTTTTTCAGATATTCTCTAATAAGTATATATAAAAAAACTTTGTTTTCAAATACTTATATTTAAAAAGAATAAATTAATTTAAGCAATGATTATCAAGTATAAATTGGTTAAACACAACTTGATATAACAAATACACTTGTTTAACTCAGATAATATATAATAATATTTTATCTATTATATGATTTATAAATAAAGTCACTTAGTACTATAAGGAATCGTACAGTTCGATTCCCTCACTTAAGAGGAATATCTCCGTAGCCTTTCGGCGTCTAAGTATGACAAAATTTATATTCTCACAATTAATATTTATATAAATACTTTTAATAGATCACTTTAATTTTCAAATTCGGTTATGATGATTCACTCTTTTTGGAAGAATATCTTAGTGTCGTTTTGAACTATCAAGTGTATTATCTATTTTACGACATTTATATAAATAATATTTATAAAAAGTTACTTAGTACTATAAGGAATCGTACGGTTCGATTTTCTCTCCGTAGAGGAATATCTCTGTAGCCTTGCAGCGTCTAAGTATAACTTTTTATTTGATAAATAGATGAAATATAGATATATAAAATTGTGTATAATAATTTATATTCGTATATCTATAAATTTAAAGCAAGTAAGAAATAATTCAACTAAGTTAACTCAAATGACTTATCTCAATTACTTAGACCAATTTCCTTTTCTCAAACAATCAAAACTTTTGTAAGAAGAGATATAAAGCTTTAGAGAGAGTATGCAGGCACGGAGAGTAAGCTTTTGTTGTTACTTGAATTGGCAAAAATCAAATGAATGAAAGACTCCCTATTTATAAAATTTTGAAGTCGGGGTCAAAAATGTAATTTTGAAATCTATTTTTGAATGAATGACCAGCATTGTTTCATTTTTGAAATCAACGGTTCAGATGAAACAAAATTTTTTTTTACGCGGATTGCCAAGTGGATAAGCCTAAGGAAAATGGTTCTTTCTTTCATCAACTCACTAAATTCAGTCAAGATGATGAAGGATTGAATTTATTCACCGCGTGGCTTTATCCCATAATGAAAGTTGTAAGACCCCGAATTTTATGAAATAAAAGTATTCAATTTTTTTTATAATTATTATTCAGTAAATGGTTAAATTCATAAAAGTTTAAAGTTAAGGGTGATATATGTAAAATTTTCAAAATACGCAAGTGGTTATAAAATACTCATTTACGTTGGGAATATTCGTTTGGTCGTGGAATATTCTTGTTGTTTAGGGAATATTAAATGCGACTCCGGTGCTTGATCATTTGTGGGCCCCATAATACAATAATTGTCGGATGAAGAAAACGACAAGTTTGAGTTTTTATAAATAACGGCGTAGTTACCATTAACATTGTTGGAATACTTGGTGGTTAAAATACAGTAATACACGTTGTTGCACAGTAGCACTGCGGTATCGCATGCAATATTTTTGAATTATTGATTCTTACGTGAAAGCACTACTCAATAATTATTACAGATAATTCTTATTCAATATTTTATTTTATTGATTCAATAATTGCTGCGTTGATATTTTATATTATTGTTGTTTCAATAATTGTCACGACATACGATATTTTCCATTATCGATCAATAATTCATATTATTTGAATAATATTATTAGATAGCATTATTCGCGATATGTCTGAAAGTTACATCGAGGAGAGGTTTGGTCACCTAATTGCGTGCGATGAAGGAAAAATTCTTATCTGAAAGCCCCTCTTTCCAGGAGCGGCTGGTTGTCATAATTGTGATTCTGTAATATTATTTGTGAATAATTAATTATTAATTTATATAATAAAGAAATATTTATTTGATGCGGATATAAATGATGGATTTATTTATGTGGTTATAAATGAAGGAATTAATGTTGAGGTGTTTTATCAGTATTTTTGTCGGAAATGAGGTATTAAAAATCAAACCAGTGTTCTTGTGATATATTGTGTGAGTTATAATTTTTAATCCGACCGTTGGATATGTTATACATATATAAGTTGAGTATATGTCCACAAATTTTGAACCGTTAAAAATGAACATATAAATTGTTATGAATTTTAAGAGGTGTCTGGTTCAGAAATTGTTAAAGTTTCGGAATTTATCATTTTGGTGGAAAATTCTAGAATGCGTGGGCCCCACCTATGGTTGGTGAAGAAATGTGCTGAAATTCTAATTCAAATGTGGTGGGTGGCGATAGCGGCGGGTAAAAGCCATCAGTTCATGAGTTTAAGTCTGCCTTGGCGTCTTAACATTTTCCTATAAATAGAGGGCTAAGTTAGAATTGAAAATCACACCAGAAACATAAGCTTTCTATCTTTCTCTCTCTATATTATCGAGCGTATTTTGTGAGTATTTTGATATTTTGAGAGTTCTTTAATGAGTCTGAAGTTTCCTTCAAATACCATATCCAGATATTCCGGTAAAAATCCGCTTCTTTTGAGGTAAGGGATTTTAAGGGTTATTATGTTTTTCGGGCCAGTAATTTTTTGAACCTAAAAAATTCGGAAAAATTTAAAATGATAATTTGATGAGTTTTCTTGATTGTGTCCAAAAATGGTGATTTTGGATGTATAGATTAAGATTTATGAATTTTATGAGAAAAGACTATTTAAAAGTAAACCCTTATAACTTCTTGTGGTTAATTCCAAAATTGGTAAAATTTTTATTGGGAGTACATGTATATATGTAAGTATATACTCGTAAATTTTCGAATTTTCAAACAAAAGTACAATTTATGATAAATGTCTAAATATTATGATTTTGGCCGTGTGAAAATAGTAAATGAATTTTAAAAATTTCGAGAAAAATATATGTTCAATATGGGACTATATTCTGCTAAATCCCAGAAAAAAAATATTTTTGGAACTGATTTGGTATTTTTCATAAAAATGGATTAGGTATGAGTAAATGAATTAAATATGTTATGTGTAGTAACAAAATTGAAAAATAAGATTTTATGGCTTGGGAATCCTATATAAGGTATATGCAGATTTTTGATGAGGGTTTTGGTTATTGGTGATGAAATTTTATGATTTTGGCATTTTAGGATGATTAAAGGCATTAATTGGTTAAGTGTAAACAATTAAAACAAATTGTTTATAAGTTTAAGAAATGATTAAAATATTGTGGTAATATTAATAATATTAGATTATGAGATTATTAATTGATTTATAACATTTGGATTAAGGTGTTATGAAATTATTGATTTATGAATCTTACTCTTGAAATTAAATGCATTGTTGATCATATTATTTTTATTATCATATATAACATTTTATAATCCGGTGATGAAATTTCTCTTTGACTTAAGTGTAAAGATGGGTAGATTATTGGTATGATCGTGACTATGGGTTCTCTTTGGCGATGAAGTGCGTAAAGATGAATTGTTGGTTGGTATGATCTTGACCATTAATTTACAATTGAATATTTTTAGCTTAAGAGCAAAGGTGAATTGATCAACATAGTTATAATTATTGTTTATATAAATTCTAAAATGATTATATATTTCTTTGAGATATGAATATCTTTGGTCCGTAGTGCAAAGATGACTTGTTAAATATCTTTGGTATGTAGTGCAAAGATGAATTATTGGTGAATATCTTTGGCCCGTAGTGCAAAGATGACCTTTTGTTGAATATCTTTGGCTCGTAGTGCAAAGATGACCTGTTAATGAATATCTTTGGCCCGTAGTGTAAAGATGAATTTATTAGTATGATTATGAACATGAACTGTGATTTGGTATAATCATGATCTTTGATGTTTCAAGTAAAGACAGGTGATGAAAATTATCTTAGATCCCCAAGTGCGAAGAGGAATTTAGAATCATAATTATGATTATGAGTTATTCATATGATTGTGGACATGAAGCTGTTGATTGATGTTACGAGGATAAAACATTGTTGGTGGACTTTTAACATAGAGAAGATAATAGACATTACGGTCTATCATCGACTCTTCTAATGGATTCGCTTCGTTCACGCAACTATGGTTGAAAAGTTTTATCATCTACCGTATGTTCTAAATCTCGATTTATTTCTAACAAAGGCTATTGATAATTTAATTATCTTTAGTTATGATATTCTTTCTTGGGCTATTTGTTTTCACCCTTTTGCTTCACAATTCCTTTCGTGTAATAAGAGTGTGTAAATTTCGAAATGGCGGGGATAATAGGGGAATGGTGTGGTGGTCCGAGACTGTCAAAGTTTCTCAACACATTATAAAACAACATGACATACAATATATAATTGTATTGAGGACCTAAGATGTGTGTGTCGTATATTATACGTCACTTAATAATTAATTTTGGTGAACCGAATAGGGTAAGGTGAACCCAACTTTGGAAGGGTGTTTTGCCACTATCATATAAGATGTCTAATGACCTATGAGTTATCATAAGACAGGGTTGTGCACATCCACTTGCTGAGTATATCTACGAGCACTACCTATATGATCTTGGAGTTTATTTGAAATATAATTTTCAACTGGAGATAGTTATATGTCAAGAGAAGACTCACCGTTGGAAGTAGAATTGATGGGTTTCGTTTACTGTAAGTTTATGCGTCTTCGCCCATTTCATCATTTTCTTTGAAATCCAAAATTCTCTTTATTTGTTAGTAAAATTTGTGAACTAATATCAAACATACTGTAGCAAACAACCCACCAAACTGGAGCAGAGAACCCAAAGCCATCACCGATCAAATCCAAAAATGGGTGGGCCAAGCAACGATGGGAGGGTGTCGGAGGTTAGAGATGAGGAAGCACATGAATGAGATTAGAAATTAGCAATGTAATCTAACAATAGAAATTAACATGAAGCACTTTAGAAAGATTTATGACCATTAATCGTATTGGACCACAATAGATCCATCAATGAACATTCAAATTTGAACATTAATTGATAAACAATAAGAACAGAAATTCAGATCGGAAGGCGACCAGAAACAAACATCGACACACACAGTTCAGGAACTGGTTAAGAATAAACCAGATCCGAAATGAATCCCTCACTTCTAACATCTCAAACCCAAAAAACCACCAAGATAAGAACCCCAAAACCTATCATCCTCACTTAAGATCAGAACTCCAAACCCAAAACCTATCATCCCCACGAAATTTCGGGAAGGTTCCCATTTCAAATTTACCGAAAAAGCCGTAACGACCAAAGCACGTGAGAAGAGAGAGAGGGAAGGAGAAGGTGGGTCAAGAGGCAACCCAACAAAAGCAACCCAACAAGAAGCGGTGAGGAACTAATGTCATCTAATGATGTAATAACAGATCCGAATGAAGCGTGGCGTAAAATTACATCAAACCTACAAAGACAAAAAAATCCTATCACAATCAGTGAGGTCGCATTCAATCAAGAAAATAGACAACACAAAGTTCAACGAGCAGTCAGAGACTTTGTCTTGAGTGTGCGTAGATGATGAAAATTGCAAATGAAAGATGAGAGCATCAAGTATTGAAAAAACCGGTCTGTTCAAGGTGAGGGAATTCAAATGACATTCACGCGTGTTGATCAACGTATTCTTTGGGAGACCAATGATAAGCAAATAGTGAGTTGGTCGACTAATGCATAATGCGTAAATTAACAAATTTGAAGAAAATATCTGAGACCAACCGATATTATCGAGGACATGATGATGATGAATATAATGTGTCTATCTCTTACCAAAAAGCATGGAGATCGAAGGAGAAAGCGTTAGAAAAGGTAAGAGGAAATCCACACGACTACTCATTGATCCCATCATGGTGGTTACGTCGCAGAAAACAAATCCGGTAACAATTTAAAACACATTATTATTTTTCATGATTAGTTGATTACTCAATTCAATTTGATTTGGTTGCTATAATGTGCATTGGTTACCTACCTCATATTTATAATTTTAAATGAGTTCTAATTGATTTTTTATATTAATGTTTACTCAAAGAAATACATTTAGTTCTTTGAATGCAATTTTTTATTACCGCTTAATGATATCTTGGTTCTTTGTATATCAATATGTTGTTTATCGCATAATGTTGTCTTTGTTACTAAAAACATTATAATATCTAATCTTTGTCAGTTCTTTATCAGAAGACAATATGTTAGTTATTGTCTAATGCTATCTTCGTTACTATCTCTACGAATTGTTGGTTCTTGCATAATGATATCTTAGTAATGTATAGAAATATCTTTTTTTCTTGTATAATGTTGTCTTCGTTATCAAAAATATTATACTATCTAATGTTGTATTAGTTATCGTAAGCAAAATATGTTGGTTACTTTGTAACATTATCTTTGTCTAATGTTTTATTGATTCTTCGACTAATCTTTGTATTAGTTATCGTGTGTGATATATTGTTTCTTGATTGTGTAACAATATATTGGTTCTTGATTAGTTATCGTATAACAATATATTCCTTATTGTTTTAGTTCTTTTTAATGTTAGGATAATTGGTTCATTTGTGAATGTTGACTTGGATCTTGACATTAAATACATCGTTGATTCTTCTCTACTCTTGTCTTGTTTCTTGTATAAAATTATATTGTCCAATCTTTGTCTTCGTTCTTTGTATTTACAATAATTTGGTTCTTGTCTAATGATGTCTTGGTTACTTTGTAGAAGATTATACTACTTTTAATTCTATTGATAATGTTGATGTTTCATAACAGTGTTAAATCACAAACTCTTGAGTTGGAAACAAACAATCGTTTCAAATATTTATTCTTTGCCATAGGAGCATCCATTCAAGCATGACATCATTGCTTTCCAATTATTGTAATCGATGGCACATTCATACAATCAACTTACGGAGGGACAATACTGATAGCAAGTGTGACGACCCCAAAATAGGTCCATTCCATCCAACCCATTCTGAGTCGCCAAATACATGGTACAGAAACAACTACAACTTTATTATTACAACAGTAAAACTGTGAGTTAAATACAAATATTATCTTCTGATAATATTTATACTCAAATAAATCCTCATCACATTTATTGATACATTATTTTACAATAATGGTGAGGACTACTAAACAACTCTCTCTAGAACCTTCATTCCATAACCCTTGACTAGACTTCATTACATTCTGCGCCTCGAGAAGAAAAATGGAACAACAAGGAAAAGGGTGAGCTCAACTAGCCTAAGTAAAGAATGTTATGACTAAGATAATATACAACAAATTATCGTTAGTCTCCAACAGGAAAAATCGATAGAATACAATAGACAAACAAGTTTTCGGATCAATATTCGCAATGAAAATAATAATTCATAGAAGAGTTACGTAGAGAATGAAATCTATTATAATCTATGAATTTAACGATCCATCATCAATATTTTATCCACCGTAACATCAAACAATATTCATCTCAAATCAAATATTCATCTTTTGCACCTACGAGCCAAAGATATTCATCAATCGATCGTATTCATCTCAACACCTATTCATCTTGCGACTCATGTGCCAAAGATATTCATCATCGGTCATGTTCATTTAAACACCGCTCATCTTTTGCACTATGTGCCAAAGATATTCTTGAGAAATCATTCATCTTTGCACTCTGTGCCAAAGATATTCAATAATATCATCATTTAAGATCGAGGATGATGAAAATATTTTTAAAGAACGAATCCGATTGAAACAAAATGACAAGGATTAAGGATTAAGGATTCGTACTTTGTTTTATCCATGTCCAATAATACCTCAAAAATAATCATAGTGGTGTAAAATTCAAGAATGATCAAAACATGGATACAATCAAAGCTAGTATCCAAAATAGATATTTTGGACGAAAAGAAGAAATTTTATTTTTCGATGAATAGTCAGATATCGTGAATAGTCTTGATATACGTGAATAGTAACTTTCGACACCAAAAGATAGAAATTTCCACAAAAAAAAACATTTTCACGCCTTCATGAATAGTACTGCGTGAATAAGAACTCATGAATAGTAACTCATGAATAAGAACTCGTGAATATAGAACTCATGAATAAGTAACCCCGATATGAAAAAGTTCTAAATTTGATAAAAGTTCCAACCAACATTTCAAAGATAATGATATTGAAGAAATAATATCATTTGAGAAGAAAACAACATCCCTTACTATCCTTACCTCGAAGAATCAAGATTTGCCGGAAGGAAAGGTCGGAAGTGATCTTTGAATGAAACTCATCTTGAACAAAGAACTCTCAAAGTATCTAAATACTCACAAAATACGCTCAATAATATAGAGAGAAAGAGAAAACTTTGTTTACGGTGTGATTTTCAATTCTAACTTAGCCCTTATTTATAGGAAAATGTTAGCCCAACCAAGCGGACTTGACTGCTTTACCGATGGCTTTACTCGCTACTATTGCCACCCACCACATTTGAAATAAAATTCAAAGACATTTTTCACCAACCATAAGTGGGGCCCACTCAATTCTAGAATTTTCCACCAAAATCAATTATAAACCTAATTTACGAATCAGACACCTCTTAAAATTCACAACAAATCATTCGTGCATTTTTAACGGTTCAAAATTTGTGGACATATACTCAACTTATGTATGTATAACATACCCAAAAATTACCACAATCCAGCGGTGGGATTAAAAATTATAACCCCATGATATATCTCAAAACCCCGATTTGATTTTTAATACCTCCAATCCGATAAAATCTTGATAAAACACCTCAACATTAATTCCTTCATTAATAACCACATAAATAAATCCATCATTTATATTCATATAAAATAAATATTTCCTTATCATATGAATCAATAATTAATTATTCACAAATAATATTACAGAATCACATTTACGACAACGAAGTCCGTTCTCGGGAAAGAGGGGCTTTCAATAAGGATCTCTCCATCTTGGCGCCGCAATTAGGTGACCAAACCTCTCCTTGAGCAGAACTTTCTAGACATCGCCAATAATGTTATCTAATAATATTATTCAAATAATATGAATTATTTATCCGATAATGGGAAATATCGTAAAATGACAATTATTGAACAACAATAATATAAAATATCAACGCAAGCAATTATTGAATCAATAAAATAAACTATTGAACAAGAATCTACTTTGTAATAATTATTGAGTAAGTGCCTTTTACGTAAGGATCGATAATTCAACAATCTTGTGTAATCTGGTGTCTTCTTGTCTGAACCACGCGTAGACATCGTATTTTAACCACGGGTATTCCAACGATCTTACTTGGTAATAACTACGCCGTTATTTATAACCACCCAAACTTTGTGCGTTTTCCTCATCCATTAAACTTTTTCAGTTATGGGGCCATACATTACGCGGCATGGCATACGGTAAGCATTTAATATTCCCCGACAAAGATCTGAATATTCCACGACCAAACGAATATTCAGAACAACAATGAATATTTTATAACCACTTGCTTATTTTGAAATATTTGCGTATTTAACCCTTAACTATCCACATTAATCAAATCAACCCTTACTATTTCAAAATAATAAATAAAGGAAATTCCTTTTTATTTAAAAAATTTGAGGGGTCTTCTGACCTCCCTCCTTATGAAATTTCGTCCTCGAAATTGGCGACGCGATACAGTGTTTGAAAAGGTAAAGATACCTCGCTTTCATTTTCGTTTCCAACTCCCGTGTCATTTCCTCAATAACATGGTTTCTCCACAAAACTTTAACTTATGGTATAACCTCAGTACACATGTGGTCATGTTCTTTCTCTACAAAATCTTGATAGGTACTCTCCTCGTGACGTTAAGTCTTGGCTATCTCAAATGGGTTCTAACTCAACGACGTGTTTGAATTCGTCGTCCACATATTTACGTAACATCGATACGTGAAAAGCGTTATGAACACGCGTCATTCTTGGTGGTAAAAGCGAGTCTATAGCCACAGTTCCTATTTGATCGAGAATTTCAAATGGATTAATAAATCAAGGTTTGAGCTTTCCTCACCTCACCGATTCTCGCTTTTAAAATAACAACTTCTGCACCTCCTTCTTCAAATTCATCACTCGGTGTGTAGCTTGAAACGCCTTTTAACTTTATCGATTAAAGTCGATTATACTCAGTATATCATCACGCTTCAGATATCATCATCGCGTGGGTACCTAGAGTTTTCATCTCCATCTCTATTATTTGTAAATTATCTGAAATGAGTCTTTGATGATATTGTACTCGTGCTTGTATACGATCTTCACTCAACACGTCACCTACCACGTTCGCTTTTCCGGGATGGCATGGTCGAACATATCTTTGAAATGAGTCTCCTCTTTAGTTCTTGAAGCTCTTCCCACATTCTTTGCTCCATTCGAATTTTGTATCTCTACGAGTCATTTCGTTAATGGAATAGCGATTCGAGAATATCCTTCAACGAATCTCCGATAATAACCAACTAAGCCTGAAAGCTACGTATTTCGATTATTGACTTAGGTTGCTCTCAACTGTGACTCATATCCCAACCTTGGATAAAGACGTCACAATGACACTATCGGTTTACTATCGCACGAATATGGCGCCCCCCTACAGAGAGTTCGGCTTAGGTGAATTCCACAAAGGAAGTCACAAGATAAAGGCTCAGTACCAAATTCTATAGTTGAATTTTAACTCACGAAGTTCAATAGAGCCATTCGATATGAGATTTTAGAAATGAGTTTTGTCTTAGGGTTCAAAGTCGATACAAAATTTAATATCGATCTTTTTGGGAGTAAGCCGATAAATTCTTCAGAAATACGTCGGAAAAATCAATAACAACAAGAATATTATTCAAATCGGCGTGTCTTTATTCAAATCCATAACATGGACTAAGAAAACTTGACATCAAGTAATAAGCGAATGACTTCATGGCTTGATATGAAAATGTTTGACTACAATGGTTTGTTGGCTTGAGTTGAATAACAAAGTTGCTTAGGAATATGAAAACTAACAACCTTACGAAAATAATCAATTTCGGCGTGATGAGTAGTTAACCTTAAAATCACATCAAAAGCAAATATCTCTATAGAAATAAGGTTAACTGGGTAATGTGATAGTGCCAACTGAATCAAACAAGATTTCTAAACAACGAGATGTAATGAAAGTTTCTCTAACGGATTCTCCATAAATAGGTCAAAGTCTAATTTCTCCGTAGTCAAGTTCAAACGTTGGCCAAGCGAGAGATAAAAGAATGGGTAGAACCCAGATTCTAGTAAGGTATAAACTTCGCAAGAATTTATAATTAACTAACCGTGCTAACCGTTCGGGTTCCTCGCATTTTGACCGATCCACGACAAATTCTTCCGAGAATCGTTGACTTTGACTTTTCAGGACATCCTTTTGAGTCACCGCCCATTGACTAGGTTTCGATATCGCATGATCTCGAACGATATGTCCTTCTTTCCACAATTATAGCATACCTTAAACTGTTGTGGGCGGTTTGGGGTGATATGTCCCTCTTTCCCGCATTTGTAACATCTCGACCAGATGGTCTTTCTCCTCCTTGGAACCGGTTGCCACATGGCGCCGACGTCTTCACATGGTCGTTGTTGAATCTTCTCTTTTAAAATCTCCTCCCAACTCGCTTCTTCTTATATTTTCATGGCCACGATTACCACCAGAGTGGTACCGCCTTTGTCCGTATTCTTCTTTCTCCATTGGTTATCGTTATTACGATGATCGCTATCTTTGGTATGATCCGGTTATGGTCCCTCGGTTGAACGTACTTTCGTTATCTCGCTTCTAACAATGAGCCCATTTACAACATCCGAATAGAGAGAAAATTTATGAGAAATGAGATCTTGGCGTATCTTGGGGTTTCAAACCTCTCGAAACATCAGCGTCATACGTTCCTCATTCTCCACCAAGGTCTGAGTGCAAACGGATAACTCCATGAAACTTCGCCTCGTCTTTGGGACACCGTCGTGTTATTACGCTCCAATCTAATAAACTCCACTTCCTTCATACGACGAATACTTTCGGGAAGTACTTGTCATTGAATCATTTCAAACGTCTCCACGACATCTTTGAGTGCGGTGAATGGAGTACGCTTCATGATTCCCACCAAAGATGTCTGCCGCCATACGGAACATAAAAGTAGCGAATGGAACTTTCGTTCCTTCGATGCATCCCAAGACATCGAATATCTTGGTAATTTGCTTGACCCATGTTTCCGCCATGATCGGATCTGGCTTTCCCTGCAATTCGGTGGTCCTGACTCTTTGAAGCTGCTTGGTTGTGACCACCGTGAATCGCTATCATCTCCTCCGTATTTTGAACACGAGTCTCCTCAAATCGATTTTGCATGAATCGCAAAAAGCTTCTAAACATCCCCTCGTTTATCATACGCTCGGTGGTGTTATTCACAGGAGGTACATTGCGCCACTGTTGCACGTTCTCCTCGTTGTTAAATCTGAGCATCTCCACGGTCTCATTTACACCACTATTAATATTCTCAATCGACATTCTCGATTAACGTCATATAAAACAAGGGTTAATTAAATAAATTAACAAATCACATAATACCCCTATATTATGATCAACCAACAATAAGCTTAGGTAGGACACACTAGCGAAGGATTTACTCGTCTCTCCCTCCTAGTTCTATTCCCGATCTCCGGAGAGATCATATCCTAAGCTCGATACAACCGTGACGACCCCAAAATAGGTCCATTCCATCCAACCCATTACGAGTCGCCAAATACATGGTACGTAAACAACTACAACTTTATTATTACAACAAGTAAAAGCGTGAGTTAAATACAAATATTATCTTCAGACAATATTTATACTCAAATAAATCCTCATCACATTTATTGATACATTATTTTACAATAATGGTGAGGACTACTAAACAACTCTCTCTAGAACCTTCATTCCATACCCCGAAGTAGTACTCGCTACATTCTCGCCTCCCGAGAAGAAAAATGGAACAACAAGGAAAAGGGTGAGCTCAACTAGCCCAAGAAAGAATGTTATGACTAAGATAATATACAACAAATTATCGTTAGTCTCCAACGAGGAAAAAATCGATAGAATACAATAGACAACAAGTTTCGGATCAATATTCGCATTGAAATAATAATTCATAGTAAGAGTTACGTAGAGAATGAAATCTACTATAATCTATGAATTTAACGATCCATCATCAATATTTTATCCTCGTAACATCAAACAATATTCATCTCAAATCAAATATTCATCTTTGCACCATGTGCCAAAGATATTCATCAATCCATGTGTTCATCTCAACACCTATTCATCTTTGCACTACAAGGCCAAAGATATTCATCATCGATCATGTTCATTTAAACACTGCTCATCTTTGCACTAAAGGCCAAAGATATTCTTTAAAAATCATTCATCTTTGTGCCAAAGATGCCGAAAAAGATATTCAATAATATCATCATTTAAGACTGAGGATGATGAAAAATATTTTTAAAGAACGAATCCAGTGAAACAAAATGACAAGGATTAAGGATTAAGGATTCGTACTTTGTTTTATCCATGTCCAATAATACCTCAAAAATAATCATAGTGGTGTAAAATTCAAGAATGATCAAAACATGGATACAATCAAAGCTAGTATCCAAAATAGATATTTTGGATGAAAAGAAGAAATTTTATTTTTCGATGAATAAGGTCAGAGTATCGTGAATAATTATACGTGAATAAGTCAGTATCGTGAATAGTAATCTCGACACCAAAAGATAGAAATTCCACAAAAAACATTTTCACGCTTCATGAATAAGACTCGTGAATAGTAACTCGTGAATAAGTAACTCGTGAATAGTAACTCATGAATAGTAACCCCGACATGAAAAAGTTCCAAATTTGATAAAAAGTTCAACCAACATTTCAAAGATAATGATATGAAGAAATAATATCATTTGAGAAGAAAATAACATCCCTTACTATCCTTACCTCAAAGAATCAAGATTGCCGGAAGGAAAGGCGGAAGTGATCTTTGAATGAAACTTATCTTTGAACAAAGAACTCTCAAAGTATCTAAATACTCACAAAATACGCTCAATAATATATAGAGAGAGAGAGAAAACTTTGTTTCGGTGTGATTTTCAATTCTAACTTAGCCTCTATTTATAGGAAAATGTTAGCCCACCAAGCAGACTTGACCACACAACTGGCTTTGGCTTTACTCGCTACTATTGCCATCCACCACATTTGAAATAAAATTCAGCACATTTTTTCACCAACCATAAGTGGGGCCCACTCAATTCTAGAATTTTCCACCAAAATCAATTATAAACCTAATTTTCGAATCAGGACACCTCTTAAAATTCACAACAAATCATTCGTGCATTTTTAACGGTTCAAAATTTGTGGACATATACTCAACTTATATATGTATAACATACCCAAAATTACCACAATCCAACGGTCGGATTAAAAATTATAACCCACACAAATATATCTGAAAAACCCCGATTTGATTTTAATACCTCCAATCCGATAAAATCTTGATAAAACACCTCAACATTAATTCCTTCATTAATAACCACATAAATAAATCCATCATTTATATTCATATAAAATAAATATTTCCTTATCATATGAATCAATAATTAATTATTCACAAATAATATTACATGTAATCACATTTATGACAACCAGTTGTTCCTGGAAGAGGGCTTTCCAATAAGGATCTCTCTTCTTGGGCGCATGCAATTAGGTGACCAAACCTCTCCTTAGATGTAACTTTCTAGACATTGCCAATAATGTTATCTAATAATATTATTCAAATAATATGAATTATTTATCCGATAATGGGACATCAGGCGTGACAATTATTGAACAACAATAATATAAAATATCAACGCAAAGAATTATTGAATCAATAAAATAAACTATTGAGCGAAGAATTCATCGTAATAATTATTGAGTAGTGCCTTCTTACGTAAGGATCAATAATTCAACAATACATGCAATAATACCGCAAGCTTCTTTGTCGCGAACCACGCCAGACATCAGTATTTTAACCACCGGGTATTCCAACGGTCTTAACTTCAGAATAACTACGCCGTTATTTATAACCACCCAAACTTTGTCGTTTTCCTCATCCATTCGCTTTTCAGTTATGGGCTCCACACATGGTCGCTACTTGCAGCATTTAATATTCCCAGAAGCGATCTTAATATTCCACGACCAAACGAATATTCCCGAACAACAATGAATATTTTATAACCACTTGCTTATTTTGAAATATTTGCGTATTTAACCCTTTAACTATCCACATTAATCAAATCAACCCTTACTATTTCAAAATAATAAATAAAGGAAATTCCTTTTATTTAAAAAATTTTTACAAGAAGGTCTTAAGATGCAAACCTGGCAAAACATTGTTGGGATTGCTTTTGCGAAGGGACGATAAAAAATGAATTATCTTGGAGATGGTTTTCATGAATTTAAGAACCGCTTGTGGAGTAAGGGAAGGCCAATGCATTGTTTTGATATGTAGACATGAAGCAATAATACAAGGATGAATTATGTGTTTCAGATGTCACGCATGCTTCCCGCACATACCATATAATTGAAAAATATAAAAAATAGATTCAAAAAGAGAGGAGAAGAACTTAAACAAGCTTACAACGGGGCATGTAGAGCATACAACATTGAACAATTCAACAAATACATGGCTGAACTTAATGCCATTGATCCTCGAATAAGGACATATTTGGAGGAAGAGGTCAAGTTGGAAAAGTGCACCAGGCTCCATGGGACTGTAAGCAGATACTTAACAATGACTTCAAACACCGCCGAATCTATTAACAACGCAATTAATATGATTAGGGATCTTCCAGTTGCATCAATGATTGAATGCCTACGTTGCCTGGTTCAAAGATGGTATTTACAAACAAACAAGCAATGACCTATCAACATTCACAACACTTTCCACAACAATTTGAAGAAAGATTGCAATCTAATATCATTAAATCAAGGAAATTTAAGGTAACAAATACAAATTATAATTTATTGCATTAATTTTTATATTGTATTTGTTCTTGAATAATGCTTTCTTGATTCTTCGCATAATATTACTAATTAATGTGAATTGTTTATCGACTAATGCTAACTTAGTTACTCTGTTAAACTATAATATTTCTTGACTAATCTCGACTTGTTTCTTGATTAATGATAACTTGGTTACTATGTAATATTATATTGGTTACTAACCAATACCTAATTGCTTATCAGATAACATTATAATGGTTACTTGACACTTTGATTTGGTTATCGTGTATCATCAGATTTGGTTACTTATTAATACCGCTTTCTTCATCGCATAATATTACTAATTAATGTTGAATTGTTTATCGCCTAATCTCGATTTAGTTCTTGTATACACTATAATATTTACTAACTAATAATAACTTGTGTCTTGGCTAATGTTAACTTGGTTACTATGAAATATTATATTGGTTGTCAATTAATACTTAATTCGCTATCGTGCATATCATTACAATGGTTACCGATCATCTTTGAAGTTGGTTACTATGTATCAATACATTAGTTACTAAGTGATACTTATTTGGTTACTCTTAATAATTAAAATGATACAAATTGAGTTGGTTATTGATAGTATCATTATATTGGTTACTAATCGATGCTTATTTGGTTATTCTCAGATAATTATAATGTTACCGCTAAGTTGGTTAATGCTTAGTTACTTGTTTTGTAATTATAATATTAAGTTGTTTGATTTAATATGTATTCTTTTTTAGATAATGAAAATGATTCCGGTTGTACTTTATTCTAACAACAGTTAATTTGTGATGTAGGTTGAGACATCAAACTTAGTGATTTTCTTTATTTACGATGTCGTCAAACAATATATTGTGGACATCGACCAAAGAACATGCACACGTGTGGAAAATTCGATTACATGAGATGCCATGTGTCAGCATGTTTCTTCATTTATTATGAAAAAGCGAAATTTGAGTCATTATGATTTTTGCTCAAAAAATACTATAAAACAACTTTGGTCGATACATATTCAAATTTTCAATCATGCCGTTAGATGACAAAGAAAAGCTGGGATGTACGGAAGAAGTAAGAAATATGGTTGTAAAACCATAGAACACAAGAAGACCAATTTGGAAGACCAAAAGTAGGGAGGTACAAACACGGATCCGAAATCAAAATTCAAAACAAATGCAAAGAAAGCAAGAGAAAGGACACAACAGGAAAACCTGCAATAATCCACCGGTTTTAAGACCAAAAAATCCCTGATATAATGCATTTACATTAAGAGTGTAGATACATGTATATATCATTAACCATAAACCACATAGATGGTAACATTTTTGATTTTGTACAATAACCAACATTTTTATTGATTAAAGCATTTGATTTCTGAATTCATTATGAGTTGCCAATACAATTGGGAACCCACAAAAGTACACTGTTTACTTGACAATTATTCCAAATATAAATTGTAAATTATTTGGTTACTAACATAAAGTCAAATGGTTACTCTTATATAACAATTTGGATACCAACTGAACATCTCAAAAATATATTTAATTTAATATGATAGTTATACAAATGACAATCATATATAAAAATAAAATCTCTTAATTAAAATTAATGTGTTTCCATCATGATGATACACTAAAAAAAACACATACATTTAACAATTCATAACATTCGTGATACAAATTTATAAGCTCGCTTTGATACAAACTAAAATAAATATTGTTAACATATATTTATGTTAATGAGATATATAATGATTTTATCAAATTTTATTACAATTTGTTTACTTGTATAAACATAATATGGTGACCATAAGAGTAAACTATTTGGTTACTTATTTGTTATAACAATAAACAAAATATAACAAATAGGTAACCAAATATTTAGATAACAATCACCAAAACAATTTTTTTTGTTAACTAATGTATACTCTCACCTATACATTTAACAATAATTATATGTCCTGATACATTTAACAACAGTTATATGTCCTGAAACAATATTGTACATCTCTGTTTACTATCAAAACATTGGCTGGTTACCCTTTTATATATATTTGGTTACCAACTGTACATTTCAATATAATGTAGCAAACACAGCCTAAAACGAATCAAATACCAACAACACACAAAATTAATTCCAAAACTGATATTATAATAACATATGAAATCCCATCTATATAAGATTCAGTAATCATCCTTAATGAACCATACAAAATTGCTGTGTATATTAAAAAAAATAAAATATAAAACACAATTCATAACCGACAACACAACAATATCTCGAACTAATCAAAAACTGGAACAAATCTTCCGGAAATTCTCTCATGGAGTCTCATATCCTCCAATTGTTTGTTCCTTCCATGCATTTATAGGTTTGTGCATAACTTCTTCCGATATTACGCAATGGGGAATGGAATAGGAATTTCATCAATCTTTTGATGAATGACATGCTCGGCAAAACAAATTGTAAACAACCCGCAATCACTGTACAAATGCACAAAAGATAACCAAAATCAATACTAGAATCAACCTATATATAACACATATCAGTTTATACAGTAACCAAACATTTACAACATAGTAACCAAAACAATTATACGCGAAAGAACCAAAATAATTAAATATAATAATTCAAAATTGAAAACAATGTAACCCTTACCCATCCACTTGTTCAGAACCGACTCTGCAAATTCTAACTCAATTATGTCATCTTTCCGCTTATGCGATACGGTTCATTTGCTAAAGTCAATGTCACTCCTATCCTCCAAAATCCAATCTTGCCACAATAAAGTGGGAAGAATAAATATATAAGGTTCACAAACATCCATGATTTTGTGTTTGTCATGGATTTTCTTTTGGGTCAGCAGAGAATTATAAATGAGTTAGACGCTTACGATGCACATCAAACGTTAACAAAAACCAATGGTCCATTTGATGACATATATGGGGAACAAAACATAGTCAACATTTTTCCATGGTGTGTTTACATCCATAAATAGTCCATGAATGTACTCAGCGACATCACCCTCCCCAGACAACACACGCTTATCTGCATTTTTATTTGTATACTCTTCAAAAAGAGAGGTCATCTTGGCATGGAACCAACAATCCAAGTCGTTCAGTTCTTATATACACGATGTCGTAATGTCCGCCAATTTACTAAGTAATATAATGCAACATTGATATCTTTGAACAAAAAAAAATATTAATAGTGTTAAAAAATAACATTATGTAATCAATGTAACCAACACTGTTAACGCTAGTTACTTAAACATCTAAATAATGTAACCGTAACTATAAAAACATAATTTTAAAAAAAAACATAAACATGTATGATGCTAACCAACACACACACACACATATATATATATATATATATATATATATGATAGTAACCAAACAATTATATAATAGTAATCAAACAGTTGTAATATAATAACCAAACAGTAATATGATAGTAACAAAACAGTTATATGACATTAACAAAACAGTTATATGATAGTAACCAACAACTTTTATCATAATAACCAAAACATGTTTATATATCAACATATCGGTTTATATGTTGGTAACAAAAACATATATAGAGCATACATGATAGTAAACTAAACAATTATATAATGGTAACCAAACAAATTGTAACATAGTAGCCAAACAAGAATATAATAGTAACAAAACAGGTTATATGACAAAGAATAAAACAGAGTTATATGACAAGAACTCAACCACTTATATCATAAAGAACCAAAACATGTTTATATAGTAACATATCAATTTATATGTTTAGCAACCAAAACATATATAAAACATATATTATAGTAACTGAGCAATTATATAATAGTAAACAAATAGTTGTATATTAGTAACCAAACAAAGTAATATAATAATAACAAAATATATATATGACAAAGAACCAACCACTTATATCATAAAGAACCAAAACATGCTTAAATATTAACATATCATTTTATATGATGGTAACCAACATATATATAAAACATTTATGATAAGTAACCAAACAATCATATAATAGTAACCAAATAGTTGTATGATAGTAACAAAACAGTAATATAATAGTAACAAAAACGGTTATATAGCGACAAAGAATAAAAATGATATATAATAAAGAACTCAACATTTAGTTAAAGCTATTTACTTAAACAAATAAATAATGTAACCATAAATATAGAAACATAATTAAAAAAAAAGAACTCACATCATCGCTCAACCATTGCCAGAGTCTTTAATTTATAAAACCACATTTTAGATGAAATTGGGATAGACCCAAATACAAAAGCAGGTTCGATAATGTCATTCTTCCCAGGAAATTTGTCTGTCCTTCAATATAAAAACATATTAGTATACACGTTGACATTAACAATCACCATGTTAATATACACACTACCCAAAAGCAAATTTATTTGTTTCATAAAAAACTATAGCATTGTTAATGGTAAAAAATAAACCTTTTCACGTTGTTAAGTCCTATTTTAAAACCTTTGCTCAAACAACGCCTCTTCAAATTTGGATGGCATATCCATGCAAACCATGGAAAATGCGAAATAATAAAGAACTCTTTGACTAGCACCCGATGCATTAGGCGATAACCCGGTGACCCAAATGTTCTCAGATATGGAGCGTAGAGCAGACTCTTTAAATGTTCACGCATGTGTCCGCCATTCGGCTCTACTGACGCTCTTCTCCAATTCATCACTTTGGACTATATCCCGGTAGTCGAACCATCTCATCCAATCTGATTTGCTTTTCGCCTCAAACTTTTTCCCTTTTACAAATGATGAGAAAATGTAACGAAAACAATTATATTTTCACATAAAAATACATTGTTGTATTAGTTCTTGTCTAATGTTTGTAATGGTTACTATGAAACATTATACTTGTTACTAACTAATTATGTATTGGTAATATTATATTGTCTAATGCTATATTAGTTACTGTCTAATGCATTATTGGTTACTATAAAACATTATACTTGTTACTAACTAATGCTCTTTTGGTTACTATGAAACATTATAATGGTTACTATATATTTATGAGTTGGATACTGAGTAAAATTGAAACAATAACCAAAACCTTAAGCATGTAATGGTAAAACAGTAACCAAAACCTAAAGCATGTAAAAAAAAAAGTTGGCATGTCGTAATAACACTAACCTCAGCAGCAACATAAACAACAATTTCTTTCCCCGTACATTGGCTTAAAATGTCAAAAGTTGGCATGTCAACATCATTCTTAACAGTCTGTTCAAAATACAAAACAATCAATTGATCTTTAAAAAAATGAAAAAAAGACATCTAACACAAAACAAAACAAACAAAAAAAGTCTAACCTTGACAATTTCTTGAACAACATTACTTATTATTTCATGATGTTCTTCAACCATACCATCAAGTTCAACTTCATTACCATAATCAGATTCATTACCATCCTTCTTCTTAACAAAAATCGACACATCACCAACATCCTCAACAACATCTTCAACAAAATGGACGGGCTTCAACCATAACATCCTCAACAACATCCTCAACAACATCAGCGGTTTTCAACCATAACATCCTTAACATCCTCAACAACATGGCGGTCTTCAAGCATAACATCATCACCTTCATTTTCAACTTCATTTACAAATTCATCCTTCTTCTCATCATCTTCAAACCATCATCACCAACCTCATCGACTTTCAAACCATCATCACCAACCTCACCAAAGATCTTCGATCAACAACATCATCGCCTTCATCGGAATCATCGGCTTCATCATCATCATCAAGATCAAAGATCACCACCTCATCGTAATCGAGAATCGTAATCGAATCGGAATCATCATCATCGAATCACTATCAACTTCTTTAACCCCACCATCTTTGAACCCGCGTAACCCATCTCTAATAATTAACCTAAAGTCTCTGCATATCTGAACGTGTAAAATTTGCATCTCATCCTTAATATCAGCCCGCAATTTTACAACGTCTTTCTTAATTTCAGAAACTTTTTTCTCCAACTGCCAGAAGTAGTGTATCAATTGCATCTTTAATGAATAGATATATCAAATCCAATGTTGTCATCCTTCACCTTTTGTCAAGATCCTTCCCATTGAAAAAGTGAAACCCGCCCAAATCAAGTCGTTCATTCTCCTCAGTCGTGGGAATCAAACTTTTTACCCTCAGCTGAAAAACAATAAGTACACTTCAGATAACATCCGACAAATATTATAAAATTACAATAACAAAAAAAGATAAAATAAAGAATTATAAAACATAATCAAGAAACAAAAAATATATATCTTGGTAACCAAATATATATAAATCAAGAACCAACTAAATGTATAAAGGTAACCAAACTTTATATATTCTAGTAACCAACAACATTTTATTGTTAACATACACATAATATAATCAGTAACTCAATTAGTATATAAAGGTAACTAACTACTATGTTAATAGTAAACTTCACAAAAATAATCAGTAACCAAATAATTAACTAAAGGTAACAAATTGCATTCTTAGTAATACACTGCATACCTGTCCAGAACAAAATACCAGATCATTCAACTTGTCATTTGAAGGGGGCTTCACTAGCTCCTTCCATCTACATAAACGGACATCAAGCAGATGCTTCAAATCGTTGCATATACCGCAAGCTTTGAAAGTTGAAATGGTTTCAAACATAAATACTTGAAATACATATGGAAGACCATTCAACTTATACAATTTAATATAATGGTCTTTGTAGAAATTATATGTTGAACCACCACTCCTTCCTTTCTTTATATGCCCCTTCAAAGTATTTGACAAAGAGTACTTTGTCATTTCAAATGCAACTTTCCCCCAAGGAAAACTGCTAACATCACCATAACATAAAAAATTGACCATTGCCCCATCAACAAAATTTTCAGAAACTGTTGAAAGAATAAAATTAAACACCAAAAAAATCAATGACATCCTAATAGCCTCATCATCGTCATCAAAAACTACCTTCCGGAATATCCTACCTATACTACTACGAGTAACAACTTCTGTTCCAAAATATTTTTCAATAATCAGATTTTGCATACCTTTATATGCACTTATATCATCATTGCCTTGCCATCTCAACCCGTAAATCGAGATAAAACTCAAAGCAAATCAAACCTAACCCTTTTCTCCCCAAACAAAAACCACATCTCACCATCATCCCTTTGGTGAACCTCCCTTACAAGAGCATGGTGAATAATCTGTGAATACATTTGATGCTTACCAAACTCCAAAAAATTTCCAAAACATGTTGCCCTAAACTTCTCCAGCTGACTTTCATTCAATTTCTTGGCAATAATTATGGAGACATCCATGTCATACCAATATATTACTTTTCCAGTGAATTTTCGGTTGCATTCCTCATAGTAAAGATCCCATAACTGTAAATACACAAAACCATAATTGAACAGATATTAGTAACCAATATAACAAAATTTATACAAAAAATAGTGTTATACACTAAATTCAGTAAACAAAATACATACTAACAAGTAACCAAATAATTCTATGATGGTACCCAAACCATTTTTTAATGGTAACCAATACATAAACAACCTATACACTAAACTCAATTTATTAAAACATGTATACTAGGAAAAAACATATTAAGCATAAAAAATACAAAATAGTAACAAAACTGTAATATGACATTAACCAAAATCTGATATAACAGTAACCAAACTATAAAATGACAGTAACCACAAACATACTAATAAGTAACCAAAACATTAAAAGTTTACAGTAACCAAATACATAAAAATAAGTAACCAAATAATTATTATTTTACAGTAACCAAATACACACTAATAAAAATTCACAGTAACCAAATACATACTAATAAGTAACCAACCCATAAAAGTAACACAGTAATATAATATCACAGTAACCAAATACATACTAATAAGTAACCAACCCATAACAGTAACACAGTAATATAATATCACAGTAACCAAATACATACTAACAAGTAACCAAATAATTCTATGATGGTACCCAAACCATCTTTTAATGGTAACCAATACATAAACATATTAAGCATAAAAAATACAAAATAGTAACAAAACTGTAATATGACAGTAACCAAAATCTGATATAACAGTAACCAAACTATAAAATGACAGTAACCACAAACATACTAATAAGTAACCAAAACATTAAAAGTTTACAGAAACCAAATACATAAAAATAAGTAACCAAATAATTATTATTTTACAGTAACCAAATACATACTAATAAAAATTCACAATAACCAAATACATACTAATAAGTAACCAAACCATAAAAGTAACACAGTAATATAATATCACAGTAACCAAATACATACTAATAAGTAACCAACCCATAAAAGTAACACAGTAAAATAATATCACAGTAACCAAATACATACTAACAAGTAACCAAATAATTCTATGATGGTACCCAAACCATCTTTTAATGGTAACCAATACATAAACAACCTATACACTAAACTCAATTTATTAAAACATGTATACTAGGCAAAAACATATTAAGCATAAAAAATACAAAATAGTAACAAAATTGTAATATGACAGTAACCAAAATATGATATAACAGTAACCAAACTATAAAATCACAGTAACCACAAACATACTAATAAGTAACCAAAACATTAAAAGTTTACAGTAGCCAAATACATAAAAATAAGTAACCAAATAATTATTATTTTACATAACCAAATACATACTAATAAAAATTCACAAGAACCAAATACATACTAATAAGTAACCAACCCATAAAAGTAACACAAGTAATATAATATCACAAAGAACCAAATACATACTAATAAGTAACCAAATAATTCTATGATGGTACCCAAACCATCTTTTAATGGTAACCAATACATAAACAACCTATACACTAAACTCGATTTATTAAAACATGTATACTAGGCAAAAACATATTAAGCATAAAATACAAAATAGTAACAAAGCGTAATATGACAAGAACTCAAAATCGATATAACGATAACTAAACTATAAAATGACGGTAACCACAAACATACTAATAAGTAACCAAAATATTAAAAGTTTCTGAAGAACAAATACATAAAAATAAGTAACCAAATAATTATTATTTTACATTAACCAAATACATACTAATAAAAATTTCACAAGAACAAATACATACTAATAAGTAAGTAACTCATAAAAGTAACAAAGTAATATAATATCACAAGAACTAAATACATACTAATAAGTAACCAACCCATAAAAAGAATACGGTAATATAATATCACAAGAACCAAATACATACTAATAAGTAACCAAATAATTCTATGATGGTAACCATAAGAAAATTAAAATAACACACCTTTAAATTTCTCGTGTTGGAATTATATTACGGATAAGCACTTGACCTTTGGCCTTAACTCTGAGGAACGTCAAGCTCAGAATCTAACTGCACTTGAGAATGCTTGATATCACTGTGTATCACCAGCCTATTTTCATTCTTACTCGATTTTCGACATGCATCCTTTTCCTTCCCCTTCCTATCCACAACAAACTTCTTCTCGTCCTTGACAGACTCACGCTCCGATATTCTCTTCCTCTTCCCATCCTTCTTCTTTGTATCGACCATTCTATACAAAACATAAAAAATAACACAAACCCACACCAAAATGAAAGAGAACACAGAACACAGAACGAAACACAGAACGAAATGGCTATGAACACAAAACACAGAACGCAGAACGAACACAGAACTAAAACGAAATGGCTATGAACTTCGATAACAAACAATGAAGAATACTGAAACACGAATGACAAAGATAGAGGCTGAAAGACGGAATGAGAGAGAAAAGAGATTTCAGCGTGTAAAGGGCATTATACGAAAACGAAGAGTCCTACACAAACAATATTAGACGGTTATCACGCATTTTAAAAAAACATGCCCCATTAATATTATTAATCCCTTTAATTAAGGACTCATAATTAATATAATATTGTAAATAAAATTAAAAAAGTGTAATATTTTTGTAATTATCTTATGGGTGTTTTATTTTTGTAATTATTTTTTAAAAGGTACTAATATATGTAATTAATCCTTAAAAAAAAAACTCGACTCTTTAAACTAAAGGAGCATTATACTTGCTTGTAAATGAGAAAAAAATTGTACAATAACCAATGCGGCTATTGTCACCATATTTGTGGAATGCCTTGATAATTTGTTACTTTTATATGCATGAAAAATATATTCATGCAACGGTAAAAATTAAGATCATATTTATTTATACATGCTATAGTCAGAGATCCTAATCGAAATTGAATATTTATCGTGTCTGAAGCTACTTCTGTGATCCATTTGCCACCAAAACCAATGCCAGTTGCTGCTCTTGTTGGGTTTCTTCTGTTTCCTTTTCTTCCTCTTGTGGTTCTGAATATTGTCTATGGTATCGAGCTAAAACCAGAGATATGAATGCTACAAAAAACAGACAGGAACAAAAAATAAATTGCAATCACTGCATGGGGGGATTGGCATCATTGAGAGTCAGAGGAGTACGTAAATCAAACCAATATTTTTCTCTCTATCCATAATTTAAGCTATGAACTTCTGGTTTTTGAAAAATGTACTAATGGTTGAGACCTTTTAAATTGTCAAACACTCCATAATGCCTATTTGGTGTACAACAGTCCAACTAATCACATTTACTTGCCGATACCAAAATATATGTGAAAAGCTCTAATTTTTAAAACATTTCTGGATGATTATTACTCTAGAAAATGCATTGGATTACATCCATGCATAAAATCTTTCTTTTTTAAGTGACCATTAATAGAAATTGACATGCTACAATATTTACCTGCAAAAATGCGTGTTTTGAAGGAAGTCAGATTCCAAAAGGCTGTTGCTGCTGATGCAGCAACAATCTTTTTGTGGGAGCAAACTCCCCATGCTTCCAACACCCTGCGTCTCAGGTATGCAACTGTTTCATCAAAAGGCACTTTCTTTCAGCAAGAAATAAGCAGATTCTAACACGGAATTAATTACAGAGGGAGAGGTTTTTTTACACACCTCTTTCGTTTATTTGAACAGAGTAAAAGGAGTACAGTTTTGGACCAGTAAAGCTTATAAAGAACCCTGACATAACCCATTATTGATTATCAGTTAAGTAACTACCATCATTTTTATAACATGGTAAGTAGGGTATGAATTTAGAGTATTCTTACCAAGTGCACAGAGCCTCCACAGGGTTATGAGATGTCCATACTCAGCTCCTAGAAGTAAAAATGGAGCTACCTAATAACCATAAGAAAATGCAGCTTGTGAGCTCAATTTGAACAATTCTCTACATTGCATTGAAGTAAAAAATAATTAAGAACACATATAACACATACTTTGAGGGTCGTGGATGGATCCCCTGAAAATAACTCTCTTGTTTTACAAATTGCAAGATTTGCAGCTGGAAGTACAACTCTAGTTGCTTTCACTATGTCGTCTTCCGTAAGTTTAAAGTCACGCTTAATTTCAGTGTTATCCCTACAAGTATGCCATTGTTATCCACTTATCAAATCGGCATAGTGAAATTACCAATATATCATATGAAGAAGGGTTCATACCTTTGACAGATTGAATTTGAGAAGAATGCAACTCCCAAAACCAAAAGGCCCAATCGAGATATCATCGAGAAAATGCTGTAAATATGATTTTGACAGGTTTTCAGATACCTAAGAAGCTAAGCTAAAACTATATCAACAGAATTGGAGAGTGAGAAAATTACAACTTTACCTAAAGCTAACTCCACTTGCAAAACAAGAAGATAAAAAACCAAGTGATCCAAAACCAAACCAATGGCTCGATTTTGCAACATCATTCCACATTATCAGATCAGTTATCAGCTGCCCAATTCTATCCAGATTACAAGAATCGCCATCATTTCCTTTTAAGCCCAAACCAACAATCAATCGTATATAAAAATAAATAAATAAAAATCCACACTCACAAATAAGTTAAAAATATAATGAATACAATTCAGATCAACTGATCCATACCTGGAGACGGAATTGAAGTTCCCGAAGTTGGTTTCTCCTTCTTGGACCGGCCACCATTTCGCCTTTTTCTAGGCTTACCCATTTCTTCCAAGAAACCTAAATCTCTCTCTTCACGAATTTCTTGCTCGAATCGCCTCCGTGACCTTCGGTTATTCCTCGGAGAGGCACAGTTCAACAAGCCCACAGCAGCATTCCTAGTCTTGCATCGCCTTCGTGGCTCGCCAGGATCTTGATCAGCCATTTCGAGCCTTTCACCGAGGCGGGTTCTTGATTTTTGGTGAGGGGAAGGTGAAAGGAGTAGAAGCTCGTGGAGTTTATGAGGATTTGGAGAAAGGGTATTGGAGGGTGAAGTTATCTTTGGTGAAGAAGGGACTAGTTCTAGAGAAAGATTGGGGGATTCTTCACCAGTGAATTGACTGATTCCAGCCAAGCGAGAGGCCGATTTGGTTCAGCTTTTGGGGTCGGATCGGTGAGAGGGAGGTGTAATTGAGTCCATAGATGAGCGTATTTGGTGGTTAGGGTTTGAGTGAAATACAGTGAGGGTTCTTGGTTCTTGGTTCTTGAATACTAGTTTAAGCAATAATACATAGCCGTTGAAGTTTGATTATTTTATTTTTGAACTTCAACCGCGGGTGAGTGGGTCTGTAAAACACTTTTGAACTATTTCCATCAGCGTATTATCTCATCATATTTGTCCAGAAAATTGAAAAAAATATAATAGTCGAAGGGGATGGATATATTCATATCAATGGTTTTTGTTTGTGAAAATATTAATTTTTTAATATAAATAAATATTTTTTTTACAAAAATCTATATTTAAAAAAAATATTTACGAATTAATTCTTATATCTAAAACACACATTCAATTAACATTTAATTGAGTAACTTAATTTAGTTGATCGAGTTGACTCAAATGAGTTTTTTTTCATTTTTTATAAAACTAACAATTCTAAAACCTTTAAGCTTCGTCAGCACATAAATTCAAAATTTTAATAGTATATATTGAATAATAATAATAAATAAAAAACCATTGACATTTTCAAATTCATGCAACTCCACCACAAAAATCAACATATAAGTTAAAAATAAAGTCATGACTGAACACTCAAAAACTGAAGATTAACTCATGGCCTAACAGGTCCTTGACAATCTCTCACTCGTTTATCGACTTTTAAATGTCATTTTGCTCAGTATTATGGAACAAAACTAAAAATCATTTTGCTCTTATATTTTGGGTAGAGGGAGTACATCTTTATGAAATACAGAGTAGAAAGTAGAAAGATATTACATTCTAAAATAAACCTTGTTTAGGATTGTGATATGAATCTTCTTGATAGATGAACAAGAATGGGTAACTTTTATTCAACAAACAAGATTCAATACAATCTTGTTCAAGCTTACAATTTGATTTGATTCAAACACAGAATTATCATCACTTCTTGGCATGCCTCAAATAAAAGGCTTTGATCCTCCTAAGCCCATCCTCGAGAGATGCAGGCTCAACAGCAAAAGTTATGCGTAGCCAATTCTTCAGTCCTACGGCAAATCCTGCAAGAGAGATGCTATTAGTTTAGGCTCTCATTCAGCAACCCACCTTCAATTATATAAAGCATCATGCATTGTTGCATCATAAAGCATTGCTAAATGCTTCAATTATATAACTAATGTTTTTCTCAACGCAAAAGAGAAACTTCTTTTTGTTAATCTTCATATTACAGATTGTATGCTTTAAAAGGGGGAAGAGAATCTAATGAAAAATTCACGCAACTTATAATTCATGCATTCCTACCTGGGAGAACAATTACAGACTCCTCTTTAGCCAACTTCATACAAAAATCCATATCATCATTTATGCCCTCCAATAATGACAGATTTAGCTTTACCTGCAATGAAAAAGAATCATAAACTGAAGGATCTCTATGTTTTACTTTTAATATGTTGATTATTGATGTCAATAAACAGATAAACCCTTACCATACAAGACATGGATCCTTCTGGTTTCTGCGGGCAAGTAACACAAGGAATCTCCTTGAGTCTATTGTAGCAGACATCTGCATCCTCTCTGAGCAAGTTAATAATCGTTGAAAAGAAGCCGTTTGTTGTCCTCTCAAGGATTTGAGGTAATGCCCCCTGATACATGAGACAAGTTTGATCTTTTTCCTCCCTTTCTTACTTTACTTCTCATTTATATAATTGGAAGCAAAAATACTTTACATTCACGGAATTAGCAAGCACGAGGAAGCAATTTATATGCTTAATTAGAGTACCATTTGGCAGCTTAAACAAATAAATCCAAACATCCAAAGCATTGAGTATTAAGTTTTAATATCTCCATTATGCTAAGTAGCTTTTACACACACTGAATTGGCCCAAACTAATTAAATTTTAGATTTTTTTTGGAATCAAATTGATGTCAAGGATAGACAATATAATAAGATCGCATTAATTAGTTACGACTCCAAGGAGACATACTCCTACAGAGACGCCAGATGAATACTTCAACATCAAATGGACAGAAGTCAAATTTGGAAGCTAGTTCTATTCTACATTTAATAGGAAAGGTATCATTTTCAAAAAGAAACATCTCAAATGGCATACCTGAGTGAAAGTTGCAGGTTCTGCACTGATACTGATATAGCTCTTGATTGACTCAACAAGCTGAGACAAAGTAGAAAAGAATATTTAAATTATTATGTCATTGATCAGGGGCATTGACATTTATCTTTATATGTGATTGTCCATTTATGACCAACTGTAGGGTAACATCTTTATCTCAGAAAAAAAGTTTCTCCATTCATTTCCTGGCATGTATAAGATAGACAACTGGTAACTCGTCAATATACACTGTAGCTCTTACTTGTAAGCAAATTTATGTGCATCTGTCTTCGGATTTTAAGCAAGTCCATATGTGCAACATATATTTAACTCTCTCTCTCTCCCTGCCGGCTGCCTGAGGTTGTTTTAGTTTTTGAAAGAAGATTAGTACTATATAACTATCAGTCTTCGTTGTATGATCAGTTCATGTCGTTTTATTTTTAATTTTGATCAAATCAGTTCATCTCATTTTATTATTAACTTCAATAAATCATTTCATATCAATATTTGAATTTTGGTTTAAAGAAGCATAGAGGACGAGTGGGCTCCAAATGCAATGGCTTGTTCAAGTTTAATGGCATGTCAACCATCGCGAATAACCTCTAGCAAAAAGGTCTAGCTTTATATAATTTGCAATAAGGTGCATGCATAATATCTACTTTTGTCAAAAAACTACACGAATTTTCTTTCAACATCTAATAAATATCAACCAAACTGCTTAAAAGCTGGAAGTTTGTATCAATTCAAGCAAAATATGGCAAAAAGTGAAGTTACTATTGTTGACGGACTAATATTTGCAAACTTAAGCTGCCAAATGGTACTAATTAAGCATTTGGTAGAAATCAGTTTATACACACACCTAACATGGGAGGAAACCCAAAAAAACTACAGTTTGAAATGCAAGCTTCAACGAGAGGCTGAAATCCTGATCTCCCATGGCTGATGCAACTTGTGAACCTACAATCTGGGAGAGATCTACATGGAGTGATGGACTCCAAATCTAGAGACTAGAGTGTACACTCGAGGGATTGTGTTAGAAGTTTGACCGTGTTAGAATCCATCTCGAACTTAAGAGAGTTTTCCTTGATACATTGTAAACAAAATTATTCCATTTTTTTATAAGTACTCATTGTTTTTGAATGTGATCAACAACGGAAGTTTTAGTAGTCATTTTGTTTCAGTTAATTATGCATGCCAACTTATTAGTGCACTGAACAAAAATATTGGACGAGGATTATGCTTGAAGAAACGAGTTTTGTGTGTGTCCCTCGGAGTGGATGAGTGCAGTGTGTTTGAGAGAGAGGGAGAAGGAGAGAGAGAGAACCCCATATTTCTGTAAAATGCCATTCAGATCGTTTATCGCTATCCAACCAAGCCGCCAACCAGGAACAATCCATCTCTTTGATATTGTCCCAAGTGTAAGAACAGGTGTGACTGATCCAAACACTCCTCCTGGTACAAATGGTTTACTTCCAAAACATAGATGGTTATAAACTTCATCCGCAATTACAAGAATCCCAAGCCTTCTCGCAGTCTCTGCGACCTTTTGAGAGAGAAAAGAACAAAGAAAAGAGAAATTAGATCAAGAGACCAACAATCACCTTAGTAAAATTAAAAGACGTAATATCGAAATAAAAAAGGACTTTTAGTTCGCACACAATAGTATAGCTTACCTTTTGTAAGTGTTCATATGTAAGAACGTTCCCGCAGGGATTCCCTGGGTTGATTATAACTATAGCAACAGTATTACTATCTGCGAGTGCTTCCACACCATCAAGATCAACCTCCCAGCCCTTTTCTGAGAGAAGATTAAAGTGCCTAACCTCAATATTGCTAAACCCAGCACGAGCTTCATAGAATGGATACCCTGGTCTAGGAATCAATATATTGGCGCCGGGACGAGCAAGAACTGATATTATGACTTCAATTGCATGATGGGCACCAACAGTCAGGAAAATATCATCAGCTGATAATTTATATGGAAGATCCTTAGAGAGATAATCTGCAACTGACCTGTTTAACAAATTATGAATATACATTAACCAACTGAATCAAGCAGATACATGAGAATAATTCTGCTTTAGCATCATTTAAATGAGTTTTTTCCCCCCATGTTCAAGATAGAAGGTTGTCACCGCACCGAAAGAGAATGAGAGAAAAGGTTGTCCAGATCAGATAAATGACTGCATGGCCTATCTTTCATAGTGACATGAAGATGCCTTAGTATGGTATTCTGATTGTATCGTAGAGGTAGGACTCAATCTACTCACCTTGCACATAGTGACCACAGCCCACCGGATCTAAATTAGCAACTCCCCCCGTCCCCCGTCCCCCTCTTAATAATGACTACGTTCAAATTTTTTATTTAGTCTTCTGATTGTATGGTGAAGGATTTTGGTCGGGAAAGGCTAGCCCATTGTACAGTCCAATTACTTTGAATCAAAAACAAATAATACGCTGGTCTTATGTTCAACAACTTCAACTACCCAAGTGGCCAGGTTCAATTAAAGACTTGATACTCCACTTATTTCTCTCACAATTCCAAAATGAGAGCTCCATTTTACTTTAATAAATGTCCATATTAAGATTGTTAATGACACTTTTAAACATAACTCTTTTTAATAAATTTTACTAATTAGTCTAAGAAATTTAATACTAGCACATTTCCAAAAATAAGTCGTTTTACTTTATTTTTGTTGAATTTTTTACTTTTCATACTCAGCTATTAAATTTGGACTAGTTTTTGTCAATAAAAATTTTTTGAATGTCAGAGTTTTACAAACATTACCCAAATGTAACATTCATCATATCAAATGGGAGTGTTAATTTGGGAGAAAATTAATTACCTCTTTGCTTCAGAAATTCCGGTGGCCGGGGCATAACAATTAAATTTAGCAGAGCGAATAGCATGAACAAGGGAATCCACAGCAACAGGAGCGGTTTTAAAGGAAGGAAAGGACGAGGAATCCCCAAGGCCCAGATGAATGGTGGGCCTCTTATCACCTCCGTGGAGATTCTCCATTATCGTGGCTAAAACCCCTCTCACTGTGAATTTGGAGGCGGAGTCCAGGGCTTTGTTCCCCTGAAATCCCCATTTTACCAAATCATTCTTCATCTAATGTAGGAGGAGGAGGAGGAGGAGGAGGAGGATCCGAATGAATTTGGGTTTTGAAGATGGTGTTTGTTTTAAGTAATTAAGCTTATTATAGTCGCCGGTGCATGTTGAGGATATTCCAGCCCAGCGGAAGCGACAAAGGTTGTGTGCCTTTTTGTGTACGTGGGACTTTGTGCGTTTGCGTGAGAGACAAAAGATCTGAGTCAGAGTTATATTCAAGTACAACCTCCATCCCTTAATATAAATAGATTTAAAGAAATATTTTTATCCCTTAATATAAATTTTAAATAAATATTAATTATTTAATTTTTAATATTAAATATAATTTTAGTTCTCTTATAAAATATAATAAATAACATATTTTTTTCTAATATAAGGATAATATAAATAATTGATATTATATTTAATGTTATATAATTATTTTTTAATATTTGTAAAATTTATTTAAAATAACTTTATATTAAGAGAGGAGGAATATAAATTACACTAGTACAGTAAATTTCCTATTTAAGAATCTTATATAAGAATAACCTCTACAATATTATAAAAAAATTGGTTCCAATTTGGGCCAATTATAAATTTTAAATTATAATATGTTATTTTTTAAGTCTCGTATTATTAAAACTATATCTCTATATATAGTAATAATTTATATATATATATAAGAGACAATATTAATTTTAAAAGACTATTTTTTAATAAAAGACTACATTTCATATAAAGAACTACATTTTTTTTTATTAAAGACTACATTTTTTATAAAGGACCATATTTTCTTATAAAAATACATTTCCTATAAAAGACCATATTTTCTTATAAAAACTACATTTTCTATAAAAGATACATTTTCTAGTTTGAAAATCTAAATAATTTATGTTTTCTTTAATTTTTGTTATAGAATCTATATTTTTTGTTAAAGTGGATATTTTGAATGTTTAAAAAATATTTATATTATATCTATTTAATAATAATCTCTCAATTAAAATACAAATAATTTAGTCCTAAGTCTATTCTTAAATAAAAATTTTACTGTACTAGTCTACTATTAGTGTACAAACCAAGTGTTGGTATGCTAGACGACCTAGATCCATTTATTTTGGGTCATACAAAATGATGCGGTTCCAATATAATTGGCGTCATGGTGCGCAACCACAAAATTACTTTCTTCTTCTAACTAAAATACTAAATTTCTTGTTTATGAGTTCAGAAAATATTTTTATTTTTAAATTATATTATTATTATATATTAATATAATAAATGACATGATTTATTTTAAAAAAATTTAATATTAGTTAAATTTTAAATAAAAATAAAAATTTAAACCTAAATTCCTTTTTATTTTATTTTAAATTTTATTATTTTTATTCCCTCGTAAAAACTTGCGAACACAGTATAATTCAATAAAAGACGACGGTTTAATAAGGGTAGGCTAAGTATTACAGGAACAATGTTTTGAATTAAACCGGCACGGAACTGCCGGTTCAAATGGTTAAATCAACAATCGATTAGTAAAAAAACGAACTGAAACCCTTCAAAAACTGTTAAAGCCGGCAAACCAATGGCCGAGTCACAGTTTCATTCGGTTTGTAGCTTTGTTATATATATATATAAAATTATCTAAATTAAATGATGCTCTCTCTCTACCATGAGTCCTGACTCTTTAATTTGTTGCAGTTCTTTCTTACATGGAAAAGAGATTATGGGAGATAAAGAGCTAAGAATAAATACATGAGCTCCAAACTGCATTTGAATTGGAGGAATGAAATGAAATCAGAATGATTCATTTTATTTTAGTTTGAATGAGTTACTCCCTCCCTCCCTCCCTCCCTCCCTCCCTCCCTCCTGATTCAATGATAAAAAAAATTAATAATGAAATTTGTAAGAATATTAAAAAATCGAAAAAGTAAAAAAAAAATTAATGATTCAATTTATTCCAATCGAACCCAAACACAATTTTTTTTATTTCATAAAATTGTGTTATTTTATTTTCACCTTTATTACTTCAATCCAAACATAACATTAATTCCAAGACAAATCCAAGTGCTCTCTATATGTCCCTCTACATATGTATATGCATGGTATAAACATCTCTTGAGCACTCTCTCTCTCTCTCTCTAAAATATAATTACGAGTACCCTCATATATTGTTAATGCTTCCTGCATAGGCGAACTAGGGTGGGTGAGGGGGTCATATGACCCCCCAATCTTGTAATATGAAGCGTGTTAATATTAATTAAATTTGATATTTGTTATGAGATAATATTAATTTATTTGTTTTTTTATGTCTTTTCACCTATAATAAATTAACAATATTACTATAAGATAAAATAATGTTAAATAAGTTTGATAATTAATTAATTAATATTACACTCATTTGTCTTACTGACTTAATCATACATTTATATCATTTTTTTTGTAAATGAGAATAACTTAATTCATTTTCTTGTTTGAGTAAAAAAACTCTTTCTCAATAATAAAAAAGATAGATAATTGATAACCACAATATATATAAGCTTTTGAATATATAATATTATAATTTATAATTTATTTATAAAAGTAATTTAATCAGTTGATTAAAAAATTCAAAATCTAATTAATAGTCTCATTTTTCGGGAGAAATTTATATATATATATATATATATATACACACACACACACACATTTAAAGTTATTAGACTAACAACTTATAGGTTTACAATGATTAGAATGAATCCCTCTAAATATTATAATTGCACAAAATAAAATTTAAAAGCTCTTCTCTGTTAATAAATAATTTTTTTATTATGAGTACCCTCATAAAAATATTATTAATGCACTGACTTCCTGTACTCATTTCTATATGGGAGAGTTTCTGACCGTTGAGTCACCATTTTGTTGTCATGTGCAGATCACATTTATCTTACGACGTTGATACATAGAGAGATACAAGAAAATAGATGAGAAAGCTTTTCACCAGAAAAATTCTGATGAAATAGGCAAATTTAGTCTCAGAGGTAAATGTTAGGGAATCAATCAAGGGATGAGAGAATAAAAAATGGTATGTGTGTCATTAGTTGCAAGTGCCTTCGGGGATCCTGTGGTTTTTTTATTTCCTATTTCCTAATACTATTTCAATTTTATTAGCTTTCTAATATTATTTTCAGTTGTTTTCTTATAATTGTTTAACACTTTTGCTAGAATTATTATACATGCATGACACTTAACATTGAGATACATGCATATGAAGTTATTATTTATTGGAAAAAAATGTATATAAAAACATCTCTAATCGCTTCTTCAATACTCAAATAGTGAGAGTCATATCAAAAAATTCTTCCAATGGCCTTTTTTATGGGTCAACAACAAATATTCTTTTCACTCTTCAAATTTGCAACATCTTTCTCACTCTTCAAATTTATAATTAAAAGCTAAAAACATTTATTACGCTTGATGAGTTTGATGTATAACTCATTAAATTGAAAAGATTAATGAGACACAAAATATAAAAGTAGCAAATAATGCTCTTCAAATTGTCACGTAGGTTAATAACATCAATTTGAAGATTTTGTTTTGCTACTACTCTTGGAGATGCTCTAACTAGGAGTAATTATGGTGTTGTTTCAAATAAAAACCGCATTGATGCAATTGCCTAAATTAAAAATCTTAACATGAAATTGATTGAATTGGTGCGATGCAATTTTAAATAGTGCAGTTTCGGCTTTAAAACCATTTGAAAAAAAAAAACATGTCATACTTTTCAAATTCTAAATAAATCTCAAAAATATTGTTGACTTGGTGTTGTAAATAATATCTAACTACAAAAAGTTAAATTCTTGAAAACTAATCACCAATTAATTCAAAACTTTGAATCCCTCAAATTGAAAAGTTAAAGTTTAATTATTACGTACCATACAAATTTTAAAGAAACTTAAAGTCTTAAATAATACAAAATTACATATTTTCAAATTAAATTTAAATCATATAATTTGAATAGAACTTAAACAAATTAAAATTATATACTATATTTGAATAATATTAAAAACTCTAGAACATATATTAAAAACTTGAGAAATATTAAGAAAAATTTAGTAACCATAATAATTTTACTCTGATTTTAATGTATAACCATGAAATAATTTTTACATAACCAATTTCGGTTTTATATATTTGATCGTTATTGATTTTTTTCCTCCGTATATATTTAATTAACTTTTTATGCATGAGCGGTATGTGATAGTAACTTTATTAAAAAAATAATTAGAATTGATCATATTTGTTAATGGTCATAATCACTTGAGTGGAAACTTTTTGGTACACAGTTCCATTTCAAAGCATTAATTCAATCAATCAATTCAATATATATATATATATATATATATATATATATATATATATTATCTTAGGATAAATTAATTACAATAGTACTATTATTATTAAGTAGTAAGATCTCAGAAAGTCCTCTTTCAGTAGATGACGAGGGAGTCTAAATCTTTATTGTTTCTTGGCTGGCAATGGCATTCCTTTCGCAGAACGCTTTTACCCTCCCGAGGCCTTCACCAAGAGATGACGGCTCAATGGCGAAAGTTACACGCAGCCAAATCTTAAGTCCTACGGCAATGCCTGAGAAAATAATTTAAGCAGAAATCAATTACGCCTTTTGTAACTCAATCATTGACACAGCAATAAGAGAATTAACTGATAACATGATGCATGGTTATGTTGTTATGACTTATGAATGCTCGACTGCTGTGAGGATAGGATGCTAGTAACAATAAAACTAACTTCAAGGTTAATAAGAGAAAATTGAGTTTATACCAGAGACTCAAGTCTTCCATTAAATATTCTTACCTGGAAGAATTATGACAGATTCCTCCTTAGCCAGCTTTACACAGAAGTCCACATCATCACTAATGTCCTCCAGTAGAGAGAGATTTAGTTTCACCTAAAATGTACGTACATTTCCTGTGATGAGAAAACTTAAATTACAAAAGATCGATTGAATCCTAGTTAATTCTTCTGCCCTTACCATCATAAACATAGATCCTTCAGGTTTGCTTGGACAAGTCATGCAAGTAATCTCCTTGATTCTATCGTAACCAATCTCTGCAGCTTCGCTCAGTGTATTGATAATTTTTGAAAAGAAATCCTCTTTTGTATTCCCAAGAATTTGAGGAAGTGCACCCTGATGGATGGCACAAAAGCTAAAATTCAGGTTTCCATTAGGAAAGAAAAAAAACAGAAGAAAGTAGTGTAGTATGTGCAAAATATCGCCCTCTAAACCTTAAGGTTCAGATATAAAACCATTAAAATGAATTTAGAAGTTAGAAGAATAACAAACCAACAAGGGAAAAAAAATAGATAAAAGCAGAATAAATTCTTGTGCAGAAATTAATTTTGCAGATACAAAGTAAATCGAGCTAGATTTAATATAAATGTGAGCCGTCCAAATATATCTGAACGCAGGTTCTTTACATTGTATGCCAGAAGCCTTCCAAATCACCCTTAATAATTATTATAATCAAAACGATAACAGCACATCCAGAGTGACAGAATGACCTAAGCTAGCTCTGATGTTATCATCTTTTGAAGGCATAGGTCTAAGATATTATATTAAATGATAATGCATTATTGGGTTGTCCATTGCATAATCCATATTCCAGTACATAAAAGTTATTGTTACCTTACTGTATGATACACTTGTAGTATCTAACCAATGTGAGAAATATATTCCATTCCGCATTTCAGTGAATGAGACAATTTAAAAACAGTAATATACCAGTTCTAGTAGCATTTTAAAGATAGATAACTTAAAGACTATATCACAACCTCTTTTAGGTGTTACTGAAAAACTAAAGATTCAGGCACCTGAATGAAGGTTGCAGGATCTGGGGAGATATTAAGAATTTCCTTGATGCAATTTACAATCTGAAAGAAGAAACACAAACATAAGTTTTTCATCGTGATGCTAGGAGCATCATACTACTATTAGTGGATAAATAATCAGAAGCGTGTGTAAATTTAGGATCACGCTGTATTTTCTATAGAACAAGATACATATTAGAATCAGATGGCATCTCTGCTTACCCTAAACTCTAATTTCATCTATACATAGTAATTAATAACAATTACAAGTAACTTAGTCGAGAGGTGAGGTGGCGTGGGGTGGGGTGTGGGGTGTGGGGTGTAATGGGGGAGTTTGATCCTAATTAACAAAAACTCATTGTAATGAGCTCACATTTATGATATACTAATATGCATGCATAATGTTCTCACTCGAGGGGAAATATGGAGTAAAAAAAATAATATGAGAGAGAGAGAGAGAGAGATGACCCCATATTCTTTGAGAATGCCATTGGAATCATTGGTGACAAGCCAACCAAGTCGCCAACCAGGAACAATCCACCTCTTCGATATAGACCCTAATGTAATGATAGGCGCAATTGATCCAAAGACTCCCATAGGCACAAATGGATTACTCCCAAATACAAGATGATCATAAACTTCATCAGCAATCACTAACATTCCAAGCTTCCTAGCAGTCTCAGCAACCTAAGCATCACACAAAAGCTAATATAACAACCCATGCATGTAACTGCAAAAGTATATGCACTTACAACACATAAATTAAAAATAAACCTTCTTTAGATGTTGATATGTGTAGACATTCCCACAAGGATTTCCAGGGTTGATAACAACCATAGCAACAGTATTCTCATCTGCAAGATCTTCAACTGCATCAAGATCAACCTCCCAACCTTTATCCGGAAGAAGATCAAAGTGCCGAACTTCAAGGTGGCCAAATGCAGCACGTGCTTCATAGAATGGGAATCCTGGTCTTGGAAATAGAATGTTGGCATTGGGGCGAGCAAGAGCCGTTGAAATGACTTCAATAGCTTGTGTGCATCCGACTGTCACGTAAACATCATCTGGAGATAACTTATTTGGAAGATCTTTAGAGAGGTACTCTGCAATGGAGCTATTTGAAATATAAAGATGCCGTCAGAGGTTGAACAGATGAAACATAGTCTAGACGCCATAACTAAGCATGCATACTGATTTATCATTTTCACTGAAAGAGATTTTCTTACTCTCCTGATGATATCCTACAAGTTAATTTTAAGTATTATAGGTTCTATACTTTAGTCTGCAAATATACCTAGATCCCAAAATTTTCAATGATTCTCCATCAAAAGACAAATCTCAAAATCTTGAAATCAAAGCTTAGTCTGAATACAGATCTAGTTGCTTAAAGTGCATTGATAGATAAGGTTAGTAAAATTCATTAGACTGACTAGATAAGCTCTTCCATTTCCTTTGTTGCCAAGACTAGGCCGATGTTTGACAAATAATAAGTACCATGCCCTCCTTGAACTACAGGTTTTCTTTGGTGAGCTCCAAGATACTCTTATATGACTAGCTAGTTACCCGTCCCCAAACTCATTACTATCTAGCATTAAGACATCCAAAGCTTGTGAGACCTAGCTATAGTACATTATTTAGTAAACTAAAAGACACTGTACTTGCCATATTAATTAAAATTTCTGTGCGTAGGATCATCACTGATGCCTTGACAAGTAGTGGTGTGGGACTACTATGAGTTGCCCCATGGAATAAATGTGCTTGTGAAGGGAGAGAGAAAAACAGTTGAGGGTAAGAGTCTTAGGCATGGCTTTGCAAAAAGATAGTCTGGAAACTTTAGATAGAGCGGAGGGCTCTCAGCTTTGGTGGAATAACTAAAACTTTTCTTATATTGCAAGAACATACAATAAATTAAGAATCAAATCAAAGTATGCATATTAACTGAATTATTTGTTCATATTTTTTAGGGTTTATTTCAACATTACAACATGGGAGATGAGAATCTTTACCAACTTTGAGGTATGTGGATAAATATATATACACACTTTTTAATACATTTGTCCACTTGTACATTGTAACACCCCCTTCCCAAAATAAAAAGAGAGGTTACTCAAAACATAACAACACTGATGAATTTAATAACAAGGCTCAAAGCCACAAAAGATTAGTCTTAATAACTGATAAATACCACAAGTCAACCATAATAATTCTCAAACTGTCTCAACCACAAGCTAAAATAATTATTACAATTCCAAGTGAACTAACACATCAAGTCTAAACAGAATATTTCTAAATCATTGGAATGAATGGAGCTCTCATCACACTTGCCCTTGATTCCCCGATTACTGTAGGAAGAAAAACACAAAGATGAGCCAAATGCCCAAAGTCGGATATAGAATACAAATAATGAACCGAAATAACTAACTCAATTTAAATGAAATGAGATGAAATGAACTGAAACGAAACGAACAAAACTAACACAACGAAATAATAGGCTGAATCAAATGGCTGGGTGTTATTTCATCACCGAGCTCGAACAAAATAGAATATACCTTGCCACATTGTGCAAGTCAAATAATGCCACACAGTGAATCACACACATTGGACCGCGAATCCAACGATGTAAAATCGGAAGGCGTGTTTGGCACAAACATCACCAATCCGCATAATGTGAGCGAGCGAAACTAGGGTCGACCCATACGCCTCCCACAACAAAACACCAAATGGCCAACTCCCATCCGGAGCACAAAGCGGAGACGCAGGTGGATCGATCACACCGCCGCGGAAGGTGTCGTGCCTCGGTGCCAAGAGGATGCATGTGGTACCCCACACGTGTGGTTATAGCTCGGTATACCCTATGGTATTCTAACAAAATATAATGTCACAACACACATGCGACAAAATATCAACACAAAGGGGTTCTAGCGTGTACATGTTAAATCGAGGCGAATCATCAACATACGTGTGGACGCCCCCAAAATAGGTATACATCACCCATTACGAGTTGTCAATACATGGTGCGAAACAACTACAACTTTATTATTACAACAAGAAAGCGTGAGTTTAAATACAAATATTATCTTCAGACAATATTTATACTCACATAAATCCTCATCACATTTATTGATACATTATTTTACAAAATGGTGAGGACTACTAAACAATCCTTTCTAAAACCTTCATTCCATACCCCGAGCTCGTACTCATTATATTCTCGCCTCACGAGAAGAATGGAACAAAAAGGAAAAGGGTGAGCTCAACTAGCTCGATTAAAGAATATTATGACTAAGATAATACACAACAAATTATCGTTAGTCTTCAACAGGAAAAATTTAATAGAATCTGATAGACAACAAATTTTCAATCAATATTCGGTGAAATAATAATTCATTAGAAGAGTTAAGTAGAGAATGCAAACTACTATCTTCTATGTATGAATTTAAAAGTTCATCGTCTATCTTTTATCCCTGTAACAACAATCAATATACATCTGGAATCAAATATTCATCTTTGCACTACTGGGCCAAAGATATTCATCGATTAAGTCATATTCATTTAAACACTGTTCATCTTTGCACTATGTGGGCCAAAGATATTAATCGATCGGTTATGTTCATCTCAACACTGTTCATCTTTGCACCTACAGCCAAAGATATTCTTGAGAAATCATTCATCTTTGCCTTTCTGGGCCAAAGATATTCAATAATATCATCATTTAAGACCGAGGATGATGAAAAAATATTTTAAAGAACGAATCCGGTGAAACAAAATGACAAGGATTAAGGATTAAGGATTAAGTATTTTGTTTTATCCATGTCAACAACAATACCTCAAAAATAATCTAGTGGTGTAAAAATCAAGAATGATCAAAACATGGATACAATCAAAAGCTAGTATCCGAATAGATATTTTGACGAAAAGAAGAAATTTTATTTTTAAATTGAATAGTCAGATATCGTGAATAGTCCGTATACGTGAATAGTAACTCAAACACCAAAAGATAGAAATTCCACAAAAACATCTTCACGCTTTCATGAATAGTAACTCGTGAATAGTAACTCATGAATAGTAACTCGTGAATGAATAGTAACTCATGAATAGTAACTCGTGAATAGTAACTCATGAATAGTAACCCGAGCATGAAAAAGTTCCAAATTTGATAAAACATCGGATCGACATTTCAAAGATAATGATATTGAAGAAATAATATCATTTGAAAAAAAATAATATCCCTTACCTCAAAGAATCGATTGCTTGGAAGGAAAGGCGGAAGTGATCTTTGAATGAAACTTATCTTGACAAAGAACTCTCAAAGTATCTAAATACTCACAAAATACGCTCAATATATAGAGAGAAAGAGAGAAAACTTTGTTTACGGTGTGATTTTCAATTCTAACTTAGCCCTCTATTTATAGGAAAATGTTAGCCGGCACCAAAGCGGACTTGACTGCTACACGATGGCTTTTACCGCTACTATTGCCACCCACCACATTTGAAATAAAATTCAGCACATTTCTTCACCAACCACAAGTGGGGCCCACTCAATTCTAGAATTTTCCACCAAAATCAATTATAACCCTAATTTACGAATCGAGACACCTCTTAAAATTCATAACAAATCATTCGTATATTTTAACGGTTCAAAATTTGTGGACATATACTCAACTTATATATGTATAACATATCCAAAAATTACCACAATCAAGCAGTCGGATTAAAAATTATAATCCCATAATATATCTCAAAACCCCGATTTTAATTTTAATACCTCCAATCGGTAAAAAATCTCGATAAAACACCTCAACAATAATTTCTTCATTTATAACCACATAAATAAATCCATCATTTATATCCACATAAAATAAATATTTCTTTATCATATGAATCAATAATTAATTATTCACAAATAATATTACGAGAATCACAATTATAATGACCAGTAGTTCCGGAAAGAGGGGCTTTCAGATAAGGATTTCTTCTTCTTGGCGCCGCAATTAGGTGACCAAACCTCTCCTTGTAAGAACTTTCTAGACATTGCCAATAATGCTATCTAATAATATTATTCAAATAATATGAATTATTGATCGATAATGGAGATAATGTGCGGTGACAATTATTGAACAATGAATAATATAAAATATCAACGCAAAGAATTATTGAATCAATAAAATAAAATATTGAGCGGTAACTCTCGTGAAAATTATTGATTAGTAGTGCCTTCTTACGTAAGGATCGATAATTCAACAATCTTGTATGCGTAATAGTGTCTTCTCACATCGCAACCACGCGTATTCTTCGTATTTTAACCATAAGGGTATTCAAGCAGATCTTACTTGGTAATAACTACGCCTGTTATTTTTAACCAACTTATATTTGTCGTTTTCTTCATCCAATCGCTTTCAGTTATGGGGCTCTAATACACATGGGTCGCTGCGTAGGTAAATACGAATATTCCCGAAAGCATTGAATATTCCACGACCAAACGAATATTCCACGACCAAACGAATATTCCCGAAAAAAAATGAATATTTTATAACCACTTGTTTATTTTGAAATATTTGCGTATTTAACCCTTAACTATCCACATTAATCAAATCAACCCTTACTATTTCAAAATAATAAATAAAGGAAATTCCTTTTATTTAAAAAAATTTTGGTCTTCTGACAACCTCCCTCCTTATGAAATTTTCGTCCTCGAAATTGGCGTGACGTACCACAGTGTTTGAAAAGGTGAGGATACCTCGCTTTCATTTCCGTTTCCAATTCCCGGTCATTTCCTCTATAGCATGATTCCTCCACAAAACTTTAACTTGTGGTATGACCTTTCTTGGCGTAGGACATGCTCCTTCCTATCCAAGATCTTGGTGGTACCTCCTCATACGTTAAGTCTTGGCTATCTCGTCCGGTTCTAACTTCAATAACGTGGTTCGGGTCTTTCACATATTTACTGAAATCACGATATGTGAAACACATTATGAACACGAGACATACTCGGAGAGGTAACGCAAGTCTATAGGCTACATTTCCTACTCGGTCAAGAATTTGAAATGGACCGATAAATCGTGGATTGAGCTTTCCTCTCTTCCCAAATCTTGTAACTCCTTCCATGGAGCAACTCGCAACAATACATGATCCCCTACATTAAATTCCACGTCCTTTCGATGAAGATCCGCATAACTCTTTTGTCGATCTTGTGCCGCTTTGTATATCGTTGTCGAATCATTTGGATCTTTTCGGTGAGTCATACGTCTTAACTTTCGGGTCCCAACAATGTTGCTTCACCCACCTCATCCCAACATATTGGAAGCGACATTTTCGTCCATATAATGCTTGAATGGAGCCACACCTATACTTGCACGATAAGCTTTGTTGTTGTAGGAGAATTCCACCTGATGGTAAATACTTATCCCAACTACCCTTGAAGTCTAGGACACGAGTCTTAATAGATCTTCAAGAGTTTGAATAGTCCTCTCGATTGTCCGTCCGTTTGGGGATGGTATGCGAACTAAATCGCAAATCCGTGCTTATAGCTTTTTGCAAGCTAACCCAAAATCTTGAAGTGAATCTTGGGTCACGATCCGAAACTATGGATCTGGGCATGCCATGCAACCTCACAATCTCATTTACGTATATACTAGCAAGGCGTTCAAGGAATAAGTCTCCCATATCGGCAAGAAATGAGCAGACTTGGTTAATCTATCAACAATAACCCAAATAGCATTGATGCCTTGAGAAACCGTAGTAGGAAGACCCGTGAATTTAAATCCATGGTAATGTGTTCCCACTTCCATTAGGAATCTCAAGTGGTTGCAACGGACCCTTAGGTACTAGATGCTTCCGCCTTTACACGTTGGCAAGTTAAACACATTGAGATAAACTTTGCAATCTCTCTCTTCATATTATTCCACCAAAATGTATGTCGAAGATCACGATACATTTTAGTACTTCGAGGATGGATTGCAAATGGTGTATTGTGTGCCTCCATCATAATCTTGTACTTCAAATCGAGTCGTTAGGAAACACAAAGCCTAGAGTGGACTCAAGTATTCCTTCTTCATCAATTTTCGCCCAGGAATAGCTCCTTCTTGTACTTTCTTCTTTCATACGCATAAGCTCGGGCCGGTGGCTTGAGCAACCTTAACTTTTTCTATTAAAGTTGGCTCTATCGTATACTTGACATCATCGCTTTTCGTTCCGCATATGATCTTCTACTCAACGCGCTACCATTACCACGTTCGCTTTTCCAGGATGGTATTGAATAGTGTGGTCGTAGTCTTTCAATAGTTCGAGCCAACGTCATTTGCTTAGATGTTGAGTTCTTTTGAGTGAAGAAATATTTAAGGCTTTTATGATCCGAATATATCTCCACTTTCTCCCCATATAGATAGTGCCTCCATATCTTTAAGCGGAACGATTCTTGCCGCTAACTACAGATCATGAGTAGGATAATTCCTCTCATACTCTTTAAGTTGTCGCGAGGCATAGGCTATGACTTTTCCACGTTGCATGAGAACACATCCTAACCCTTTGCGAAGCGAAGCATCATTTGTAGATAACAAATTCATCCGAACCGGATGGTATTGTTAGAACAGTCTGCCGAAATAAGTCTCCTCTTAAGCTCTTGGAAACTTTTCTCGCATTCTTCATTCCAAACGAATTTTGTATCCTTTCCGAGTTAATTTGAGTTAATGGAGTAGCGATTCGAGAAAACCCTTCCACGAATCTCCGATAATAACCACTAAGCCCAAAAACTACGACTTGATCCACCGACTTCGGTTGCTCCAACTTTGTATTGTTTCAATCTTCGTGGGATCAACAGATACTCCATGTTTTGACACCACATGCCCAAGAAATGCTACTTCCTCAAGCCGAACTCGCATTTCTTCAATTTGGCATATAGTTGGTTTTCACGAAGCCTTTGGAGTACCAAACTTCAAATGGTGCTCATGATCTTCACGACTTTTGGAATATATAAGGATGTCATCAATAAAGATAACAACGAATCGATCCAAATATTCCTTGAATACTCGGTTCATCATATCCATGAAAGCATGAGGAGCATTAGTTAGTCCGAAAGACATGACTAAGAATTCATAATGCCCATACCGAAGTTTTGAAGGCGGTCTTTGGAATATCCTCGATTCTAATTTTCATTTGATGATATCCGTAAGCGAAGATCGATTTTGAAAAGAATTGTGCCCACTTGCAATTGGTCAAACAAGTCATCAATACGAGTAGAGGATACCTATTCTTGATGGTGACATGGTTCAATTCCCGATAGTCAATACAAAAGTCGCATACTCCCGTCTTTCTTTTTACAAATAAAACAGAGCACCCCAAGGAGATGTCTACTAGACGAATGAAACCGATGTCCAACAATTCTCGTAGTTGGACCTTTAACTTCGAAGTTCAATAGGAGCCATTCGATATGGGGTTTTAGAAATGGGCTTTGTATGCGGGTTCAAGATCAATAAAGAATTCAACTTCACGTTACGGGGTAGCCACGGGAAGTTCTTCGTGAAATACGCCGGAAAGTCAATAACAACAGGAATATTATTCAAATTTGACGTGTCTTTATTCAAATCCATAACATGGGCTAAGAAAGCTTGACATCCGTTTTTCAATAAGCGAATAGCTTTATGATTAGATATGACGGTGATTGATTTTAATGGTTTAGTTGCTTGAATTCGCATAACAGTTGGTTAGGAATATGAAAACTAACAACCTTACGAAAACAATCAATTTTGGCATGATGAGTAGTTAACCAATCAATCCCTAAAATCACATCAAAAGCAAGTATCTTTAAAGAGATAAGGTCAACGGGTAAGGTGATGGTGCCAACTTGAATCAAACAAGATTTATAAAGCAGTGGATGTGATGAAAGTTTCTCTAACGGAGTTTCCATAGATAGATCAAAGTCTAATTTCTCCGAGTCAAGTTTAAACGTTGAGCACATGCGTGGGAGAGATAAATGAATGGGTAGCACCCGTTATCAAGTAAGGTATAAACTTCGCAAGAATTTATAAATAGCTTACCCGTGATCACCTCGTTTGGGTTCTCGCGATTATGACCGATCACAACAAACGCTCTTCCAGGAATCGTTGACTTTGACTTTTCCGGGACGATCTTTTGAGTCACCGTCCCCATTGAACTAGGTTTCGCTACGCATAATCTCGAGCGATATGTCCTTCCTTTCCACAACTATAGCATACCTTGAATCTGTCAGGCGGTTTGACCGATATGTCCCTCTTTTCCGTGATTTGTAGCATATGATGGGGTGGTCGTTTCTCCTCCTTAGAACCGATTCTTTCCGTAAGACTGTCGTCTTCACATAGTCGTTGTTAAATCTCCTCTTTTAAAATCTCCTCCGACTTCGCTTCTTACATTTTCATGACCATGATTACCACCAGAGTGGTTACCATTTTTCAAAATCTCATTTCTTTCTCCGCAGTTATCATTATTACGTTTGATCGCTATCTACGAGTACGATCTCGGTTATGGTCCTCGGTTGACTAGTACTCGTTATCTCGCCTAATAATTGAGCCACATTTATAACATCTGAATAAAGAGAAAGTTTATGAGAAATGAGATCTTGACGTATGCCGGGTTTCAAACCTCTAAGAAACATCCGCGTCATCGTTCCTCATTCTCCACCAAATGAGGTGCAAACACGATAACTCGCAAACTTTGCCTCGTCTTCGAGACACCGTCGTTATTATTTTGCTCTAATCGATGAACTCCACTTCCTTCATACGATTTGAACACTTTCGTGAAAGTATTTGTCATTAAATAGTCTCTGAAACGTCTCCCAAGACATCGCCGAGTATGCGTCGGATGGGTACGCTCACGACTCCCACCGCGTGAGTCTGCCTCGCCACGGAACATAAAGGTGGCGAATGGAACCTTCGTTCCTCGTGCATCCCAAGACATCGAATATCTTGGTAATTTGTTTGACCCATGTTTCCGCCATGATCGGATCGGATCGCTTTCCCTTAAATTCGTGGTCCCAACTCTTTGAACTACTTGTTTGTGACAACCCGTGAATTGCTATCATTTCCTCCTCAGATTTTGAACACGAAGTCTCACAAATCGATTTTGCATGAACTGCAAAAAGCTTCTAAACATCCCCTCGTTCATCATCGCTTTCCGATGGTGTTGTTCATGGGAGGAACATTGCCACTGTTGCAGACGTTCTCCTCGTTGGTAAATACAGGCATCTCCACGGTCTCATTTACTCCATCATTAATATTCTCAATCGACATTCTCAAATACTTGTCATAAAACAAGGGTTAATTAAGGAAATCAATATATCACATAATATCCCTATATCTTGACCAACTAACAAATAAGCTTAGGTAGGACACACTAGCGAAGGATTTACTCGTCTCTCCCTCCTAGTTCTATTCCCGATCTCCGCCATGGAGATCATATCCCTAAGTTTTGATACCAACTGTGACGCCCCCAAAATAGGTATACATCACCCATTACGAGTTGTCAATACATGCATACGTAAACAACTACAACTTTATTATTACAATGTAAAAAGCGTGAGTTTAAATACAAATATTATCTTCAGATAATATTTATACTCACATAAATCCTCATCACATTTATTGATACATTATTTTACAAAAATGGTGAGGACTACTAAACAATCCTTTCTAAAACCTTCATTCCATACCCCGACTCGTACTCGCTATATTCTCGCCTCCTGAGAAGAATGGAACAAAAAGGAAAAGGGTGAGCTCAACTAGCTCAGTAAAGAATATTATGACTAAGATAATACACAACAAATTATCGTTAGTCTTCAACAGGGAAAAATTTAATAGAATACTGATAGACAACAAATTTTTAATCAATATTCATAATGAAATAATAATTCATTAGAAGAGTTAAGTAGAGAATGCAAACTACTATCTTCTATGTATGAATTTAAAAGTTCATCGTCTATCTTTTATCCTTGTAACAACAATCAATATACATCTGGAATCAAATATTCATCTTTGCACTACAGGCCAAAGATATTCATCAGTTGGTCATGTTCATTTAAACACCTGTTCATCTTTGCACTACAGGCCAAAGATATTAATCAGTCGGTCATGTTCATCTCAACACCTGTTCATCTTTGCACTACAGGCCAAAGATATTCTTCAGAAATCATTCATCTTTGCACTACAGGCCAAAGATATTCAATAATATCATCATTTAAGACTGAGGATGATGAAAAATATTTTTAAAGAACGAATCCAGTGAAACAAAATGACAAGGATTAAGGATTAAGGATTCGTACTTTGTTTTATCCATGTCCAACAATACCTCAAAAATAATCATAGTGGTGTAAAATTCAAGAATGATCAAAACATGGATACAATCAAAGCTAGTATCCAGAATAGATATTTTGGATGAAAAAAGAAATTTTATTTTTCTATTGAATAAAGGTCAGTATCGTGAATAGTCAGATATCGTGAATAAATGAGTATCGTGAATAGTAACTCAGACACCAAAAGATAGAAATTCTACAAAAACATCTTCACGCTTCATGAATAGTACTCGTGAATAGTAACTCGTGAATAGTAACTTCATGAATAGTAACTTCGTGAATAGTAACTTCATGAATAATAAGAATCGTGAATAAGTAACTCATGAATAGTAACTTCGTGAATAGTAACTCATGAATAGTAAACCCGACATGAAAAAGTTCCAAATTTGATAAAACATCGATCAACATTTCAAAGATAATGATATTGAAGAAATAATATCATTACGAAAAAAAATAATATCCCTTACCTCAAAGAATCGGTGCCGGAAGGAAAGGCTAGGAGTGATCTTTGAATGAAACTTATCTTGAACAAAGAACTCTCAAAGTATCTAAATACTCACAAAATACGCTCAATAATATAGAGAGAGAAAGAGAGAAAACTTTGTTTCGGTGTGATTTTCAATTCTAACTTAGCCCTCTATTTATAGGAAAATGTTAGCCAGCAGAAGGCAGGACTTGCCTGCTACACGATGGCTTTACTCGCTACTATTGTCACCCACCACATTTGAAATAAAATTCAGCACATTTCTTCACCAACCACAAGTGGGGCCCACTCAATTCTAGAATTTTCCACCAAAATCAATTATAACCCTAATTAAGAATCGGACACCTCTTAAAATTCATAACAAATCATTCGTACATTTTAACGGTTCAAAATTTGTGGACATATACTCAACTTATATATGTATAACATATCCAAAAATTACCACAATCAACGGTCGGATTAAAATTATAATCCCCGCAATATATCTCAAAACCCCCGATTTAATTTTTAATACCTCCAACGGTAAAATCTCGATAAAACACCTCAACAATAATTTCTTCATTTATAACCACATAAATAAATCCATCATTTATATCCACATAAAATAAATATTTCTTTATCATATAAATCAATAATTAATTATTCACAAATAATATTACGTAATCACAATTATGACAACCAGTAGCTCTCAGGAAAGGGGCTTTCCGATAAGGATTTCTCTCCATGGCGCGTAGCAATTAGGTGACCAAACCTCTCCTCGATGTAACTTTCTAGACATTGCCAATAATGCTATCTAATAATATTATTCAAATAATATGAATTATTGATCCGATAATGGAGATAATGTGCAAAGTGACAATTATTGAGCAAGAATAATATAAAATATCAACGCAAAGCAATTATTGAATCAATAAAATAAAATATTGATAAGAATTCACCGTGAAAATTATTGAGTAGTGCCTTTCTACGTAAGGATCAATAATTCAACAATACATGCAAGGTAATACCGTGTCTTCTTTGTGCAACCACGCCAGACATCGTATTTTAACCACCGGTATTCAACAGATCTTCTTGTGAATAACTACGCCAAGTTATTTTTAACCAACTTATATTTTGTCGTTTTCTTCATCCAATCGCTTTCAGTTATGGGGCCCACACATGGTCGCGCGCTTCGTCGCATTTAATATTCCCCAAAGCGATTGAATATTCCACGCACCAAAACTAATATTCCAAACAAAAATGAATATTTTATAACCACTTGTTTATTTTGAAATATTTGCGTATTTAACCCTTAACTATCCACATTAATCAAATCAACCCTTACTATTTCAAAATAATAAATAAAGGAAATTCCTTTTTATTTAAAAAAATTTCGGGGTCTTACAACACGTCTCTAAAATAATAACATGTACATCACTATGAATATCAAAATAAAATTTAGACATGATGCCCTAGTCTAAAGAATACACATATGAATTCTAATGCAACGTCAAAATAAATTTATCACAATAAATTGACAAGGGACAATTATGAGAGACAATACTAAATTTTGAAACGAATAACGAAACGAACGAATCAAAAACAAAAGAGTTTCGCTGAAAGAGTACGGAATCCGTACCTGGATTAAGCAATGTAATACCCAAAATTATATTCCAAAATAACTCGTTAAATTCTCCTCGTCCGAACTAATTACACAAATTAATAAAATAAATTAATAACTACATATTAAATTACTAATTATTAACATATATTTTTTAAGACTCACGCTATTATTATTATTATGTTTCACGCATATTTTCAAAATATTAATCTAGTGATTATTCATATTACAACTTTTAATAATTGTATACTAATGTTTGCGGATGTACTATTTTGGTGGAAGACATGTATATACATATATATATATATATAAAGATTTTAGCAAGTATGGAGTAGTATATATAAGTGATTTCAGCAAGTATGAGAATATAAGTTTGGTGAAAAGTGACTTTGAAAGGTACTCATTATCATTATTATATTAATATTATAAGCATACTTCAAATACATAATTTGCACGACTTGCAATTATTCAAAGGCTTCACAATCACACACAACCCTATGAACCATACTAGACTCTCTACACACATAATTATACAAGCATCTTGACAAATTGACAATTTCATACAACTCATAATTAATGAAAATATTATAGTACCTTTTGCTTTTTTTTTTTATTTATGCCACGCCTCTCTTCTTCTTTTCCCCGATTTTTATCGGATATGTTAAGAAGATTAGGTTTTAGTACTTATTTATTTATTAAATATTATATCTTATTTACTCGCTTATCTTTAATAGAATTTATTATTACCCACATAACTTAAGCTAAATTAGTTTTAAAGCCCAAATTTTAAAATTTTAATTTATCCACACTTATTAATATTTATTAACCCATATAAAATAAATAACTAGTTTGACACAAATAAATGACAAAGTCCAATTAATATGTTTTAAAAAAATATTAAATAATTTTTTTATTATTTAATATTTTTTTTTCCGGGTATTACATCATAATAATTGCTAGTTATTTTTCATTAGTCGTGTTCTGTGTCATTGCATTATATACAACAAAAGTTTAATTCCTGTGCTTAAAAAAAAATTAAAAAAAGCTTATTATATACAACTTATACTACCTCCGTCGTGAGAAGGAGAGTGATTAGTAAAAAGTTAACTTTGGTCAATTGACTAATACATTGTCGACACGCAAGTCGGGGTGATCTCTCTCTGCACGTTAGCATTATATTGGTTAATTAACCAACTTACTATGAAGTTAAGTTCATAATAACCGAATCTAAAAAGATAGTTCATTTGAATTATTGATTTTTTTTTTCTCTTTTACAAATATTAATATTGTTGGAAGATAAGTTGACCAGAGAAAATAATAATCCTTTTTTCATTACCTAATATTCCCTCCTATCCACAGAAAGAGTCCAATTTGTGAGAAACAAAAATTCTTTTTTCATTACCTAATACTCCCTAGAGGGATGCTCAAAGAGTCCAATTTGTCAAAAACACAAAATTCCAAAAAAAGAAAAAGAGAGCCTGAAAGTAGTATATTAAAATCACACAAATATAAAAACAATTAATAGTTAATTTTAGAAAATTAAAATTCTTTGTATAGTGCTACAAACTTTTATGTTAATTTATTATTCTACAATAATTTTATTGTATAGTTCTTTAATTACTTCATAAAATAAACTTTAACTTTAAAATTTTACTTTACTCAACTTTAGACTCTAAATAACTAATTAAATATTAAAAATATAGGAAAAATATTATGAATTACATAACGATTAATATAGGAGACATTTAGTTAATTAACTAGATACAAACCCCCGCGTTGCGGTAGGATTATTCAATTTTGTAATAATAAATGTGTACGTACAATTAATAAATTAAAATATAATAAGAACATGGTAGATTGTTATGCGATGATCAAATTTTACACATTGTAGAGGTAATATTGAGATAAAGTAGTGATTTTATTAAATAATAATTAAATTACAAAGGATAATATCAAAGCAGTTTAGATTTTTAATGATTTAGGGATTATAAATCTAAAAAATTAAGAGAATGACATTATGCTATTAACTGTTTAGATTTGTTGTGATTTAGAAGATGATAAATCCAAAAAATTAATTAATAACATAAAATAGTGATTTTATTAAATAATAATTAAATTACAAAGGATAATATCAAAATAGTTAATATTATCAAAACAGTTTAGATTTGTAGTGATTTAGGGGATTATAAATCTAAAATTTAGGGGAATGAATTAGGATTTGTTTTCATCCTCATTTATTAGGTTAGTTGGACAGTTTTGTTAAGGGTCTTAAGGATCATTAATTAGACAGGACACTTGTTAAATTGAGGAAATGACATGTGTCAAGTTATGGTATCATGTACTGTGTTTTAGTATATATAATAGATAATAGATAATAGATGTTAAAAATAAATATGACTTATATATTGTGATTAAAATTTAGTTAATTTTTAAAAGTAAAAATCATAATGGTAACTTATTATTCTACAACAACTTTATTCCTAAATACCTATATATTACAAATATAGAAAAAAATATTATAAGAAAATAATAATTAATATTAAAAAGTGTAATATATATTATAAAATATATTAATAATTAAACTTTAATTACTAATTATATTTCAGCACTCCAAAACGATCACGTCAGCTACCTACCTACTGTATTGGACCGTCGATCAGGCATTCTATATTTGTCTTTGTCGAATAGGAACCAACGAATCGGAACCAATACCATTGTTATAGATAAGATATCTTTAGTTAATTAATGTTAAAGAAAATCTCACTTATATATAATTATTAAAATTTAAGTTACTATTAAAAACAAAAAATCATGATGATAACTTATTATTCTTATCTATTCTTAATTATTTGAGGTTTTGGAGTTTTGCACAACTATTAAGGAAGTTAAAATTTCTATAAAAACTCCACTATGTATTAACAAAAACAACCTTGCATAGATAAATGAAAAACAAAATTGTAGATATAAAGATGTATGAGAGAGAAATATTGTTAGAAGATAGAAAATATAAGAAATATAAGAGTGAGAAAGGAGTATACCATAAAGATATTAAAAGAGAGAAAAATCAAAATTTATTCTGTAAAACGTCAATTAAATAGGAATGGAGGGAGTAATTTACAACAATTTTATGTCATATAGTATTCCTTAAATACCAAATTTAGTCTTTAAGTTTCCTCATTTTTTTAACTCTAAATAACTATGTATAAATTTGAAAGATTAAAATAAAAACTAAATATTAAATTTAAAAACTATATAAACTGAATATTAAATTAAAAAATAAAATAAATAAACATGTTAAAATTCAATTGTAAGTCTGGCAAAGTTTATAACCATTCTAATATTCTATAATAAGTTAAATTAAAATTCAAATCATTATATATATAAAATTAATAAAGAATTAAAAATAAATCCGTGCTTGGTAGGACACTTCGCTAGCTAGTAATAATAATAATTAAGAAATAGAGCAAAAAAAGGGTATACATGTAAGTACTTTCTAGACTGAGGAATACCGACTGTGGAGGAATAGCAGTTGAACTAGGCTGACCGGACGGCGTCGGAGATGGCATCTTCGGCAATAGGGGTGGTTCTGAAGGAAGGAAAGGCGGAAGGATCGCCTTGGCCGAGAGGGACGACGGGCCTCCGGTCAACTAGGTTGAGGTTGTCAAGAAGCGTGTTGAGCACACTTCTAATTGTAATCCAAGAGGCTTTACGCGGTTCTTCGTTCCCTTTCATAAAACCCCATCTCTTCGTTTTCAATCCATTCATCTCCATCTCTTCTTCTTCCAATGGGAAAAAATTGGAAGAGAGAGACAGAGGTGGTGAGAGACTGAGAATGAGACTGACAAGCGAATCAACAACATAAGTACTCCCTCCGTAATTTATATTTAGAATTGTGTAAAGGTATTAAGAAAATAATAATATAATATTAAATATCTATATTCTTCTTGTATTTAATAAAGATATTATTATTTATTAGACAAAAAATAGTTGGTGAATTAAAATTATATTTAATATTTAAAATAATATTGAAAACTAAACAATTAATACTTATTTAAAATTCTAAAATGACATATATTAAGGGAGAAAAACCAAGATCACCCAAGATAACATGCCAAAAACCAAAAGTTGAAATGGGAAATAAAAGATTGGACTACCAAGGAAATAAATGGCAAGTCCTTTCATTTCTCCTTTAAGACCTTTCATTCACATTTTACTCGTGCTATATATATATCATATTCCCTCCATTCTTTAATGTATACTCACCTCACTTATCTCATATTCTCTCTCTTTAATATTTTTTATGATTTATTCTTAAAAAAACTTAATAGTCTCATTTACTTTTATTTTCTTTTCTTTTCTCTCTCCCCATAAAATACCTAAATTATAAGGGGCAATTTGGAAATAATTGTGATAAATTTTCTTAGATAACCACAACCCTTAAATAATTAGAAATAAGAAAGAAAGTCCAAAATGACATATTTAGGAATGGGGGGAGTATATAGTAAGGAAATAGCAGTATGGAGTCGGGAGATCCGAGAGAAAAAAGAAAGGAGAGAGAAAAATTTTTGCTCAAGCTTAAAAAAATTGAGAGAAAGAAAGATAAGTAAATAGGTAGTTTGTTAGAGATTTTAATTTGAAATTTATCTAGGTACGTTTAGAAGGGGGGTTGAATAAGTGTGGGAGCAATCTATGACCAATTTTTAAACTTTAAAATAAACTATTAATTTCAGACTACTATAATGATTGAAATTGGCTTACTGAATTAATATAGCCTATTAAAGAAAATATCCTGCTGAATTTATATTTTAAGTAAAATACTTGATGTTAAAGAATTATCTTAATATAATACAAGTATTCAAATTTTAATAATTAAGATAATTAAAATGGCTTAAGTAAAGCAAATAATAAAATCAACACCAAGATTTTTACGTGGTTCAAATTTATTACCCTCTATATAATAATAATTTAGTCCACGTCCAATACCAACTAGTATTGGAGACTCACTTTATTTATTTCTTTATAAATAAATACAGATTACAAAACAGATTCTAACAAGAATATTAATTCCTCTTGAGCTCCCTTGCTCCTTGTGCACCTATGCACTCTTCAAGCACCTTTGTTTCCTTGAACCTGTTTGTAAACTTTTTCTCTAATCCACTAGGATTAACACCTTTAGACTACACTTAGTCTAAACAGAAAATTCAATACAAATATAGAGGTCTATGATCAATGCAAGAATAATCAATTTAACAATTAAAGGATCAACTATATGCAATGATCAATTAGCACAAAATAAATAAATAATTAATTTCTTACCAAATACCAGCTCAAATAATATCAGAAAATTAATTGCTTAGCTTCTCACAGGTTGCACTTGACAAAATCAATTTGCTCGATAATCACAGTAATAAGTGCAAAGAATATTTTCGTGAGTTGTGTATTTCCATGCTTGAGAAAACTTATTTATAGTGCACATTATATTACCATTTGAACTAAAGATAAGTCACGTTTGTTCAAGTCAATTGGTATAAGGATAACAAATAATGCAACGGTAATAAAGTTGATATCTATCCTCCAGCAGAAATAACTTCTTTGACTTAATCTCTCTCAAACATTAAGTAACGTGTAGAAGTGAAGTACATCAATTACTTATCCTTTCCAAAACACACGGTTTCCAATGAAAACATAATTACCCCTTCCAAGAAAAATGTAGATATCAAATCACCAAGAGAAAACTTGTAACTCATATCCACGTTTAACATCTTCCAAACAAATACAGCTAGTATATAGGTAGAATGATTACTGAGGAAACCACTCATGCAACAACTCATAAACCACTTAGCTACTATTATAGGAAATCATGTATATCCACGTGTACCAGTAACTAAAAAGGTCCAAGATATATCAATAAGTTTCTAGGCATATAAATGTTATATCAAATCTCTTTTTAATCAGATCTCTTTTTAGAAAAGCCTTTTATTTTAAAAAATATTTTCATTTAAGACATATAATAAGAATGCAAATAATAATATGTCCTAGAGCCTTTAAATGAAAAATCAATTATTATGCAATTAATCTTACATTTGTTTTCCTAGAAAAGAGAAAATCCTTCAAATTCTTGAATATCCAATCAAAGCTCCTTATCACCAAAATACCTGAAATACCATAAAACAATTTAGTACTTGAACATTTCATCATCAAAACATAAGGATGGAATATGACAAAGTCAACATTCTCCCCCTTTTTGATGATGACAACCAAAAATTATTTAACTCTTATTAACTCCCCCTGAATATATGCATAACATAATATACTCCCCCTAAATCCATGTAGTATAATTTCAGGTTACTGAAATTCAATTTTACAAAATCTTGAATTTTGTAAACCTGCAGTATTTGTTATTTTATCAAATATCAAAATAATTACTGCTAACAAATATATCAAATATTAAAATCTGAATCCCAAAACCTGCAGTATTTATTAGTTTATCAAATATCAAAATAATTACTGCTAAAAAATATATCAAATATTAAAATCTGAATCCCAAATTAAACATAAGTCTTTTGGTGATACACACCAAACCAAAACCAACAGTTTTTAAAATTCGTCCATAAACATAATCATAAAAACTCTCCCCCTTTATCATCAAACAAAAAGGAAGCAGTTCATTCGTCGAGCTCTACCACAGCTGCACGCTGAGCTGCCCGTTGAGTGAAATAAGGGCGATGATTTGCACGATGGACTTTCTCAGCTATGCTCAGGTCAGCAGCAAATTGGGGAGGCCGGGGAATGACAGTGGCAGGTGGTAGAGGTACATCGAAAAATTCTCCTTGATATTCAACCAACCAATTGCAGTGAACCCACTCCAGGACAGTGGAATGGTTACGCTGCATATGCAGTTTAGATCCCACATCATTGAAACGAACAGAAATGAAATCAGCCAACTCCCCTATTTGATTACTAACAAATTTAAGCTCTTGACTCAACTGACAGGAATTTCGATTAAGTCGTCTTTGCATCAACTCAGCCAAGGCAGTTGTTTGCACCTCAAAATCGGCTTATAAATTGATAAACTCATCTTCAATGTTATGATAGAGTTTCTTGATTTCAGGTGCACCCAATGGCAACTTACCTTTTTCCAACAAAGTCATGCGATTATGAAGGGCAGTCATTTCAAGTTGCATCTTTTCCTAATTACTAAGAATTACTTTCAACATGTCTAAAATTTCAGGAAAAGATTGAGTGGGGGGCTGAACAGGAGAAGATGGAATTGAGATTGGAGGAGCAGGATTTTCAGAAGTGACACGAACAAACATACCATCAAGTAAACTGATACGTGACATTTTCAGAGAACTGACACTGATAGAATTAGTAACTGAAACAGAGTTTTCATCTTCAAAAGAAATTTTAAAATGTTTAAACAAGGTAGTGAGAGTAGCACTGTAAGGCAAACAGGTCTTGGTTTTTCGCAAACAAGTGGTCATGTGATGTAGCATTAGTTGAGACAAGTTAAAAGAAATACCTCTTAAAATCATGGCAACAATGATTAAGTCTTGATAGGTAAAATCTTCTCCTCCACCTAACCGAGGTAACATATTATATCTAACAAGATGATGGAGGACACAAGAAATAGGAGAGACATCCACAGTTTTAGGAGTGAAAACATCAGTTAACAAATTGTTGTTCATCACAACTTACAGCTGTTCCAGAGGAGTAAATGGAAAATGAACAGCTCCTTTCTTTGTAAAAGGACACACACCAGAAGAGGGAATTGCCAAAATACTACCAAAATCCACAACCGAAAAATATAAAGATTTTCCTTTGACAAAAGTGGTATAAAAATCACCATAACATTCTAGATTTGTGTAAAATTATTGAACAAGTCTAGGGTATGCCACAGATGGAGGAAAAAGCATGGAAGAAATACCACAAGACTCAAACAATAGTTTTAAAAGAGATTGTTGAAAACAGATTTGATCAACAAATTTTTCATTGACAAATTATTTTGGAAAAATAACTGTTTTAAAATGCACCTCATACGCATTGCTTCGAAAATAATTGTCAGACAGATCAGAGGAAAAATTAGGGTTTATCGAAATAGGTGGGGGTGTAACCTCCGGCTTAAACGATGGAGTCGGTGGTTGACGTCGTCGAGAGGGTCCAGTAGATTTCGGCAAAGAAGGACTGAACATGGACTCGTTAGAAGACGAAGAGTCCACGTACTGCTTTCTCGATTTACACAACCTTCTTGATTTCCTTTTTTCTCAAGTAGATGGTCCCGTGAAGTAGAATGGGGATGAACAACTGTCTGCTCGTCATCGGATTCCATCATCGATCTCTTGTGTGTACGAGTTCTCATAGCGATTGAAGATTTTAGATGAAGAGCAATATGAGAGAGTAAGAAAGAATCAGATGAAATCTAAGATATAAAGAGAATGAAAAAGATTAATGCATGTATGTATCTTGACATCTCCCAAGTCTTTCCGTCTCCCAAGGCTTTACGTCTCTCAAGAACCTCAGCTGACTTGTCTTTTTAATTTTCAAAAACCATGATGTACGCATACGTCTCCCAAGAAACCCTTAGTCTGTCCAGTCGTTTTAGGTTTTCAAAACCAATTATGATAAACTCCTTTATTGTATCCATGATTTAAGGAGTTTAATTTAGCAGCCGAAAATATAATTATCCTAATTTATAACAGTTTAATATGATATACATGCAAAATTAGGATAGAAATAATATAGATATTAAAATCATGCAGTACACATCCCAAGTTCTCTTCGCAGCATGCAAAATCTATCTTCACTTAATGGTTTGGTAAAAATATCTGCAATTTAATTTTCAGTTGGAATAAAAATCAATTTAATTAAACCTTTTGACACATTGTCTCTTAAAAAATGATGCCTTACTTCTATGTGCTTTGTACGTGAATGTAAAACAGGATTTTTAGATATATCTATAGCACTAGAATAGGCACACAATCACATAATATATCAAAATCACATAGAGTTTGTCGCATCCATAATATCTGAGAGCAGAAACTTCCTGCAGCTAGGTATTCACCCTCAGTAGTTGAAAGAGCCACTGAGGTTTGCTTTTTACTATGTCATGATACGAGACTCTGTCCCAAGAAAGTACAAGCACCACTCGTACCTTTTCTATCGATTTCACATCCCCGTATAGTCAAAGATCTCGAATAACCTATTAGTTCAAAGTGATTGGAAATTGGATAAAATAACCCTAAATTTATTGTACCACATAAATATTTCAAAATCCTTTTAAAAACATTTAAATGTGATTCTTTGGGTTTAGCTTGAAACCTTACACATAGACAAACACTATACATTATATCGGGTCTAGTAGCAGTTAAGTATAGTAAACATCCAATCATACCTCGATATTTTGTTATATCAACATCAATACCTTTTTCATCAGTAGTGAGCTTTATTGATGTGCTCATCGGTGTACCTTTTGAGTTAGATCCTTCAAAGCCAAATTGTTTGAGTAACTCTTTTGTGTATTTAGTTTGATGGATGTAAATTCTGTCCTTTATTTGTTTGATTTGAAGTCCCAAAAAGTAATTGAGTTCACCCATTAAGCTCATATCAAATTCTTTATGCATGCACTTGGAAAACCACTCACAAAGATGATCATTAGTAGCACCAAAAATTATATCATCTACATATATTTGAACAATAATGATATCTATATTTTTATGCTTAATAAATAATGTAGAATCTATTTTACCTCTAATAAATCCATTTGATAAGAGATACTTACTTAACCTGTCGTACCATGCTTTTGGAGCTTGTTTCAAGCCATAAAGAGCTTTCTTTAATTTGTAGACGTGATTAGGATACTTTTCATGCTCGAATCCAGGAGGTTACTTTACATACACCTCTTCATTAATGTATCTGTTGAGAAAAGCACTCTTTACGTCCATTTGATACAGCTTAAACTTTTTGTAGCACGCAAATGCTAACAAAATTCGGATTGATTCTAACCTAGCCACAGGTGCATAGGTTTCTTCATAGTCGATTCCCTCTTGTTGGTTATACCCTTAGGCTACTAGCCTTGCTTTGTTACGAGTGATTGTTCCGTGATCATCAAGCTTGTTTTTGAATACCCATTTCGTACCAATGATGGAAGCATCTTTTGGAGGAGGCATGAGTTCCCATACTTGGCATCTCTCAAATTGTTGAAGTTCTTCTTGCATTGCTAATAACCAATTTTCATCAAGGACTGCATCTTTTGCATTCTTTGGCTCAACCTGTGACAAAAATGCAGAGAATGCACAATGATTTTGTAAACCTCTTCATGTGGTTACACCTTGGTTGAGGTCTCCAATGATATTCTCCGGAGGATGATTCTTGACATATCTAGTTGTTTTTGGCATTTGAATATCATGTAACACTTCCTCTTGATCATGAGACTCATCTTCAGCATCCTACAAATTTTCAGGTTCACGTTCTTGCTAGTTGTCCATTTCAGTTGCCTGAAAATGCTCATTTGGTCTCCCGTTTTGTTCTTTTCGGTTTGCTGGAATTTTGACTGTCTCTAAATTTCCTACATCATCTTCACTTTCTTTTGGAAGATCATTGTTAGTTTAATTGAAAGTGATATGAATTGATTCCTCTACGCATGACTTTCTAATATTGAAAATACGATAAGCCTTACTATTTTGAGAATAACCAATGAAAATTCCTTCATATGATTTAGCATCAAATTTTCCCAAATTATCACTTGTATTTAAGATGAAACATTTAGAACCAAATACTTTGAAATAACTTATATTTGGAATTTTATTGTTTAGAAGCTCATAAGGTGTTTTCAAAATAATAGGACGAATAAGAACTCTATTTAAAACATAACATGATGTGCTTACTGCTTCAGCCCAAAATTTCTTTGGAAGCTTACTTTCTTGTAGTAGAGTTCTTGCGGTCTCTTGTAGAGTCCTATTCTTTCTTTCCACCACTCCGTTTTGTTGAGGAGTCCTTGGAGCTGAAAATTCATGACTAATTCCCCTTTGATCACAAAAGGTTATAAAATCTTTTTGAAACTCAATACCATGATCACTTCTTATTCTAATAAGCTTATAACTATACTTTGTTTCAAGATTCCTTATTAATTTTTCAAATTCTTTAAATGCTTCATCCTTAATTCTCAAAAATAATACCCATGTGTATCTTGAAAAATCATCAACTATTACAAAAGCATAGAATTTACCATTAATGCTTGAATGCCTTTCCGGACCAAATAAATCAAGATGAAGTAGTTGCAATGGAGAAGAAGTTGATACCATATTCTTTGCTGAAAAAGAAGTTCTTACTTGTTTTCCCTGTTGACAAGGAATATATATTCATTTCTTTTTAAACCTGATTTTTGGCAATCCTTTGACAAGATTCTTTGAGGATAATTTCTTGATTAGGTCCATGTGAACATAACCCATCCTTTTATGCCATAGATAAGCTTCATCTTGTACTGAAGTAAGACACAGTTCTTCATCCTGTTGCTCAAAATTAAGAGTATATATATTTTCTTCTCTTTGTGCAACTAGAGTAGTATTGTTAGTACCATGAAATATTGTGCATTTATCTTTTTCAAAGTTAACTTGATGTCCATTATCCATTAATTGGCTAATACTAATTAGATTAAATTCAAGACCATTGACAAGATGCACATTATTTATACTTACCTTGTCATTACCAATTTTACCTTTTCCAATAATATCGCATATTTTATTTTCTCCAAACGTGACAGTTCCATTCTTCTTCTTGATATTTGGTTCCATGAATTTTGATTTATCACCTGTCATGTGCCGAGAGCATCCGCTATCAAGAATCCATTTTTTAGTTGGAACTCTTGCTTTTAAGCATACCTGTTAAGAAAGAATAATTTATTCTTTTGGTACCCATATCTTTTTGGGTCCACTCATGTTAGTAGCAAGCAAATCATTCTTTTTAATTTATACTTTTTTAACCTTTTTTCGTTTAAAACAATTTATATCTAAATGACCTTTAATACCACAATGCTTACAAGTCGTGAAAGGAGAGCAATAATTTAAACTAAATCGTGACTTTGATTTTAGCATTTTTATATTACTCTTTTTATGTATAGGATCATAACCAATACCTTGTTTTTCAAAACTAGGTCTTTGTTTACCTAATATGACATTCAAATTTTCTTCACCTTGGACAAACTTAGCAAGAGATAATTTTAATGAAGCTATTTCTTTTTGAAGCTCATTTTCAGGAAAGGTTTTATTAGGAGATTTATCACTAAATGCATCAATACACACATCTCTCATTTTTAACTCATTAGTCAATTTTTGGACTTCATTATTCAAGAAATTTACCTTGTTGAAAAGTATTTGTTATAATTATCTAAATAATCAATCTTAGCAATCAAAACCTTTTCTTCTTTACAAGTAGATTCCTTTTCAATTACTTTCTTTTCATCTATTAGTGAATCCACCTCATTCATTAAAGTATTAACTAAATCTCTTAAGCATGCATTCTTTTCTTTTAACTTCTTATTTTCTTGTTCTAATGAGTTTAATTCATTAAAAGATACCTGATTAGATTCACCTTCAATTCCCACGAAGCATACTTGTGTTATCTCATCTTTAGCATCGATCTCCACTTCCGATTCCTCATTACTCCAAGTCACAAGGGCTTTGTTCTTCTTGTTGTCTTTGTAGTTTGTCTTTCCTTTGTTCTTCAATTGAAAATAATCTTTCTTGAAGTGACCAGGACGTCCACATTTGAAGCATGTCTCTTCAGTTTGCTTTCCTTTGAATTTATTTGAGTTGAAAGTATTTCTTCTCTTGTTCTTCCTTTGTAGTAGCCCCTTGAGTCTTTTTGTCATCATGGCTATTTCTTCATCTGAGTCATCATCTAGCTCCTCTTCATTATCTGCAGTAAGAGCTAAAACCTTTCTTCGAGGAGTTTCCTCTTCATCATCATATCTCTTCAACTGATGTTCATATTCTTCTAATTCACCAAACAAAGTTAAAGTATCCATGGAAGAAATAGTTGTAGAATCTTGAAGAGTAGTGATTTTTGAAGCAAACCTTTTGGGTATAGCCCGAAGCAACTTACGGTTGATCTCACTTTGAGGAATAGTCTTGTCCAGTAATTTCAAGGAGTTTATGAGGACTAGGAATCTCGCTTGAGCTAGCTTGATGGTTTCATCTTTTTCGAGCTTGAACATTTCGTAATCATGCATGAACATACTCAATTTGACTTCTCGTACTTTGGAAGTACCTTCATTACTTACCACTAGAGTATCCCACATTTCCTTAGCTGTGTTGCATGAGGAAACTTTGTCTATCTCGGATTGTACCATGCCGCTGGGAAGTGTGTTCATTGCCTTTGAATCATATGAGACCATGTAGATTTCGGTTGAATCCATTTCTAGTAGAATCTTTGGTGTTCCATCATCTCTTCGTGGAATAACTGGTCCGTTCTCCACAACCCACCATTCCCAAGGATCTCTTTTCAGATAGATCCTCATTCGGAACTTTCGAAGTTGTATTTTTTGGTTCCAACAAAGAAAGGAGGTCTATCGTTGATCATTTTTTGATTGTTGTTCCCTTAATCGTGCTATGCCGTAATCTTTCCCTACAAGTCACCTTTAAGACTAAGATAAGTAGAGCCAAGCTCGATACCAAATGAAATTTATCTAGGTACACTTAGAAGGGGGGTTGAATAAGTGTGGGAGCAATCTATGACCAACTTTTAAACTTTAAAATAAACTATTAATTTCAGGCTACTATAATGATTGAAATCAGCTTACTGAATTAATATAGCATATTAAAGAAAATATCCTGCTGAATTTATATCTTAAGTAAAATACTTGATGTTAAAGAATTATCTTAATATAATGTAAGTATTCAAATTTTAATAATTAAGATAATTAAAATGGCTTAAGTAAAGCAAATAATAAAATCAACACCAAGATTTTTTACGTGGTTCAGCTATTACCCTCTATAATAATAGCCTAGTCCACGTCCAATACCAACTAGTATTGGAGACTCACTTTATTTATTTCTTTATAAATAAATACAGATTACAAAACAGATTCTAACAAGAATATTAATTCCTCTTGAGCTCTCTTGCTCCTTGTGCACCTATGCACTCTTCAAGCACCTTTGTTTCCTTGAACCTGTTTGTAAACTTTTTCTCTAATCCACTAGGATTAACACCTTTAGACTACACTTAGTCTAAACAGAAAATTCAATACAAATATAGAGGTCTATGATCAATGCAAGAATAATCAATTTAACAATTAAAGGCTCAACTATATGCAATGATCAATTAGCACAAAATAAATAAACAATTAATTTCTTACCAAATACTAGCTCAAATAATATCAAAAAATTAATTGCTTAGCTTCTCACAGGTTGCACTTGACAAAATCAATTTGCTCGATAATCACAGTAATAAGTGCAAAGAATATTTTCGTGAGTTGTGTATTTCCATGCTTGAGAAAACTTATTTATAATGCACATTATATTACCGTTTGAACTAAAGATAAGTCACGTTTGTGACGCCCCCAAAATAGGTATACATCACCCATTCTGAGTTGTCAATACATGGTATGTAAACAACTACAACTTTATTATTACAACAAAGAAAGCTGTGAGTTTAAATACAAATATTATCTTCTAGACAATATCTATACTCAAATAAATCCTCATCACATTTATTGATACATTATTTTATAGAAATGGTGAGGACTACTAAACAACTCTCTCTGTTCTTCATTCCATACCCCGAGGCTCGTACTCGCTATATTCTCGCCTCTTAAGAAAAATGGAACAAAAGGAAAAGGGTGAGCTCAACTCATTTCAAGAAAGAATATTATGACTAAGATAATATACAACAAATTTTGTTAGTCTTCAACAGGAAAAATCTAATAGAATACAATAGACAACAAATTTTAAATCAATATTCACAATGAAATAATAATTCATTAGAAGAGTTAAGTAGAGAATGCAAACTACTATCTTCCATGTATGAATTTAAAGGTTCATCGTCTCATCTTTTATCCTGTAACATCAATCAATATACATCCGAATCAAATATTCATCTTTGCACCATGTGCCAAAGATATTCATCATTGGTCATGTTCATCTAAACACTGCTCATCTTTGCACTACTACCAAAGATATTCTTCAGAAATCATTCATCTTTGCACTACGTGCCAAAGATATTCAATAATATCATCATTTAAGACCGAGGATGATGAAAATATTTTTAAAGAAACGAATCCAGTGAAACAAAATGACAAGGATTAAGGATTAAGGATTCGTACTTTGTTTTATCCAGTGAAACAAAATGACAAGGATTAAGGATTAAGGATATAAGATTTTTTAGAATTGTACATAAATATTAAGGAAACGTTTGTATAGTATTAAATAAAAATTGAACTGTCAATAACGCTATAGATTTCTTGAGTTTTAATTTTAATTTTTTAACCCCAAATCAATTTATACCATCAATCAACACAAGTATCCAATTTAATTAGAACATTATAAAGCAATTTATACCAATTAATTGCTAGCATCCTTCAAATAACATAAATATCCAATAACAATCTAATTATATTGTTCAATTCACGTGGGCAGTGTTCAATTTATGCAATATTTGGTGTTTTTAGTAGGAAAGTCCAGGCGAGAGAAAGAGAGAGTGTAGAAATTGGTAATGTGTTGCTGCTATCGTGGCTGCTAGGCCGCTAGATCTTATTGTCGGTGCTTGAATAAATGGGAGGTGTCCCGCTCTTAATTTGTTTTTCAAATCTAGACACAGGTGTGGGGAGGTTGGGAACGGATGAGGAGGATCGAAGGTGTGGGGAACTAATAGCAGGTGGTGCAAGTGGATCGGGTTCCGATCTTTTATTATTTGACAATTTTTTTTGATGGATCATAGAGAGGTTCATGGCGATCAGTGCTGTGCAATCAGGCACACCATCACGCGAGTGGATCTATCATCTTGCTCGGGAGGTCGTCAACGGCTCCATAGATCCTACATCATCTGCCAACGAGCTCATGGGTGTAGTCCGAGAGGAGGCCGTCCATATATGCGCAGTTGTCTTGGCCAACATTTTTCCTCCACATATTCGAAAGGTAAATACAATTATTGATGTATGACTTTATTTAATTCATGTAATTTGTAATTATATTGCTTATATAAACTGTCTAGCAGATACTTATCCAACTTATTGTCGAACTTGTATAAATTAAAGAAAACTTAGAACAATAGTCAAAAAAGAAACCAAAACCTGCCTCAAGAGTCGAAAAAATACGTAACCATGGACATAACACCTCATAGATATTAGGCACACGTTATAACTTACGGAACTCGATTCCGATATCCAAAGCCCGAGTTATCAGTCCGTTTGTCTAACTTGTTAAAATAAAAAATAATAATCGAAAAAAAGACCAAAACTTGCCTCAAGCGTTGAAACGACACGCAACAATAAACATAACACCTCATAGATATTATGTGACGCCCCCAAAATAGGTATACAATACCCATTCTGAGTCATCAATAACATGATACAGAAACAACTACAACTTTATTAATACAACATAAAAACTGTGAGTTTAAATACAAATATTGTCTTCTAGACAATATCAACACTCAAATAAGTCCTCATTACAATTATTGATATATTATTTTATAAAAATGGTGAGGACTACTAAAATAACTTTCTAAAACCTTCATTCCATACCCCGACTAGTACTCGCTACATTCTCGCCTCCTTAGAAGAAAAATGGAACAAAAAAGAAAAGGGTGAGCTCAACTAGCCCAGTAAAGAATATTATGACTAAGATAATATAGAACAAATTATCGTTAGTCTTCAACAGGAAAAATCGATAAAATACAATAGACAACAAGTTTTGAGATCAATATTACAAGAGCGGAAATAATAATTCATAGATGAGTTACGTAGAAAATGAAATCTACTATAATCTATGAATTTAAAAGTCCATCATCATTATTTTATCCCTGTAACATCAATCAATATTCATCTTGAATCAAATATTCATCTTTGCACTACATGCCAAATATATTTATCAGTTGGTCATGTTCATCTCAACACCTGTTCATCTTTGCACTACGGGCCAAAGATACTCATCAGAAAATCATTAATCTTTGCACTATAGGCCAAAGATATTCAGTAAAATCATCATTTAGGACTGAGGATGATGAAAAATATTTTAAAGAAAACGAATCCAGTGAAACAAAAGAACAAATATTAAGGATTCGTACTTTTAAACAATCCGAGTTTAAAAATACTTCATAAATAATCATAGTGGAGCAAAATTCAAGAATGATCAAAACATTGATACAATCAAAGCTAGTATCCATAATAGATATTTTGGACAAAAAATAAAAATTTAATTTTTCTGTGAATAGTGACGTATTCGTGAATAGTACCGTATATGTGAATAGTGCCGTATACGTGAATAGTAATCCCGACACTAAAAGACAAGAATTTCACAATATTGTGAATTTCACAATATTGTGAATAGTACCGTATATGTGAATAGTGCCGTATACGTGAATAGTAATCCCGACACTAAAAGACAAGAATTCTTATCGGAAAGCCTCATCTTTCCTGGGAATGATTTGGTTGTCAATATTGTGAGTTATATTATTGTTGATGAAAAATTGTTGAAAGATTAAAAATGTGTTGATTGAAGATAAATGATTTGTGGTAAATATTTATTGAATATTTGTTATAAATAGAGAGATTTGTCATGAGACGTTTGTTGTAAGTTTAGTTTATTCTATGAGACCCATATGTTATCATCTAAGATTCACTTTCACCAATAGTACTTGTCTTTACCAGACGTCAAACCACTTGCCTTTTCACAATACCAGGCGTCAAGCCACTTGCCTATTCACATTGTAAGGGCCAAACTAAAATTCTTCTATAAATAGAAGCTCATTTCTTCTTTCATTCTCACCAATTCACTAAAGCTATAGAGAGAGAAAGAAGAAGAGTATTCAAGAAGCAAGCACACACCACCAACACAAAGTTTTGCTACTACATTAGTGCAGTATCTAGTCTTTTATTAAGGTAAATGATGTTATTTCTTTTATATTCGTACGTGATATTACTTCATACTCTTAAGGGTTGTCATTTTATTATTTATTAATATGTGAGAATAACCTGTCTACGCGGATTACCGCACATGCCATGTGAATAACCCTTTGTATTCATTCTTTATTAATCTGTGGGAATAACATGTCTACGTGGATTACCGCATGCATGGTGAAAAACCCTTCGTATTCATTTTTTATTAAGTTGTGGAAATAATCTGTCTACGCGGATTATCGCATGACGGGTGAAAATCCATTTATAATTTCGTATATTATTTCATTTTATATTCCAAAATCTAAACTTACTATGGTAAATATTGCTTCTATAATTCCTGAAATGATTAGAAATTCCTTGAGGTTTACGCTTCATCTAATATCATTTCATTGGAATATTGGTCTGAATTTTCTTATTAAATTTTAATTTATTCACTCGGGGAACTATTCACTCAGAAAACTATTCACTTAGGGTACTATTCATTTAGAGAACTATTCACGAAAAAATTAATTTCTTTTCTGTCCAAATTATTTTGGTACATGAATATCATTTTTGAATTTTACTCCACAATTGGTGATCATGTTAACAATTTGGACATTCTTGAAATCTGAATAAATTAAATTATAAATATTTAATATTTATCATTGATCTAACTTTATTGATTCTTTATATCACTGTCATCCTTCTCATGCTTATATTGTGCTGAAAGTTATCTTTAGCCTGTAGTGCAAAGATGGACTGTTGATTGGTACGATTATGACTAGGAATTGTGTATTAGTATATATAATCATGACTTTTAATGTTACAGATAAAAGTTTGTAGTGAAAGTCCTCTTTGGCCCGTAATGCATAGATGGACAGGTGTTTGGCATGATCATGACCATTGGTGATGCAAACAATTATCTTTGGCCCGTAGTGTATAGATAATTCGTTGATTGGAAATAATTATTGATTGGTGTTACAAAGATAAAATATTGATGATGAACTTTTCAATCATAGAAGATAATAGATATCAATTAAGCTCTACTTGAGTCTTCTAATGGATTGTTATATCCGCTGTAGTTATTGATCTAGTTTTCTATCAGATTTTTCCCCTGTTAATGACTAAGGCTAATTTGTTCTACATTATCTTAGTTATAATATTCTTTACTAGGCTAGTTGAGCTCACCCTTTTCTTTCATTGTTTTCTTCAGGAAATGAGAATATAACTGGGTGTAGTCGGGGAATGGAGTGATGGTCCAAGATGGTTACTATAGTAGCCCTCACTAGTCTATAAAATAGTGTGACAATAATTATAATGAGAATTTTATTTGAGTTTGAATATTGTCTACAAGACAATATTTGTATTGAAACTCACAATTTATATTTTGTCGTATTTTACACGACAGGTAATAATTGTATATAGAAAGTTTGTATTTGAATTCTGCAGTATCATGTATTTGACAACTCATAATATGTTGTGTAGACCTATTTTGGAGGTGTCATAGTGGATGAAAATGGGTGCGTGGAGGATGAGGAGGTAGGAGAAGGGGGCAAATAATAATAATAATAATAATAATAATAATAATAAAAACTTAAAATGACCCAAAGACCTGCGTTTCAGAAATGATGGAGTACAGAAGATATATGTATAGATTTATCCTATATATGTAACAAACTACACAATTATAATAAAAAAAATTGACTATATTTTTGTTACCGTCAAGGCGTCTACAAACAAAAAATATTTTAAAAATCAACAGTATAAATGAAATTTAAAAATTATTTGAGGCTTTTTACAATGACATTGTATGATAACATTATTGTTAATATCTGTTCAAAAAATAAACATTATATTTAAATATATATTTTACGGAATATAAAAATTATACATCGTATAGAAAAATGAAGTCTTTAATGATTGACTCGGTACATAGTGACTCATGACCAATTAAAATGAGTGGAAAAAATATAATATTATTAAATAAGATAAAATCTTTTATTGTCTTGTTATATATATATATATATATATATATATATATATATATATATGAGAAAGGATCAAGTAGAATTAAATAGCGAAGAAACGCTTTTAAATAATAGAATTTTATCAAAACGACGTAGTTTTGATAAGACGCGATGGCATTTTTGTAAATACGCAGTGGCATAGTATTTACAAAAATTCCACCGTATCTTATCAAAACTACGTCGTTTTGATAAAGTTCTATTATTTAAGAGAGTTCTACTACTTAAGAGGTCTACTCTTGATCCTGTCTGTATATATATATATATATATATATATATATATATATATATAATGATTGTGATTAAGACTGATCATTCGGTTATAATCGAACCGAATAAACTATTCGGTTATAACCGAAAATTAAAATTTGTACAATTTTGATATCCGAACAAATAACCGAATTACTCAATAACCGAATTATCAAATTTATTATTCGGTTGTTCGGATAAAAATCGAAATTAAGAAATATATTACTGATTTCAAAAACAAAACCAAATCCATTACAAATATTGCTTCAAATGGAGAAAAAAAACTTGAAATAAGATACTAGAGAGAGGTAGACAAAAACAGCGGAGCAGTTGGTCACATATACTAGGCAATACCTGTACTAAAAATCAACAAAAAAAAATTACCCAAATAAGTAAGTAGCGGCAGGCTGTAGCCCCTTCAGTGTTGTATCAATTACTCCAAAGTCCAATTCCCTCAATTATTACAAAGAAGCGCGACGACCGACGAGAGGAAAGAGAAAATAAATGGATTCAGAAGTTGTAGCTCCTTCTTGAAATGTTATCCATGGTACTCGGAGATGAAGTTGCGTCCTTACTTTGGTTCATCGTTCGGAGGCCGAGCGGAATCGCAACTCTTACAATCGAGATCGAGATGATAGACTGATGAGTGATTGAGATCTGAGATCTGAGAGATTAGAGATCGAGATCTGATAGAGTAGAGATGAGAGATTGAGAGATTGAAGATATGAAAGACTGATGAATGGTGAGAGACTGAGAGTTGATAACCAAGATCTAAAGACTGAGAAATGAGATAAGATAAGAGATGAAGAGTACTGAAGAGTTAATATTAGTGTTTCTTTAAGCCTTAATTCTTTTAAACATTTTGCTCGGTTATTCGGTTAGCCGAATAACACAAAATCCGAACTCAAATCCGAACTCGTAAACCGAATTTTTTTTTGGATATAACCGAATTGTAAAAAATACCCGAATTATCAAAAAAAATCGATTAAATTATTTCGGTTCGATTCGATTTTTCGGTTATATCCGTTTTTTGCTGAGTCCTAATTATGATAAATTAAGTCAAGTGATAAACTTCTCTTCTTACCATACATGATATTTAGAAGATTAAAAATTAAGTTATGTCCTAGAATTGAAATACATATTTAAATAAAATTTACTATATTTATATTTTAATAGTATACTTTCTCAAAAATAAACAAATAATTATATATTCATCTTTCTTTTAATTTATTAGCGCAAAACAAAGAAAAAAGAATATATCAACTACATATAAAAATTAAATTATCTTGCTCGTTAAAATTAAAGATCCTAGTGAAAGCCCAACTATAACAACAATATGTTGTTGGCCCATACCATCCATTAAACTCAACAATGTACACAGGCCTCTGGAATTATAAGTACTTTTGTAAATTATACTACTATAGTACTATCTCACATACTACTACTGTATTGTTTGTGGAATCAAATAACTTCGTACAGAATAATAATCTTTAAAAAATATGTAAGTTTTGATGATTATCAAAAATTAAAAGCCGATGTTGATTTTACAATAAGTTTGGTCCGATTAAAAAGTTTAAATATATTTTAAAAATTATTTGTCATTTCTAACGTTATTTTTATAAATTATTTCAATTTAGCACAAACATAATTAAATATTTATATTTATTAGTTGCAACATCATATTCCCCAGTATAAATAATATAACTTGGTTTTGGTACTAGTAATATGTACAAATGTACAATACTCCATTCGTCTCTTTTTAAATGTTGTTTTAGAGGATTATTTTGTCTTTTAATATTTGTTATTTTAGAATTTCAATTAAATAATTAATTAATTGTTTAATTTTTAATATTATCCTAAGTATTAAATAAAATTTTGGGTCTCCTACTATTTTATGCCTAATAAATAATATTCTTTTTTTCAATAACAATTAATATTATATTTTATATATACAATCATTTCTTTCTCTAAAACAACGTATATATTAGAAACATATGGATGGAATATATTATTTGTGTGCATATTATGATTAGCTGATTTTTGTTTAAATTTGATATATTAATTATTTGAATAGATTTTGATTGTAAATATCTTTTATTAGATAAATATTTTATTAATTTTCCTAATTAATAATCAAATCATAGAGTTGGTGATTTTATTATTATTTTTTAAACCTCAGATCTTAATAATTATAATAATTAATAAACTTATATTAAATAATTAATAAAAATATGAATGAAAAGACGAATTAATTATTTAAAACATAGATTTATAAATTTAGTTAATTATTAAGAAACATAGAATTGCAGTATTATTGACATGACTGTAGAAGAAAACAAAACAAGGAATTGGTATGGAAATAAGGGGAGGAGGAGGCGGCGTCTAAATTAGGTTGAAGGCGGCCTGGCAGGCCGGCCGGCCGGCCGGCTTGCTAGCACATACTAGCGATAAAAGTCACACCCGCTTGTCTTTCAACACTTCCCGCGTGCCACGTAATCCCCCGACCCGATACCACACTTAATTAATCATTCCCTTCTTTCAACACGTGGCTTGGGCGGCGCCTCTTTCCCTTTGACCCTTTCTCTCTCCTAACAATCCCCTATAAAACCTCCCATCCCCTCACTTCCTCGCACAACAATTATACATGCATATCCACCATTAGATTTATACATATATCTGTATCTGTTTTACTGATATGGCTATGAAGGAAAAGTCTAAAGTGGTTAAGTCCGGTAACGGCAAGCCCACCGGCGTTAACGAGGTACATTTCAGGGGAGTCAGAAAGAGGCCGTGGGGCCGCTATGCCGCCGAAATCCGAGATCCTAGTAAGAAGAGCCGGGTCTGGTTAGGCACCTTCGATACTGCCGAGGAGGCGGCGCGTGCCTATGATGCCGCCGCCATAGAATTTCGCGGTCACAAGGCCAAGACCAACTTCCCTCTGCCATCCGACCACGTTGCTCCCGTCACCAACGACCCTCATAGCCCAAGCCATAGCAGCTCCGTGGAGTCGTCCAACCGTGGAGTCGTGGTACCTCACGCACCACTAGAGATAGACATCACGCGCCGCATCGGAGGCAGTCCTATAAGCGGATATACTCCTCCGGTTTATCACCAGCAGCCGGCAGTGGCGATGATGCCTAACCCGCAGGCGGTTCCGTTGATGTTCTATGAGGTTCTTATCCGATCGGGTATGGTAGGAGGGATGCAAGCGTACCCGGTTGGATTGGTTCGGGCAGGGTTGAACGGTGGGGTACAGAGTGATTCGGACTCATCCTCAGTAGTGGATGGGATCCAACAACATAACATAACAAATAGTTGTCGAACTGAGAAATTTTTGAATCTTGATCTTAATTTAGCTCCTCCCATGGAGTATTAAGGAAGAATTAGAGAAAGATAGAGAGAGTGTGTGGGACCCTAATGGTTAATGTGTAAATATGTGAAGAACTGAACTGAAGGAGTTCTGTTTTTTTGCAACCGAGTGAGAAACCTAGTGCAATTTCTCTTGGTTGTTTTTAATTGTAACAATTTAGCCGACTCCTGGTAATTTTTATTTTTATTTTTATTTTTCCATTTAATTTAATGTAGCAGCCGTATCATTCAATCTAGGGTTGCTCATCGGTAAAGAAAGAATCGAACTGCTGCAAAAAAACTCAATCCTGCATCAACCGAAAAAATTCGGAAAATCAAGAATCAAAAGCAGATCGAATAACCTAGGTTTGAGTACTTGATTAAACAATCAATCGGTTAGGTTTTTTAGGTTCGGTTTTTAAGTTATACCGATAATTAAATAATTTTTTATATTAACAAATTTAATATAAAAACAGAATTGTATGGTTTTCGGTTATACTTAGAATAATCGGTTTTGCATTCTGCCTCTAGACACAAATTTTTTTTTTTTTCTATTGGTTATATTATTTGTATGGGTTTTCGGTTCTTTTTTCGGCTTTTTCAGACATACTAGAATTCAAAATTTTCATTACCGCTAAATGCAGAAAAGTATAAAAACCGAAAAAACCTAAGATCGAAAAAATCGAAATCGAAAAAAAACCTAAGATCACGGTATTCGGTTTCAACCGGTTCGATAAAAAAACCGAAAAACCGAATTTTTTGAGCACTCCTAATTCAATCATTGTCATATTGATTTCTGCTCTTCTTTTTAATGTTGTACGTAGTTGTGATAAATAATTGAATTAGCTCCTGGAATTAATAATCCTAAAAATGTTTTAGCCAGTAATTACTAATAATTTATTAAATGATTTTTATTATTTTGTCAACATAATTTATCTTATTTTATGCTTAGCTTTACAATATGTAAGAGATACAAACGTTAACTAAAAGAGTCTACCAACTCAGATGATCGGAAATATAGATCTTATGGTTATATTGAAAATTATATATGCATGTAATAAATCAACATTTTAATTTCAAATTGTTAACCTTTTTTAGTTGTGTTTGAATCATGCAATTAAGGTAGAAGAGTAACTCAAATTTCTACAATATTATTCATAATTGGAATTTTTTTAAAAGCTAAAATACACATCCATCTATTATTGCAAAATATCGCTCGTAAGCTTCATAGAAAGAAAGAAAAAAAAAAATCAGGCTTGGGTTTTGGGCTCAAAATAGAATAGAAGTAACGAGAATATTATTTTTATTTATTGTATGTTTATATAAAAAAAATTATATAAAAATATAATTTGTTTTTTTGAAAATAAGAGAGTTGCGAGCGAGGCTGACTCCATAGCGGCAAATCCCGCGTTGACTGGGTAGATGTCTGTCGTTAACGTAAGGAGAATGAGGATCCGACACGTTTATGTTTCTGCCGTCCAACTAATTTTAATTTAAAATAATTGGTGGGTGGCGGGACCTACCAGTGGTTGGGTAGTTTCTTTGCAAGTAGAAAAGAAGCTTGTTGGACAGCGGGAGGCGACATAAGTGGGTGGGGACCTCTCTAGACTTAAGAAGTTCGGCCGTCGCTGCCGCTTTCGGTGGGGCCGCTTTTCTCTCTCACTCGTCGGCGGATCTTGTGGAGTAGATTTTTTGCCTTCATCTACTGTGGGGTACCAGTACTATCTCTACTCGTACGACATGCATGCATGGGCTGCATGCATTCATCAATCATTCATGCATGATGATGTGATATTTGGCATGCATGCATTCTTTCTGTAAAGTTAATTATTTTTGCTCAGACAAAATAAGTTAATTAAGATAATTATTGTATTCAAATTCTTTCCGTAAAATTATTAAATTATTTTTGCTCAGTCAAAAGAAGTTAAGGAGTAAAATAAGATAATTGTTTTATTTGTAATTAGAAGTTGGTGATAATTTTGATTTTAAGTTTTTTATTTTTTATTTTTTATTATAGGGCTTCATTACAAAGAAAACAAATTAAAGTACTGTTTTTTTTATTATTTAACTTTAATCTTGAAACAGTATTGGAAGAAATTATATTAAAGCGTGCTATATGCAAGTTTTAAAATTTGTAAAAAGTAAAAGTAATAAATAAGTTTTATATAAAGTATGTTTATGTTTTTTCATACCCAGAAGTGCTGAGCATGTTGGACGGTCGGTTGGACTGAATTAACCATATAAACTTTTGTTTGAAGAACTCAATGTAGGCCTTTAGTCTAATTAATTAACCTTGGCTGCATTGATGATCCAAAATTTATTGGAGCATTTCATATATATATATATCTGTGGATTTACATTTAGAAAAGTTTGTGTACATGATCAGATGCTCATTATTTTTATTTACCTAATTTTGAAAACAAAAGTACTTGTATATTTATTAATTAAGATGTCCTAGAAGTTCAAACAAAATTCATTTATGGGGGCCGGCCGGGTAACCTCTTCAAAACATCAGTTTTTCATAAAAGAAGTCGGAACGAAAATAGGTGACTAATCGATCTCCAATTTTCATTCTAAACTTTTATTTTGAGTTTCCTTAATTTGTCAATAGCCTCCTACAAATGGGATTTGGCAAGTAAATCCAATCCCTAATGGTTGTTGGTTGTTGCAGTTGCCCCCTGCATGCATTAGATGAAAAAGACGATCAACTACCATTTTTATTTAGCTTAAAATTATGTTTATACGGGGTGGGGGAGGATATTTATATACCATCCATCTGATTAATTAGCACAATATTATGTGGAAGCTAATATATATATATATATATATATATATATATATATATATATATATATATATATATATATATACCATTTAGTTAGTAAATTTTACAAATGGATACTTAATTTTTTATATATGGAGCGATGAGAGTACGTATTTTATTGAACAAGCATCCAGGAACTCACATATATATATATATATATATATATATATATATATGTGTGTGTGTGTGTTAATATATATGTGTTAACGTGAGGATCTTTTTACACGCCTCAATTATCGAAAAATGCGTCTAATCCTCCTTGAGTAAAATGGATGAAGAAAGCTTGCTTGGCTTGGGCCATGGGAAGATAAATTTCCGATGTGAGAATTAAAGACAGCCGAACACAGATTAACAATGAAGGTTTTGAATTCTAGTGTCTGAGTAATAAAATGCATGTTGCATTTTTCCATGAAGTGCGTTATAGTATAAGTGTAACACTACAACTAGAAGCAAGTTTCATGACTAATACATAACATCATAGAAAAATCTAAACCACCAAAGATCTTGTCAGACGTGTTCTTGAGTTTCTAGGTTGCCCAGAAACTCAAGCAGTTTCAAGGGTCCTACTTTGAAGCTTGATATATTTGATTCTTACTTTACTCCATGTGATCTAATGGTTCAAACATGTAGAAAATATATCAGGGTACAATAATACAACATTAGATCAGTATATCATCATCACATCTAAGAGATCTTGGTCGGTCAACCTATGTCAGAAAACGTGCTCTTGAGCATTTCTGGGTTTTCCAGAAATGTTCTTGAGCAGTTTGGTCAACCTATGTTTGACCAGTCGTATCTTTGATCCTGCTACGGATCTGGGTGATATAAAGGCTTGAATGTGTAGTCCTCATGCCAGACTACATGATCAAAGCACTAACACGGCTACTTTAAACACAACAAGATTCAAGCCCTGCAAAACGTTGTCAGAAATTCTGGGTTTCTGGGTTTGCCCATATTTCCAGAATTCACGTCGGTCAACATACTTTGATCGCTTATATCTTACAATCTATACATGATCTAGGCTTGATTCAAGTTTCATATCAAAGCCCTAACAACATAGAACATATATATAACCTTAAACACAACAAACAACTAACACATAGCGATCTAGAAGCCCAGACATTAGGCTGTCAGACAATATTTTTTCCAGTTTTTCAGATTTTTGAAAACATCAAATTCGTGCATCTAGATGTTATGGATCTAGGATGTAACAAACAGATCACTAAATAACAGCCTAATACACAACTTAAAACAACAAATCATATCATCTAACAAGATTTAGCAAATTTAGGGTTTATACCTCTTTACGCTTTGATCCTTGAATTTGATCATCATGATCTATTCTTGAGATACTATGGATCATTCTAGGGACTGATCCACTTATGGATTTCGTGGGTAAGGAGAGAGAAAATTTTGGTTGAGTGTAAGATAACAAATGAGCAAGATTTGTTGACTTTCTCTCTCTTTGATCTATAAATAACTAAGTGTAATGAAGTTGGCTGATATAATGTGGCTGATTGCTGTGATTTTTAGTCACACGGCTAGCTAGAGTTGTTTACCAACTACAACTAGGGCAAAATCTACAATTTATCTCCAATAATGCATCAAAAGGCAACTTGGTCATTTTGCTATCCATTTTAATGGCACATTTAACATTTGCTACAACCCTTAGGGTTTAACCCTAAGGTTAAAAAAATAATTTTTTAGGATTTTTAATTTAGGTTTTAAAATGGAAGATTATGATTTCTAAATTATAATTAGGGTTTTCTAATTATATTAAGATTTCCTAATCATAATTCAAGCTTGCTAATTAGGATTAATTTATCATAATTAAACCATAGGGTTGGGTTTAAAACTTCCTAAATAAACAAATGTATAGAATTTACATCAGATTCACAATTCAAAATAAGTGAATCTACAATGGAATGGCTAGCAAGGTAAATGTTTAAAAGTTGAGGCTATAAAATCAAGCAAGGCCATGATAGAGGGCTGTTTTGGTATTATGAAGAAAAACAAGAATAATTAATGCATTAGTGTGTCAAATTGAAATTATAAATCATTGGGAAGACTAAAAGTTAATCATGCAAGTTGAAAATACCTTCAAAGCATGAAATGAGCTAAGAGATCACCTTGTATGCTAAAAATTATGTAAAAGGATCATGGAATGCTCATGTATTAAGTTCTTGGTAGGGTATGTATTATAATTGTAATGTGTTTGCATACTACAAGCACATCAAAGCTTATTGAAGAGAAAAATGGTTAATGTAAGAAAATGATTGTGGTATTTGAAAATTGTATAAAAGCTTCTCAAAAGCTAAAACCTAAACTAATAAACATGGCCGATGCAAAATGTTTATAACTATACAGGTTATATATTATGGACACGTGGCTAATACATTCATATGTGTGAATATGATTGTATAGGATTTGTGAAAGGAAGTTAAGTTGTAATTGTGCAAAGAAAGGCACAGAGGCACTATACAACAATAAATTTGTAAATATTTACATTTTAAGCCTGTAAATACATTATAAAAGGGTTATAAATTGTAAATGTAATGTATTAACACTTTAAAAGCCGTGTTGGATCTTTTTGAGAATGCGTGGCTATATTAAGCCGAAACTTAAAATATTCAAGAGGAATATGAAGGTTTCTCAGAAATAAGAATATCAGATATTGATATAGTTTATATGAATATTTATTAGCTATACATGTTATGTAATATGAATGTGTGACTAATGTATGCATACATGTGAACATAACTGTGTATAATTCGTGAAGTGAAGTTAAACTAAATTTTGTATCAATGTGTTTTTGCTTAATTAAATGTTGTTTGCCTTTGATCTGTAATAGGCATTTTTATAAGTAGTGTTTTTTTATGTATTTAGTTAGGCTGTTGATCCCTACTACTTTCCCTTTCTGCAAGCATAAGTTTGACAAGTATAATTTTGTTCTTAACTTTATCATAGCAATCTTATTATTAGTGTTGATGAAATCACAATCTAATAGACATGATAGACCTAAAAAAATAACAAAATTAGTTGATACATATTTACAATTAGCATTTTGAATAATGTAGCATATAATTCATTTACATTGATGAATTTGGGTTGTTATTTTAAGCCAGTTGATGGGAATGTCATTTTTCAATTTACATCATATTCACTTTGTGTTGCCTACCATGCTGCAGTCCATTTCCTAAAGTATATGCCTTCAATGTCAGCTAATTGCCTAATCGTATTAATTTTTGTTGTTGTTTTAAAGTGTGTGGTATTTATGGTAACCTTTTCTTTTTGCCAGTTGCTATATTAAATAATAGTGTCATTATATATGCTCTGTTTTGCTATTAATGTGAGATCTGAGATTTGCAGTATACTTTTAAAACTAGAAATTTTGAATTAATAGTTGTAATTCATTAGTCTAGTAAATCATTCTTTATATTCCTAGTAAAATGTTTTTAGGGTTAACAATTAAATATTCCTCGATTTTGCTTAGATCTTTACTTTGAAGATGGTAAGAGCATGCCAGATCATATGTCAGACTGAAAATTTTTATTGTCAACCCTTTTGGTAGCTCAAATAATGGAATCATCTGACATAAAATTGGGATTCCTTGTAGTAACATCAAGAGATCAGGTTGTAATATTGGTGTTTTACTTAAGTCTGAAATTGGGCTTCCTATGCTATAATGTCTTGGATTGACTGTTGAATAAATAATAGTTGGAGAATGTTGTTTGAATGCTGAAATGTGTACCCAGTGTTCCTTTTATTTACTCTTTATGTCTGCATATGTTAAAATGTGTATTATTGTATCTTTTGCAAGCTGGAAGTTGAAGTTCACCTTGCTTGGAGAGAGTAACAAACACACAAAATCACAAGGAACAATACCCTCCCATATAAGAGAACTTCATAAGTATAAAATTCATGTGCGCTAGAAGCTAAGAGGAGTATAAGTTTCTCATCTATTCAAAATTATCTCATCTCCTTGAACAAAATCTTAACTAATCCTGTTGTTAAACATAAAGAACGTGCAACAGAGAGATCAGTCATCACATTGAACTCATCATTCCAATTTACCAAATGACAATTCTGATTTTATTTAACTGTCAGTGTTTGTTTCATAAATCACTGTAATACTATAAAAACTCGGTACATTTTGCTATGCAAATCGTACTTTTCTTTTATATACCTTGTATTCATCTGTTTCTATTTCTTGTTTGTTTTTTCACGCTATATTTATGATTATTGCCAAGTGAATATAGTACATATATATAACACCTAAATCTAATATAGATTCTACATATTGCTAAATTAGCTCATTTCTTTCAAGAATAAATTCAGCTTTGGCTTTCAACATGTCGATGATTTATCGTCATCAAAGTAAAAGCAAGATGTTTCACTCTGATCAAGCTTGGACAAAATATTCTTAGATAACACTTGTTTTGAGAGAAACTCTTGAAGTTGTTGCTTTGTTATAATCTCTTTGATCCTTTTTACATGGCCCTTCTCTAGATCTTTTTCGACCTTTTGCTAATGATCATCAGTAGCAGTTTTGACACAATACACCAAATAAACAACTCACTTGCAGGACTAAGGAGAAACACTAGAATTTTCAATTTGGTACCTAAACTGGACCTGTATTGGATTAAAAACATTATGAAATCATGACTGATATTAGATGCTGAGAAAACCAACTTTTTAACTTATTCTTTCTACTTGTACATGGGTGGGACTTGGGATTTGGGACTAAGGAGGAAAATCACCAATTTATAAAAAATTTTCTTTTAACCTTTCACTGCTTTCTAATTATTTTAGATTAACATTATTGTGACGCCCCCAAAATAGGTATACATCACCCATTCTGAGTTGTCAATACGTAAGATGTAAACAACTACAACTTTATTATTACAACAAAGAAATCTGTGAGTTTAAATACAAATATTATCTTACAGACAATATCTATCTTTCAAATAAATCCTCATCACATTTATTGATACATTATTTTACAAAATGGTGAGGACTACTAAACAACTCTCTCTAGAACCTTCATTCCATACCTCGACTCGTACTTTCATTATATTCTCGCCTCCGATAAAAATGGAACAAAAGGAAAAGGGTGAGCTCAACTAGCTCAAGAAAGATTATTATGACTAAGATAATATACAACAAATTACCGTTAGTCTTCAACAGGAAAAATCTAATAGAATACAATAGACAACAAATTTTAAATCAATATTCGCAATTGAAATAATAATTCATTAGAAGAGTTAAGTAGAGAATGCAAACTACTATCTTCCATGTATGAATTTAAAAGTTCATCGCTCATCTTTTATCCCTCGTAACATCAATCAATATATATCTGAATCAAATATTCATCTTGCACTACGCACAGCCAAAGATATTCATCGATTGGTCATGTTCATCTAAACACTGCTCATCTTCAGACTACAAAAGCCAAAGATATTCTTCGTAAATCATTCATCTTTGCAGACTCTGGACCAAAGATATTCCATAATATCAACATTTAAGATCAAGATGATGAAAAATATTTTAAAGAAACGAATCGGTGAAACAAAACGAAAATGACAAGGATTAAGGATTAAGGATTCAGATTTTGTTTTATTCACGCCCAAAAATACTTCAAAAATAATCGCAGTGGTGTAAAATTCAAGAATGATCAAAACATGGATACAATCAAAGCTAGTATCCGTAATAGATATTTTGGATTTAAAAGAAAAATTTTCATTTTTCGATGAATAGTGTCGATTCGTGAATAGTGTCAGATACGTGAATAAGGTCATAGATAACGTGAATAAGAATCTCGACACCAAAAGTTCCAAATTTGATAAAACTTCAGATCAATATTTTAACTTAATGATATTGAAGAAATAATATCATTACTAAAAAAAAATAATATCCCTTACCTCGAAAGATCAAGATTTTAAATTTAAAAAATTGGGATATAAAGCTATGACTTGAACTTGCTTAGAATAGCAATACTCAAATTATACTCAAAATACTCACAAGAATACGCCGATAATATAGAGAGAAAACTTCAGCTTTACGGTGTGATTTTCAATTCTAACCCAAGACCCTATTTATAGGAAATTGCTTAGAACACATTAAAGCAGTAAAATTTAATATAATATTAATATATTATATATAAATTCCTCACGCACACAATCTATGATCTGAATTCAGCCATGCTTGACAACAAATAAGTCTACCAAACAAATCAAAAACGTTTTTATTATTTAAAATAATTAAAACTTCCAAAATTAATTATTCAGAATTTCGTAACATCAATAATTCATAATAAATAGCCCTTTTATCAAAAAATTGAATCTCGCGAGTTTTTATAGAAAATTCAATTTCTACAACTTTGCGTAAAAAGGTTTTCCAAATTCCAAATGAAATTGACCAAATACACAAACAAGCGATTTTACAAAGCTATAATCAAATTTCAATCAATAAATGGGGTCCCACCGACATGTTTAACATGTTTTAAATATTTATTGCAACAAAATACTCTTCCTCCTCGTATACTCATATATCCCACATTCATTGTAAAAATATCACCATTATTATATTATTAAAATATAATACATTATCTTATCGAGAAAAAGATAAATTTCAATTTTCAACAATTGTCACATTAAAAATTTTCTCCATCTATATCCACATAAAATCAATATTTTCCTCATCATATGAATCAATAATTAATTATTCACAAATAATATTACGTAATCACAATATTGACAAACGTGTAGTTCCTGGAGCAGGGGCTTTCCAATAAGAATTTCTCCTCATTGGCGCAAGCAATTAGGTGACCAAACCTCTCCTGTAGATGTAACTTTCTAGACATTGCCAATAATGTTATCTAATAATATTATTCAGATAATATGAATTATTGCTTCGATAATGAAAAATATTATGTAATGACAATTATTGAAACAACAAAGAATATAAAATATCAACGCAAAGCAATTATTGAATCAATAAAATAAAATATCGAACAAGAATTCATCGTAACCATTATCGAGTAGTAAAGGCCTTCTTACGTAAGAATCAATAATTGGTGCAATACCGCAGTGCTACTTCTTGTGTTTTAACCATCGAGTATTTTTAACAAGATTAATTAGAATAACTACGCCGTTATTTTTAACCAACTTATATTTGTCGCTTTTCTTCATCCAATCGCTTTCAAGTTATGGGGCCCATACGGTCGCTACTGGGTCGCATTTAATATTCCCCGACAAAGCATTTAATATTCCACGACCAAACGAATATTCCCGACAACAATGAATATTTTATAACCACTTGCTTATTTTGAAATATTTGCGTATTTTACCCCTAACTATCCACATTAATCACATCAACCCTTACTATTTCAAAATAATAAATAGAGAAAATTAAATTTCATTAATAATAAGTTGGGGTCTTACAACCTCCCTCCTTATGAAATTTCGGTCCTCGAAATTGACGACGTACTGGTGTTTCAAAAGGTGAGGATACATCGCTTTCATTTCCGTTTCCAATTCCTGTGTCATTTCTCTATAGCATGATTCCTCCACAAAACTTTAACTTGTGGTATGACTTTTTCTTAGCGTAGGACATGCTCCTTCCTATCCAAGATCTTGACAAGTACCTCCTCATACGTTAAGTCTTGGCTATTTCGTCCGGGTTCTAATTCTATAACGTGGTTTGGGTCTTTCACATATTTCTGAAATACAGATATATGTGAAAACACATTATGAACACACGAGACATACTTTGAGGTAACGCAAGTCTATATAGGCTACATTTCCTACTCGGTCAAGAATTTGAAATGGACCAATAAATCGTGGATCGAGCTTTCCTCTCTTTCCAAATCTTGTAACTCCCTTCCATGGAGCAACTTCGCAACAATACATGATCCCCTACACTAAATTCCACGTCCTTTCGATGAAGATCCGCATAACTCTTTTGTCGATCTTGTGCCGCTTTGTATACGTTGTCGAATCATTTGAATCTTTTCGGTAGTCATACGTATTTTAACTCGAGGTCCCAACAATGTTGCTTCACCCACCTCATCCCAACATATGGAGAACGACATTTTCGTCCATATAATGCTTCGAATGGAGCCACACCTATACTTGCTCGATAAGCTTTGTTGTTGTAGGAGAATTCCACCAATGGTAAATACTTATCCCAACCGCCTTGAAGTCAGGACACGAGTCTTAATAAATCTTCAAGAGTTTGAATAGTCCTCTCTCGATTGTCCGTCTGTTTGGGGATGGTATGTCAACTAAATCGCAAATCTGTGCCCATAGCTTTTTTGCAAGCTAACCCAAAATCTTGAAGTAAATCTTGGGTCACGATCCGAAACTATGGATACAGCATGCCATGCAACCTCACAATTTCATTCACGTATATACTAGCAAGACGCTCGAGGAATAAGTCTCCGTGATCGGCAAGAAATGAGCGAACTTGGTTAATCTATCAACAATAACCCAAATAGCATTGATGCCTTGAGAAACCGTAGGAAGACCCAGTAACGAAATACATGGTAATATGTTCCCACTTCCATTCGGAATCTCAAGTGGTTGCAACGGACCCTTAGGTACTAGATGCTCGCCTTTTTACACGTTGGCAAGTTAAACACATCGAGATAAACTTCGCAATCTCTCTCTTCATATTGTTCCACCAAAATGTATGTGCCGAAGATCACGATACATTTTAGTACTTCCAGACGGATTGCAAATGGTGTATTGTGTGCCTCCATCATAATCTTGTACTTCAAATCGAGTCGTTAGGAACACAAAGTCTCAGAGTGGACTCAAGTATTCCTTCTTCATCAATTCTCGCCCTAATAGCTCCTTCTTGTACTTTCTTCTTCATACGCATCGCCTCCGGCCTCGGTGGCTCGAGCAACCTTAACTTTTTCTATTAAAGTTGGCTCTACGTATACTTGACATCATCGCACTCGTTCCCGCATATAATCTTCTACTCAACGCCGTCGCCACCACGCTCGCTTTTCTAGGATGGTATTGAATAGTGTGGTCATAGTCTTTCAATAGCTCGAGCCAACATCGCCGTAGCATGTTGAGTTCTTTTTGAGTGAAGAAATATTTAAGGCTTTTATGGTCCGAATATATCTCTACTTTCTTCCCATATAGATAGTGCCTCCATATCTTTAAGCTTAAAACGATGGGCCGCCAACTCTAGATCATGAGTAGGATAATTCCTCTCATACTCTTTTAAGTTGTCGCGAGGCATAGGCTATGACTTTCCCACGTTGCATGAGAACACATCCTAACCCTTTGCTCGAAGCATCATTGTAGATAACAAATCCATCCGAACCGGATGGTATTGTTAGAACAGTCTTAGAAATAAGTCTCCTCTTAAGCTCTTGGAAACTCTTCTCGCATTCTTCACTCCAAACGAATTTTGTATCCTTCCGAAAGTTATTTGGGTTAATGGAGTAGCGATTCGAGAAAACCCTTCCACGAATCTCCGATAATAACCAACTAAGCCCAAAAAACTACGTACTTGACACCCACCACTTTGGTTGCTCCTAACTTTGTATTGCTTCATTCTTCGCTCGGATCAACAGATACTCCATGTTTTGACACCACGTGCCCAAGAAATGCTACTTCCTCAAGCCGTAACTCGTATTTCTTCAATTTGGCATATAGTTGGTTTTCACGAAGCCTTTGGAGTACCAAACTTCAAATGGTGCTCATGATCTTCACGGCTTTTGGAATATATGAGGATGTCAACAATAAAGACAACAACGAATTGATCCAAATATTCCTTGAATACTTGGTTCATCATATCCATGAAAGCCGTAGGAGCATTAGTTAGTCCAAAAGACATGACTAAGAATTCATAATGCCCATACCGGAGTTCAAGGCGATCTTTTGAATATCCTCGATTCTAATCTTGGTGATGATATCCGTAAGCTAAGATCGATTTTTGAAAAGAATTGTGCCCCTCAGAATCGGGTCAAACAAGTCATCAATACGAGGTAGAGGATACCTATTCTTGATGGTGACATGGTTCAATTCCGATAGTCAATACAAAGTCGCATACTCCCCGTCTTTCTTCTTTACTTAATAAAATAGGAGCACCCCAAGGAGATGTACTAGGACGAATGAAACCGATGTCCAACAATTCTCGTAGTTGGACCTTTAACTCGAAGTTCAATAGAGCCAATGGGGTTTTAGAAATGGGCTTTGTACCAGTTCAAGATCAATAAAGAATTCAACTTCACGTTCGGGGTAGACCGGAAGTTCTTCAGAAATACGTCGGAAAGTCAATAACAACAGAATATTATTCAAATTTGACGTGTCTTTATTCAAATCCATAACATGGGCTAAGAAAGCTTGACATCCGCTTTTCAATAAACGAATAGCTTTATGATTAGATATGATAGTGATTGATTTTAATGGTTTAGTTGCTTGAATTCGCATAACAAAGTTGGTTAGGAATATGAAAACTAACAACCTTACGAAAATAATCAATTTTGGCATGATGAGTAGTTAACCAATCAATTCTTAAAATCACATCAAAAGCAAGTATCTTTAAAGAGATAAGGTCAATAGGTAAGGTGATGGTGCCAACTTGAATCAAACAAGATTTATAAACAGTGGATGTGATGAAAGTTTCTCCTAACGGAGTTTCCACAGATAGGTCAAAGTCTAATTTCTCCGGAGTCAAGTTTAAACGTTGAGCACATGCAGGAGAGATAAATGAATGGGTAGCATCGGTATCAAGTAAGGTATAAACTTCGCAAGAATTTATAAATAGCTTACCTGTAATCACCTCGTTTGGGTTTCTCGATTTTGACCAACCACAACAAACGCTTCTTCCCGGAATCGTTGACTTTGACTTTTTCGGGATGTCTTTTGAGTCACCGTCCTCATTGAACTAGGTTTCGCACTGCATAATCTCGAGCGATATGTCCTTCCTTTCCACAATTATAGCATACCTTGAACTGTTGTGGGCGTTTTGACCGATATGTCCCTCTTTTCCAAGATTTGTAGCATATACGATGGGTGGTCGTTCTCCTCCCTTTGAACCGATTCACGCTTAAGACCGCTGTCGTCTTCACATGGTCGTTGTTAAATCTCCTCTTTAAAATCTCCTCCGACTCGCTTCTTCTATTTTCATGGCCATGATTACCACCAGTGGTTACCATTTTTGTCCGTCTGCTTTCTTTCTCATTTGGTTATCATTATTACGTTGTTGACCGCTATCTCCGTACGATCCTCGGTTATGGTCCTTGGTTGAATATACTCGTTATCTCGCTTCTAACAATTGAGCCACATTAACAACATCCGAATAGAGAGAAAATTTATACTTTAGAAATGAGATATTGTCGTACGACGGGTTTCAAACCTCTCGTAAACATCCGCGTCATAACGCTCCTCATTCTCCACCAAATGAGGTGCAAACACGGATAACTCGCAAACTTTGCCTCGTACTAAGACACACCGTCATGTTGTTTTGTTCCAATCGATGAACTCCACTTCCTTCATACGACGAACACTTTCGGAAAGTATTTGTCATTAAATAGCTTCAAACGCTCTCCCAAGACATGCTTTGAGTCTTGGTTTGGATGGGTACGCTTCACGACTCCCACCAAATGAAGTCCGCTTCGCCACGGAACATAAAGGTGGCGAATGGAACCTTCGTTCCTCCGTGCATCCCAAGACATCGAATATCTTGGTAATTTGCTTGACCCATGTTTTCGCCATGATCGGATCTCGGCTTTCCCTTAAATTTCGGTGGTCCCAACTCTTTGAATCGCTTGGTGTTGTAACAACGTGAATTGCTATCATTTCTCCTCAGTATTTTGAACACGAGTCTCCCTCGTCGATTTTGCATGAATCAAAAAACTTCTAAACATCCCTCGTTCATCATCCGCTTCAATGGTGTTGTTCACGGGAGGAACATTGCCCACTGTTGCACGTTCTCTTCGTTGGTGAGTACTGAGCGTCTCCACTGGCCTCATTTCCATTGTTAATATTCTCAACGACATTCTCAAATCGTCATAAAACAAGGGTTAATTAAGGAAATCAATATATCACATAATATCCCTATATATCTTGACCAACTAACAAATAAGCTTAGGTAGGACACACTAGCGAAGAAGGATTTACTCGTCTCTCCCTCCTAGTTCTATTCCCGATCTCCGCCAGAGATCATATCCCTAAGCTCGATACCAACCGTGACGCCTCCAAAATAGGTATACATCACCCATTACGAGTTGTCAATACATGGTACGTAAACAACTACAACTTTATTATTACAACAAGAAAGCGTGAGTTTAAATACAAATATTATCTTCTAGACAATATCTATACTCAAATAAATCCTCATCACATTTATTGATACATTATTTTACAAAAATGGTGAGGACTACTAAACAACTCTCTCTAGAACCTTCATTCCATACCCGACTCATACTCGCATTATATTCTCGCCTCCCGATAAAAATGGAACAAAAAGGAAAAGGGTGAGCTCAACTAGCTCAAGAAAGATTATTATGACTAAGATAATATACAACAAATTACCGTTAGTCTTCAACAGGAAAAATCTAATAGAATACAATAGACAACAAATTTTAAATCAATATTCGCAATGAAATAATAATTCATTAGAAGAGTTAAGTAGAGAATGCAAACTACTATCTTCCATGTATGAATTTAAAAGTTCATCGTCTATCTTTTATCCTGTAACATCAATCAATATATATCCGGAATCACATATTCATCTTTGCACTCACAAAGCCAAAGATATTCATCGATTGGTCATGTTCATCTAAACACTGCTCATCTTTGCACTACGGGCCAAAGATATTCTTCAGAAATCATTCATCTTTGCACTACTGGGCCAAAGATATTCCATAATATCATCATTTAAGATGAAGATGATGAAAATATTTTTAAAAAAGCGAATCCAAATTGAAACAAAATGACAAGGATTAAGGATTAAGGATTCAGTACTTTGTTTTATTCACGTCCAAAAATACCTCAAAAAATAATCGCAGTGGTGTAAAATTCAAGAATGATCAAAACATGGATACAATCAAAGCTAGTATCCGAATAGATATTTTGACGAAAAGAAAATTTTCATTTTTTGATGAATAAGTGTCGTATTCGTGAATAAGTGTCAGTATACGTGAATAAAGTCAGATACGTGAATAGTAACTCAGACACCAAAAGTTCCAAATTTGATAAAAACTTCAGATCAATATTTCAACTTAATGATATTGAAGAAATAATATCATTAAAAAAAATAATATCCCTTACCTCGAAAGATCAAGACTTCAATTGAAACAGGATATAAAGGCTATGACTTGAACTTGCACCGAATAGCAATACTCAAATTATACTCAAAATACTCACAAGAATACGCTTCGATAATATAGAGAGAAAACTTCAGATTTACGGTGTGATTTTCAATTCTAACCTAAGCACCCTATTTATAGGAAATTGCTTAGAACACCAAAGCAGAAAATTTAATATAATATTAATATATTATATATAAATTCCTACGCACACAATCTATGATCTGAATTCAGCCATGCTTGATAACAAATAAGTCTACCAAACAAATCAAAAACGTTTTTATTATTTAAATTAATTAAAACTTCCAAAAATCAATTATTCAGAATTTTGAACATCAATAATTCATAATAAATAGCCCTTTTATCAGTAAAAAATTCGAATCTCATGAGTTTTTATAGGAAATTCAATTCTCTACAACTTTGCAGAAAAAAGTTTTTCCAAATTCCAAATGTAAATTGGACCAAATACACAAGCAGGCGCGATTTTAAAGCTATAATCAAATTTCAGTCAATAAATGGGGTCCACCGACATGTTTAACATGTTTTAAATATTTATTGCAACAAAAATACTCTTCCTCCTTGTATACTTATATATCCCACATTCATTGTAAAAATATCACCATTATTATATTATTAAAATATAATACATTATCTTATCGAGAAAAAGATAAAATTTCAATTTTCAACAATTGTCACATTAAAATTTTTCTCCATCTATATCTACATAAAATCAATATTTTTCTCATCATATGAATCAATAATTAATTATTCACAAATAATATTACGTAATCACAATATTGACAACCGTGTAGTTCCTGGAAGAGGGGCTTTCAATAAGAATTTCTCCTTCTTGGTAGCAATTAATTAGGTGACCAAACCTCTCCTTAGACGTAACTTTCTAGACATTGCCAATAATGTTATCTAATAATATTATTCAGATAATATGAATTATTGCTTCGATAATGAAAAATATTGTGTAATGACAATTATTGAAACAACAAAGAATATAAAATATCAACGCAAAGAATTATTGAATCAATAAAATAAAATAATTGAGCAGTAATTATCGTAACCATTATTGAGTAAAGTGCCTTCTTACGTAAGAATCAATAATTGGTGCAATACTGGTGTCTTCTTGTGTTTTAACCACCGAGTATTTTAACAAGATAATAGCTTGTGAATAACTACGTAGTTATTTTTAACCAACTTATATTTGTCGTTTTCTTCATCCAATCGCTTTTTCGTTATGGGGCCCACATGGGCTACGGCCGTCGCATACGAATATTCCCACAAGCGATTTAATATTCCACGACCAAACGAATATTCCCCTAAACAACAATGAATATTTTATAACCACTTGCTTATTTTGAAATATTTGCGTATTTTACCCCTAACTATCCACATTAATCACATCAACCCTTACTATTTCAAAATAATAAATAGAGAAAATTAAATTTCATTAATAATAAGTTGGGGTCTTACAATTATACTAATATTATTTATTTTTCTCTTGCAGTTGCAGTTAGTTAGAATGCAAATTAATGAAAGATGATTGTAAAGAAGAACAAAAGTTTTACCATCTTTTCAATGATGTTAATTTGATACTTTCTTTAAAATGTTTAAATTTTGATTTTTATGTCAATGGTGTATGATGATGTGTTTTGACATTTTCATCCCTTTATGATTAGGATATTTAATTAATATATATATATATTGTTTAAACTTTAAATTATGATTGGTGATGAGTAATTATTCAATTTTTTCTTTAAATTTTTATAAATAATTTGAATGAATTTTATATTAGGTGACTGATAAACGAATTCGGATACCTGAATATTTGAATAATTTATTAATTCAAATAAAATAAATGGACACAGATATTATCCGTATCGAATATTATTTTGAATATCGGATACAGATAATATATATAAAATTCATCGAATACTGGTTATGAATACGAATAGCGAATTAATTTTTCGGATAGGGATACGAATATCACTGGTATCTAGATCCGTATATATTCGGTTACACCCTTAAGTCACCAAGTGTTTATTTTATACAAGTTAACTATATTTTTATACGGTTTGACTTCATTTAAAAAACTAATTAACACCCTTTTTACAAGATACCCAAGGATCCCATCAGATTTTAAAGAATTTACATATTTACACTTATAAAGTCATCATCTGCCAAAAATTCATTTATTTACACTTATAAAGTCGTTCTCTGAAAATCAAGTTAGACTATCGTCAAACTATATAAAGCCAATCGTGGCCAAATCTCGGTTAATTTCTACCAAAGACTGGCCAAATCGAGTATTTCGATAAATTTCTACTAGAGATTATTTTGAGGTGAAAATTTTAAGTAATTTAGTACTTTATGTAGCAATTTTAACTTTATGTAGAAATTATTTATATTTTTTCAATATTATAAGTGAGCGAATATGATCATTACAAATTACATTTAATTTACTGCAAAATCTATTTTTTATAAATTAGAAAATATATCTATATGTGCTCAATTTTAATTTTAGAAATTATAACACTGGCAAAAAAAAGTAAAATGGAATATTTATTTTGAGACGGAGGGAGTGAAACATTTAACTGTATAAAACTGTGCTCAAATAAATAAAAACTTTAAAATACAAAATGATCGTTTTGGGTTAAAAAAAGAAGAAGGTGGAAACGTGCTTATTGAGTTTATCTTAATTTTGGGTAACAAATTACTAGTCGTTGTAAAAAATTGTACAAAATACGCAACGAAAAAAATTATTGCAAATGAATGCGGCCCATATTAGGCAACGAAATAGAGCAACAATATTTTTTTCGTTGCTCATGATGAGGAAAAATCACATCGGTAACAAAAAAAATAAGGCGGGGGTATTTTTTTCCCACCAAAGAATTGGCAACGAAATTTAGTAACGACTTATGAATTTCGTTACGAAAAATGAAAGCCTTTCACAAACTAAAACGAATGACAAATTTCGTTGCTAAACCTTCGTTTTTGGCAACAAATTTATAAGTCGTTGCCCGAAAAATCGTTGTTGAATGTCCATTTTTTTGTAGTGTGCTCTGTACTCTTATATCAATCTCACCGCCTTGAATGAAATATCTTATGTGACATCAACTAATTGCATGTAATCCACCTGCTGATCACTGTTGTAAGACCCCGAATTTTATAAAATGAAAGTATTCAATTTTCTTATAATTACTATTCTATTAGTAAATGGTTAAATTGATAAAAGGTTAAAGTTAAGGGTGATATGTAAATTTTTTTGCAAAGTATGCAAGTTGTCATAAAATATTCGTTGTGCCGGGGAATATTCGTTTGGTCGGAAAATATTCGTTTTAACAGGGAATATTCGTACGACGACACAATCATTGGTGGAACCCACAACGGAATTACTGTCGGAGTTAGAAAACGACAGAAATGTCTTTTTATAAAAATAACGGAAAATTTTTACCGTTAAACTGTTGAAATACCCGGTGGTAAATGTGACGCCCCCAAAATAGATCCACACGACCCATTCTGAGTCGCCAGATATCATACTATAAAAAAAAAATATAAACTTCATTTATACAATTATTGAGCTGTCGTGCAGAATACGACCACAGTTAAACTGTGAGTTTTAATACAAATGTATGTAACTCTCATGGTGCCTCGACCACAACCTTACAATGGTACTTTATATAAAAGTACAGTCAATAACTATTTTAGAAATTAAAATCTTTGGAAAATACTCAAGGAAACCTTCGTACATGGGAGGCCATGCGTCTAGGTTATGATAGATATCATATGTCCACAGAATTATCCTTGGTTGACCCAATAGTCCCCAAAGAAAAATAAGAAGATTGTTATCATCTTCTTTCCAATGGTGAGTCATCTTTTGACTTATAATTATCTCCATTGTCTCCAATTGAGAATTATATTTCAAACAAACTTCAAGATTATATAGGTAGTGCTCGTAGATATACTCAGCAAGTGGATGTGCACAACCCTGTCTTATGATAACACGAGGTTGTATGTCATTAGACATCTTGTATGATAGTGACATAACACCCTTCCAAAGTTGGGTTCACCTCACCCTATTCGGTTCACCAAAATTAAATATCAAATGACATATATAATACGACACACTTATCTAAAGTTCTCAATAAAATTATTTCCATACTATTTAGGGAGAACCTCAACAGCTATAGACCACCGTTCTATTCTCCTGTTACCCCCCATTTCGACCTACTACACTCTTATTACCTGAAAGGAATTGTGAAGCAAAAGGGTGAGCATAACTAGCCCAGTAAAGAATATCATGACTAAAGATAATTTACATCATCAATAGCCTTCATCAGTAATAAATAAGAGATTTAGAACATATGGTAGATGATAAAACTTTTCAACCATAGCTGCAGCGGAATGAACAATCCATTAAAAGAGTCAAATAGACCATCAGGTCTATTATCTTCTCCATGTTAAAAGTCCACCAAGAATGTTTTATCCCTGTAACATCAATCAACAATTTCGCCCACAATCATATGAATAACTCATAATCATAATTGTGATTCTAAATTCCTCTTCACACCTGTGACGAAGATAATTTTCATCACCTATCTTTACCTGAAACATCAAAAATCATGGTTATACCAAATCACAATTCTTGTTCATAATCATACTAATAAATTCATCTTTGCACTACGGGCCAAAGATATTCATTAACAATTCATCTTTGCTCTACAGGCCAAAGACATACAATTGTATTATAAAAGAGTCAAGTAGAGCATGATATCTACTATCTTCTACGAATTAAAAGTGTATTATCAATATATTATCGCTAAGACTAAATTTTTAATAATTAATCCACAAGATCGAATCATTCTCGCTTCTACTACCAAGGATATTTATTAGTATTACGACCACGAATTATCCATGCATTACGGGCCAAAGATATTCGTGTTTTCAACAATGGTCATGATTATACCGAATAATCCCTGGTTATAATCATACCAACAACTGTCCATCAAAAAATGTAAGCCAAAGATATATAACTATAAAACTAATAATCATCAGTCCATCTTTGCACGTAAGCCAAAGATATACAACTATAAAACAAATAATCAACGGTCCATCTTTGCACGTAAGCCAAAGATATACAACTATAAAACCAATAATCAACAGTCCATCTTTGCACGTAAGCCAAAGATATACAATTATAAAATCAATAATCAACAGTCCATCTTTGCACGTAAGCCTAAGATATACAATTGTAAAATCAATAATCAACAGTCCATCTTTGCACGTAAGCCAAAGATATACAATTTTAAAATCAATAATCAACAGTCCATATTTGTACGTAAGCCAAAGATGACTTTCATCACAATATAAGCATGAGAATGATGACAATGATATAAGCATTAATCAAACGAAAATAAGGATAAATATTAAAGACTTTAAATTTATCCAAATATTATCAATCACTTAATAAACTCATAATCTAATATTATTAATATTATAACAATATTTTAATCACTTCTTAAACTTATAAACAAATTTTAATTGTTTACACTTTACCAAATAATACATTTAATCATTCAAAAATACCATACTAATAAGATTTCATCACCAATGATCAAATCCCTCATCAAAAATCTGCATATACCCTATATAGGATTCCCAAGCAATAAAATCCTATTTTCCAATTTTGTTACTTCACATAACATATTTAATTCATTTACTCATAACTAGTTCATTTTCATGAAAAATACAAAATCAGTCCCAAAAATATTTTTTTTTTTCTGGGATTTAGCAGAATATAGTCCCATATTGAACACATATTTTTCTTGAAATTTTTAAAATTCATTTACTATTTTTCATATGGCCAAAACTGCTGAATATTTAGACATTTATCATAAATTGTACTTTTGTCCAAAAATTCCGAAATTTACAGAGTATACTTCCGTTATATACATGTACTCCCAATAAAAATTTTACCAATTTTGGAGTTAACCACAAGGAGTTATAAGAGTTTACTTTTAAAATAGTTTTTTTCCATAAAATTCATAACTCCTAATCTATACATCCAAAAATCGCAATTTTTGGACACAATCTAAAAAACTCATAAAATTATCATTTCAAATTTTTCCAGAATTTTTGAGGGTCAGAAAAATTACGAAACTGCAAATGGATTTTCACCCGCCATACGGTAATCCACGTAGACAGATCATTTTCCACAATTTAATAAGGAATGAATACAAAGGATCATTCACCATGCATGCGCAGTAATCCACACGCATAAAAGTTATTCCCAATAATAATAAAGAATGAAATAATGAAGAATTCACCATGCATGCGATAAACCGCACGAGACAAAGTTATTCCCAATGTAATAATAAAGAATGGAACCGTGTCACGCAGAATCCGCACAGATAGGATATTCCAAATGAATAATAATAAAGAATGGAACCAGTCATACGTAATCCGCATGCATGTGGATATTCCAACATAATAATAAAGAATGGAATAACAACAGAATTCACCGTGCATGCGATGATACGCATGCAAGTTATTCCAATGTAATAATAAAGAATGGAATAATGGAAGAATTTCACCATGATGCGATTGTACCAGAGATAGATAAAGTTATTCCAATATAATAATAAAGAATGGAATAAGAACCCTTACGAGTATTGAAAGAAAATAACTCTCTTCATGAATTTGAAATAATAATAACCCTTACCTTAGAAAAAACTGGATATTGGAATAGTGAGGTAGCAGACTTCTCTTCTTCTTTCTCTCTATAATTCTCTCTATAATAATTGCTCTATAGCTTTAGTGAATTAGTGAGAAATGAAGGAAGAATGAGTTTCTATTTATAGGAAAATATAGTTTTGATAATTGCACGTTTTGGGGCTCAAAATATTACAAAGATAATACCTTCAACTTTTCTTTCATTTTTAATTTAGTCCTGCAAGTATTATCAAACTTGCACCACCTCCCCTAATAGTAAATAATGTGAATTAATAGTACAATCATGTGACTCAATAGTTATAATCATATGAAAATACGAATTACAGTATAGTACATCCATCTATACCTCCATTTTTAACTTAGTCATGCAAGTATTATCAATCTTGCACCACCTCCCCTAATAGTACATGAATGTAATCAATAGTACACACATGTGAACAAATAGTTATAATCATGTGAATTAATAGCAATTAATTGCTCATTTACCCGATTAGTTACCCGATTGGTCAATATAACTTTCAGACATCAATTACTATCGAAATAAATGTCAATTTCCACTAACACTAATAATCCCAACACAATGGAAATATTTTTCTCAACAATTTTATTTTTGAAATTTCAAAGTTTTACTTTTTCTGAAAAAGTCAACTGTTGATTTTTTGACCAAAAAGTCAACCCCGACAAATTTTGTGTTTATAGTCTATTTCTACTAATTTCATCGTTTCGAACTCAAATATCACATCCGCGTCTCCAAATTCAACTCTGAACTCAAATTCAATTTTTAATAACATTCATCATTAATATTATAACTCACAATATTTAACAACCAGGTCGCTCCAGGAAAGAGGGGGCTTTCCGATAAGGATTTCTTCTTATTGGCGCGCAATTAGGTGACCAAACCTCTCCTTGACAGAACTTCTAGACATTGTCAATATTGTAAATAATAATATGAATAATTTTGCCGTCTCAATTATTGATTTATTAATATAACATATTATGCAGATGATACTGTGACAATAATTGAATCAATAATATGAGAGATATGTTGCAGCAATTACTGTATTAATAATTGAGTATAACTGAGTGACTTCTCACGTAAGCATCAATAATCAATACCGTGTGTTACTATGCAACCACGCCAGACATCGTATTTTTATTACCGAAAGTAGCTCAGCAGCTTTTAATCAGTAACACTTTTTCATTTGTTATTTTTATAAAAGATAATTATGTCATTTTCTTACTACGATAATACTTGGTTGTGGAGTCCACCAATGATTATGCCGTCCTACGAATATTCCCCGACAAAAAGAATATTTTATAACAACTTGCATACTTTGAAAAAAATTCATATATCACCCTTAACTTTAACCTTTTATCAATTTAACCATTTACTAAATAGAATAATTATAAGAAAATTGAATTCTTTCATTTCATAAAATTCGGGATCTCACAATCTCCCCTCCTTATGAAATTTCGCCCTCAAAATTTACGTACCTGGTAGTTCAAAGAGATGAGAATACATTGCTTTCTTTTCAGATTGTACCTTCCCGGTTATATCCTCTGTATCATGATTTTTCCATTGCTCATCTCCTCGTATTTGAGGATATCATTCTAGAATATATCTTCAAAACAAAGGTTAATTGACATATCACAATTTGTCAACTTATCAAGTAAACAATTTCAGCTTAGGTAAGTCACACACTAGTGAAGTATATAACTCGTCACTCCCCTCCTAGTTCTAGACTCTTATCTCTGCCAGCAACCATATCCCTAAGCTCTGATACCATTTGTAACGCCCCCAAAATAAATCCACACGACCCATTCTGAGTCGCCAGATATCATACTATAAAAATCAAATATAAACTTCATTTATACAACTGTTGAACTGTCGTGCAGAATACGACCACAGTTGAACTGTGAGTTTTAATACAAATGTATGTAACTCTCATGGTGCCTCGACCACAACCTTACAATGATACTTTACATAAAAGTACAATTAATAACTGTTTTAGAAATTAAAATCTTTGGAAAATACTCAAGGAAACCTTTGTACATGGGAGGCCATGCGTCTAGGTTATGATAGATATCATATGTCCACAGAATTATCCTTGGTTGACCCAATAGTCCCCAATGAAAAATAAGAAGATTGCTATCATCTTCTTTCCAATGGTGAGTCATCTCTTGACTTATAATTATCTCCATTGTCTCCAATTGAGAATCATATTTCAAACAAACTCCAAGATTATATAGGTAGTTCTCGTAGATATACTCAAAGAAGTGGATGTGCGTGGTACAACCCCGCCTTATGATAACACGAGGTTGTATGTCATTAGACATCTTGTATGATAGTGGCAAAACACCCTTCCAAAGTTGGGTTCACCTCACCCTATTCGGTTCACCAAAATTAAATATCAAATGACATATACAATAAGACACACTTATCTAAAGTTCTCAATAAAATTATTTCCATACTACTTTTAGGAGAACCTCAACAACTATATAGACCACCGCTCTATTCTCCTCTGTTACCTCGCGTCAACCCAACTACACTCTTATTACTCGAAAGGAATTGTGAAGAAAAAGGGTGAGCACAACTAGCTCAAGAAAGAATATCATGACTAAAGATAATTTACATCATCAATAGCCTTCATCAAGAATAAATCGTAGATTTAGAACATATGGTAGATGATAAAACTTTTCAACCATAGTTGCAGTAATGAATGAAGCAATCCATTAAAAGAGTCAAATAGACCATCAGGTCAATTATCTTCTCCATGTTAAAAGTCCACCAATAATGTTTTATCCCTATAACATCAATCATCAATTCCTGTCCACAATCATATGAATAACTCATAATCATAATTGTGATTCTAAATTCTCTTCGCACTCCAAGACTAATATAATTTTCATCACCTATCTTTACCTCAAACATCAAAAATCATGGTTATACCAAATCACAATTCTTTTTTCATAATCATACTAATAAATTCATCTTTTGCACTACGCCAAAGATATTCATTAACAATTCATCTTTGCTTCTACACGGTGCCAAAGACATACAATCAGTATTATAAAAGAGTCAAGTAGAGCATGATATCTACTATCTTCTACTTAATTAAAAGTGTATTATCAATATGTTATCGCCGAGACTCAAACTTAATAATTAATCCACATCATCAAATCATCCCCGCTTCTACTACCAAGGATATTCATTAAGATACGACCACGAATTATCCATTCACGGGCCAAGGATATTTGTTTTCAACAATGGTCATGATTATACCGAAGAATCCCTGGTTATAATCATACCAACAACTGTCCATCAACAAACGTAAGCCAAAGATATACAACTATAAAACCAATAATCATCAGTCCATCTTTGTATGTAAGCCAAAGATATACAACTATAAAACAAATAATCAACGGTCCATCTTTGCACGTAAGCCAAAGATATACAAATATAAAACCAATAATCAAGTCCATCTTTGCACGTAAGCCAAAGATATACAATTATAAAATCAATAATCAACGGTCCATCTTTTGCGTAAACTCAAAGATATACAATTGTAAAATCAATAATCAACAAATTCCATCTTTGCACGTAAGCCAAAGATATACAATTTTAAAATCAATAATCAACAGTTCATCTTTGTACGTAAGCCAAAGATGACTTTCATCATAATATAAGCATGAGGATGATGATAATGATATAAGCATTAATCAAACGAAAATAAGGATAAATATCAAAGACTTTAAATTTATCCAAATATTATCAATCACTTAATAAACTCATAATCTAATATTATTAATATTATAACAATATTTTAATCACTTTTTAAACTTATAAACAATTTATTTCAATTGTTTACACTTTACCAAATAATACATTTAATAATTCAAAATGCCATACTCATAAGATTTCATCACCAATGATCAAATCCTCATAAAAAATCAGATATACCCCTATATAGGATTCCCAAGCCATAAAATACTATTTTCCAATTTTGTTACTTCATATAACATATTTAATTCATTTACTCATAACTAGTTCATTTTCATGAAAAATACCAAATCAGTCCCAAAAATATTTCTTTTCCGGGATTTAGCAGAATATAGTCCCATATTGAACATATATTTTTCTCGAAATTTTTAAAATTTATTTACTATTTTTCATATGGCCAAAACTGCCGAATATTTAGACATTTATCATAAATTGTACTTTTGTCCAAAAATTCCAAAATTTATAGAGTATTCTTCTGTTATATACATGTACTCCTAATAAAAATTTCACAAATTTTAGAGTTAACCACAAGGAGTTATAAGGGTTTACTTTTAAAATAGTCTTTTTCCATAAAATTCATAACTCCTAATCTATACATCAAAAAATCGCCATTTTTGGACACAATCTAGAAAACTCATCAAATTATCATTTCAAATTTTTCCAGAATTTTTGAGGGTCAGAAAAATTACAAAACTGCAAATGGATTTTCACTCCGCCATGCAGTAATCACACGCAGATGCATCATTTCCACAATTTAATATGAAATGAATACAAAGGATCATTCACCATGCATGCAGTAATCCACATAGACAAAAGTTATTCCAATAGAATAATAAAGAATGGAATAATGAAGAATTCACCATGCATGCGATAGATCGCATCGCATGCATGTGTTATTTCCAATGTAATAATATAGAATGGAACGGAAGTCATGCGTAATCCGCATGCATGTGATATTCCAAATTGTAATAATAAAGAATGGAACTGTGTTACGCGTAATCCGCACAAACAGGATATTCTAACATAATAATAAAGAATGGAATAACAATGTAATTCACCGGGCACAATGATGATCGATGTATGAGTTATTCCAATGTAATAATAAAGAAATGAATAATAATGAAGAATTTCACCATGTATGCGGTACTTCGCATAGACATGTTATTCCAACATAATAATAAATAATGAAATAACAACCCTTACGAGTATTGAAAGAAAATAACTCTCTTCATGAATACGAAAGAATAATACCCTGGATATTGGAATAGTGAGGTAGCAAACTTCTCTTCTTCTTTCTCTCTATAATTTCTCTCTATAATAATTGTTTTATAGCTTTAGTGAATTGGTGAGAAATGAAGGAAGAATGAGCTTCTATTTATAGGAAAATATAGTTTCGATAATTATACGTTTTGGGGCTCGAAATATTACAGTACAATACCTTCAACTTTTCTTTCATTTTTAATTTAGTCCTGCAAGTATTATCAAACTTGCACCACCTCCCCTAATAGTAAATAATGTGAATTAATAGTACAATCATGTGACTCAATAGTTATAATCATGTGAAAATACGAATTACAGTATAGTACCTCCATCTATACCTCTATTTTTAACTTAATCATGCAAGTATTATCAATCTTGCACCACCTCCCCTAATAGTACATGAATGTGAATCAATAGTACACACATGTGAACAAATAGTTATAATCATGTGATTTAATAGCAATTAATTGCTCATTTACCCGATTAATTACCCGGTTGGTCAATATAACTTCCAGACATCAATTATTATCAAAATAAATATCGATTTCTACTAACACTAATAATCCCAACACAATGGAAATATTTTTCTCAACAATTTTATTTTTGAAATTTAGAAGTTTGACTTTTTTCGAAAAAGTCAACTGTTGACTTTTTTGACCAAAAAGTCAACCTTGGCAAATTTTGTGTTTATAGTCTATTTCTACTAATTTCATCGTTCCAGACTCAAATATCACGCCCGCATCTCCAAATTCAACTACGAACTCGAATTTAATTTTTAATAACATTCATCATTAATATTATAACTCACAATATTTAACAACCAGGTCGTTCCCAAGAAAGAGGGGGCTTTCCGATAAGGATTTCTTCTTATTGGCGTGCAATTAGGTGACCAAACCTGTGAGACCCCAGATTTTTTGAATAAAGATTTAAATTTTTCGAAATATTTTTTTTTAATATTATGGTGTGAATTTGATATAATGTCATAGTTGTGGGTAATATTTATAAATTTTGCAAAGTAAGCAAGTTGTTATATAATATTTGATTGGTCGGGGAATATTCTTTTTATCGGGGAATATCCGTACGATGACACAATCATTGGTGAACCCACAACGGAAGTATTGTCGTAGTAAGAAAATGACAGAATTATCTTTTATGAAAATAACGGTAGTAAGTGTTACCGTTAAAGCTATTTGAACTACCCTTAGAAGTAAAAGTACAAAGAATATATGTGTGGTTGCATAATAACACGTGGTATTGGTTATTGATGCTTACGTGAGAAGTAACTCAGTTATACTCAATTATTGATACAATAATTGCTGCATCATATCTCTCATATTATTGATTCGATTATTGTCATAGTATCATCTGGATAATATGATATATTATTAAATCAATAATTGAGACGAAAAAGTTATTCATATTATTAAATTGCAATATTTATAATGTCTAGAAGTTCTGTCAAGGAGAGGTTTGGTCACCTAATTGCGCGCCAATAGGGAGAAATCCTTATTGGAAAGCCCCCTCTTTCTTGGGAACGACCTGGTTGTTAAATATTGTGAGTTATAATATTAAGGATGAATAAGTTCGTGTTGATTAAAGATGAAATTGATAGTTCTATTGTGTTGGAATTATTTGTGTTAGTGGAAATCGACATTTATTTCGATAATAATTGATATCTGGAGGTTATATTGTTCAATCGGGTATTCAGGGCACTTTTCGTGTCGGAGTACTATTCACGAGTTACTATTCATGAGTTACTATTCACGGGGTACTATTCACCTAAAAAATATATTTTTTTCAGTCCAAATCATTTTTGGGTACAATATTATTTTATGAGGAGATGTGTTAATTTTTCAGACCGTTGGTTGAAGTTATAATAGTGAATCAATATGGACCGCTAGTGGAAAGTTATAATAGTGAATCAATATGGATTGCTGGTTTAAAGTTTTAATAGTGAATAAGTATGGACCGTTGCTTTAAGTTTTAATAGTAAATCAATATGGACCGTCCGTTTAAAAGTAAATCAATCTGGACCGTTCATGAATTAGTTACTATTCAGTCCATTTTCCTATAAATAGAAGCTGTAAGACCCCAACTTATTATAAATGAAATTGAATTTTCTTTATTTATTATTTTGAAATAGTAAGGGTTGATTTGATTAATGTGGTTAGTTATGGGTAAAATGGGCAAATATTTCAAATAAGCAAGTGGTTATAAACTATTCATTATTGTCGGGGAATATTTGTTTGGTTGTGGAATATTCTTGCTGTCGGGGAATATTCGTACGACGACGTAGCCTTGTGTGGGCCCCATAACGGAAAACGATTGGATGAAGAAAACGACAAGTATAAGTTGATTATAAATAACAGCGTAGTTGTTACCGTTAATACTATTAGAATACTCAGTGGTTAAAACACAGTAGCAAACGGTATTGCACCAATTATTGATTCTTACGTAAGAAGACACTACTCAATAATGGTTACAGTAATTACTGTTCAATATTTTATTTTACTAATTCAATAATTGCTACGTTGATATTTTATATTATTGTTATTTTAATAATTGTCACTACACAGTATTTTCCATTATCAAATCAATAATTCATATTAGTTGAGTAATATTATTAGATAGCATTATTGGCAATGTCTAGAAAGTTCTGTCTAAGGAGAGGTTTGGTCACCTAATTGCGCGCCAGTAAGGAGAAATCCTTATTGGAAAGCCCCCTCTTTCCAGGAGCGGCTGGTAGTGAAGATTGTGATTCTGTAATATTATTTGTGAATAATTAATTATTAATTTATATGATAAGGAAAATATTAATTTTATGTGGATATAGATGGAGAAAATTTTTAATGTGACAATTGTTGAAAATTGATATTTTATCTTTTTCGATAAAATAATTCATTTAAATATATTATTATATTATAATAATATAATAATGGTGATATTTTACAATGAATGTGTGATATATGAATAAATGAGGAGGAAGAGTATTTTTGTTACAAAAATGTTTAAAACATGTTAAACATGTTTGTGGGCCCTATTTGATCGAAATTTGATTATAGCACAGTAAAAAAATGCGTATGTGAGTTTAGGTCAATTTACATTTGGAATTTGGAAAACTTAAACTTACAAAGTTGTAGAGAATTGAATTTCCTATGGAATGGACATAAGATTTGAATTTTTTCGATAAAGGACTATTTATTGTGAATTATTGAAGTCCTAGTATATTGGGTCCGAATTGATTTTGGAGTTTTAAATAATTTTATTAACAAAAACATTTTTTTGTGATTTTGGTGGGTTGGTGGCTGGTGTTTTTGACTAAAAAAGTGGGCTAAGGAAATTTATATAAATATATTAATATTTTATTAAATTTTTTGTTTTGGTGTTCTAAGTATTTTCCTATAAATAGGGTGCTTAGGTTAGAATTGAAAATCACACCAGAAACAAGTTTTCTTTCTCTTTCTTTCTCTATATTATCGAGCGTATTCTTGTGAGTATTTTGAGACTTTGAGTGTTACTATACTGCAAGTTCCTTTTCAAAGACTATATCCAAGTATTCCAAATAAGGAAATCGCCTTTTTTTCGAGGTAAGGGATGTTATTTTTTTTTTATAAATGAAATTATTTCTTTCAATATCATTATGCCAAAATATTGGTAAGATTTTTCTTGTGAAATTCTTGTCTTTTAGTGTCCGGGGTTCTTATTCACGATATACGACTATTATTCACGAATCTGGACTATTCACAAAAAAATTAAATTTTTGTTTTTTGTCCAAAATATCTATTATGGATACTAGCTTTGATTGTATCCATGTTTTGATCATTCTTGAATTTTACTTCACTATGATTATTATGAAGTATTTTTGAACTCAGATTGTTTAAAGTACGAATCCTTAATATTCGTTCTTTTGTTTCACTGGATTCGTTTTCTTTAAAATAATTTTCACTATCCTCAGTCCTAAATGATGATATTACTGAATATCTTTGGCCTGTAGTGCGAAGATGAATGAATTTTTGATGAATATCTTTGGCCGTAGTGCAAAGATGAACAGGTGTTGAGACGAACATGACCAACTGATGAATATTTTTGGCCTGTAGTGCAAAGATGAATATTTGATTCAAGATGTATATTGATTGATGATTGATGTTGCAGTATTTGAGAATGGCAACCGAGAATTTTAATAGTGGAGTAAATGAGACCGTGGAGACACCTTTACCCACCAATGAGGAAAACGTGCAACAGGCCGGCAATGTTCCTCCTGTAAATAACACCACTGATCAGACGATGAACGATGAAATGTTTAGAAGCTTTTTGCAGTTTATGCAAAATCAGACGAAGGAGACTCGTGTATAAAATATAGGTGGAAATGATAGCAACACACGATTTGTCACAGCCAAGCAGTTCAAAGAGTTGGGACCACCAGAATTATGGGGAAAACTGGATCCAATTAAGGTGGAGACATGGGTCAAGCAAATTACCAAGATATTCGACGTCTTGGGATGCACGGAGGAACAGAAGGTTTCATTCGTCACCCTTATGTTCTGTAACGAGGCAGAATACTAGTGGGAATCTGTGAAGCGTACCCATCCAGCCGCACTCAGCATGTCTTGGGAGACATTTCAGAAACTGTTCAATGACAAGTACTTTCCTGAAAGTATTCGTTATATGAAGGAGGTGGAGTTTATTAGACTGGAACAAAACAACATGATGGTGTCTCAGTACGAGGCGAAGTTCGCGGAGTTATCCAGGTTTGCACCTCATTTGGTGGAGAATGAGGAACGTATGACGCATTTGTCCAAAATATCTATTATGGATACTAGCTTTGATTGTATCCATGTTTTGATCATTCTTGAATTTTACTTCACTATGATTATTATGAAGTATTTTTGAACTCAGATTGTTTAAAGTACGAATCCTTAATATTCGTTCTGAGAGGTTTGAAACTCGACATACGTCAGTATCTCATTTCTCATAAATTTTCTCTATATTCAGATGTTGTCAACAGGGCTCAATTATTAGAGTGAGATAACGAGTACGTTCAATCGAGGGACCACAACCAGGGTCATATCGATGACAGCAGTCATCGAAGCAACGATAACCAACGGGGAAAGAAAAATATGGACAAAAGCGGTAACCACTCTGGTGGTAATCATAGCCATGAAAATAGAAGAAGCGAGTCGGAGGGAGATTTTAAAAAGAGGAGATTCAACAATGACAATGTGAAGACGTCAGCACCAGCAGCAACTAGTTCTAAGGGAGGAGAACGATCACCGGTCGTATGCTATAAATGCGGAAAAGAGGGACATATCAGCCCAAACTGTCCACAATAGTTCAAGGTATGTTATAATTATGGAAAGGAAGGACATATCGCTTGAGATTGTATGATAGCGAAACCAAGTCCAGCGGGAATGGTGACTCAAAAGGCTGTCCCAAAAAAGTCAAAGTCAACGGTTCCTGGAAGAGCGTTTGTCGTGACTGGTTAAAATGCGAGGAACCCAAACGAGGTGATCACGGGTAAGCTAATCATAAATTCTTGCGAAGTTTATACCTTACTAGATACCGGTGCTACCCATTCATTTATCTCTCCGCTTGTGCTCAACGTTTAAACTTGACTCGGAGAAATTAGACTTTGATTTATCTGTAGAGACTGTTAGGAGAAACTTTCATCACATCCTTTGTTTATAAATCTTGTTTGATCCAAGTTGGCACCATCAAATTATTACCGTTGACCTTATCTCTTTAAAGATACTTGCTTTTGATGTGATTTTAGGGATTGATTGGTTAACTACTCATCATGCCAAAATTGATTTTTTTCGTAAGGTTGTTAGTTTTCATATTTCTAACCAACTTTGTTGTATTTAATTCAAACAACTAAACCACTAAAATCAATCACCGTCATATCAAGTCATAAAGCTATTCGTTTATTAAAAAATGGATGTCAAGCTTTCTTAGCCCATGTTATGGATTTGAATAAAGACACGTCAGATTTGAATAATATTTTTGTTGTTAGTAAATTCCACGACGTATTTCTCAAGAACTTCGGTCTACCCCGTAGCGTGAAGTTGAATTCTTTATTAATCTTGAACCGTACAAAGCCCATTTCTAAAACCCCATATCGAATGGCTACTATTGAACTTCGTGGAGTTAAAGGTCCAACTACGGAGTTGTTGGACATCAATTTCATTCGATCTAGTACATCTCCTTGGGGTGCTCTATTTTATTCAGTAAAGAAAAAAGAGCGGGGAGTATGCGACTTTGTATTGACTACCGGGAATTGAACCATGTCACCATCAAGAATAGGTATTCGCTACCTCGCATTGATGACCTGTTTGACCAGTTGCAAGGAGCAAAATTCTTTTCAAAGATCGATCTTTGTTCTGGATATCATCAGCTGAAGATTAGAACTGAGGATATCCTAAAGACTGCCTTCTGAACTCGATATGAGCATTATGAATTCCTAGTCATGTCTTTTGGATTGACTAATGTTCCTGTGGCTTTAATGGATATGATGAACCGAGTATTCAAGGAATATTTGGATCAGTTCGTTGTTGTCTTTATTGATGACATCCTCATATATTCCAAAAGTTGTGAAGATCATAAACACCATTTGAAATTGGTACTCTAAAGGCTTCGTGAAAATAAGTTGTATGCCAAGTTGAAGAAATGCGAGTTCTGGCTTGAGGAAGTAGCATTCCTTGGGCACGTAGTGTCAAAACATAGAGTATCTGTTGACCCGGCGAAGATTGAAGCAATACAAAGTTGGGAGCAACCGAAGACGGTGACCAAAGTACGTAGGTTTCTGGGCTTAACTAGTTATTATCGGAGATTCATGGAAGGGTTTTCTCGAATTGCTACTCCATTAACTTAGTTGACTCAGAAGGATAAAAAATTCGTATGGAGCAAGGAATGCGAGAAGAGTTTTCAAGAGCTCAAGAGGAGACTCATTTTAGACTGCTCGACCATACAAATCGGTTCGGATGGATTTGTTATCTACAACGATGCTTGAGCAAAGGGTTTAGGGATGTGTTCTAATGCAACATGGGAAAGTCATAGCCTATGCCTCGCGACAACTTAAAGAATATGAGAGGAATTATCCCACGCATGATCTAGAGTTGGCGGCGAATAAGCTGCTTAAAGATCCGGAGGCACTATCTATATGGGGAGAAAGTGGAGATATATTCCGATCATAAAAGCTTCAAATATTTCTTCACCCAAAAGGAACTCAACATGCGGAAACGACGTTGGCTCGAGCTGTTGAAAGATTACAACCACACCATTCAATACCATCCTAAAAAAGGAAACGTAGTAGCTGACACGTTGAGTAGAAGATCATATGCGGGAACGAGTGCGATGTTGTCAACACAAAGGCCCATTTTATGTGATTTACAGAAGTTGAAGATAGAATTCAATACTCCGGGGACCCATGCGATGATGTCAAGTATACGCATAGAATTGATTTTAATTGAAAAAGTTAAAGTTGCTCAAGCCACAGACCCGGAGCTGATCCGTATGAAGAAGAAAGTACAAGAAGGTGTTATTCCAGAAGCAAGAATCGATGAAGAAGGAATACTTCGAGTCCACTCCAGACTTTGTGTTCCTAATGACTCTAATTTGAAGAACAAGATCATGATGGAGGCACACAATACACCGTTTGTAATCCATCCTGGAAGTACCAAAATGTATTGTGATCTTCGACATACATTTTGATGGAATAATATGAAGAGGGAGATTGTAAAGTTTATCTCGAGGTGTTTAACTTGTCAACGTGTAAAGGCGGAACATCAAGTACCTAAGGGTCCATTGCAACCACTTGAGATTTTGAAATGGAAGTGGGAACATATTACCATGGATTTCGTTACGGGTCTTCCCACGGTTTGTCAAGGCATAAATTTTATTTGGGTTATTGTTGATAGATTAACCAAGTCTGCTCATTTCTTGCCGATATGGGAGTCTTATTCCCTTGAACATCTTGCTCGTATGTACGTAAATGAGATTGTGAGATTGCATGGCATGCCAGTATCCATAGTTTTGGTTCGTGACCCAAGATTTACTTCACGATTTTGGGTTAGTTTGTAAAAAGCTATGGGCACAGATTTACGATTCAGTTCGGCATACCATTCTCAAACAGACGGACAATCAGAGAGGACTATTCAAACTCTTGAAGATCTATTAAGACTCTGTGTCCTAGACTTTAAGGGAGTTGGGATAAGTATTTACCATTGGTGGAATTTTCTTACAACAACATTTATCAGTCAAGTATAGGCGTGGCTCCATTCGAAGCATTGTATGGATGAAAGTGTCGCTCTCCAGTATGTTGGGATGAGGTGGGTGAAGTAACATTGTTGGGACCAGAGTTGGTGCGTATTACTACAGAAAAGATCCAAATGATTCGACAACGTATACAAACGGTACAGGATCGACAAAAGAGTTATGCAGATCTTCATCGAAAGGACGTGGAATTTAGTATTGGGGATCATGTATTGTTGCGTGTTGCTCCATGAAAGCGAGTTTCAAGATTTGGGAGAAGAGGAAAGCTCAATCCACGATTTATTGGCCCATTTCAGATTCTTTACCGAGTAGGAAAAGTAGCCTATAGACTCGCGTTACCTCCAAGTATGTCTCGTGTTCATAATATTTTTCACATATCTGTGCTTCGTAAATATGTAAAAGACCCGAACCACGTTATTGAGTTAGAACCAGACAAAATAGTCGAAGATTTAACGTACGAGGAGGTGCCTGTCAAGATCTTGGATAGGAAGGAGTATGTCCTACGCACAAAGGTCATACCACAAGTCAAAGTTTTGTGGAGGAACCATGCTATTGAGGAAATGACCTGGGAGTTGGAAATAAAAATGAAAGCGAGGTATCCTCACCTTTTCGAAACACCAGGTATGTACGTCAATTTCGAGGATGAAATTTCATAAGGAGGGGAGGTTGTAAGACCCCAACTTATTATAAATAAAATTAAATTTCCTCTATTTATTATTTTGCAATAGTAAGGGTTGATTTGATTAATGTGGTTAGTTATGGGTAAAATGGGCAAATATTTCAAATAAGCAAGTGGTTATAAACTATTCATTATTGTCGGGGAATATTTGTTTGGTCGTGGAATATTCTTCACGTTTGTGGGAATATTAAATGCGATGACGTAGCCTAATGTGGGCCCCATAATGGAAAGCGATTGGATGAAGAAAATGACAAGTATAAGTTGATTATAAATAATGGCGTAGTTATTCAAGATTAATCTTTGTTAGAATACTCTGCGGTGGTTAAAACACAAGAAGAAAAGCAGTATTGCACAATTATTGATTCTTACGTGAAAGGCACTACTCAATAATGGTTCTGATGAATTCTTGTTCAATATTTTATTTTACTAATTCAATAATTGCTTACGTTGATATTTTATATTATTGTTATTTTAATAATTGTCACTACACAATATTTTCCATTATCAAATCAATAATTCATATTATTTGAGTAATATTATTAGATAGCATTATTGACAATGTTCAGAAAGTTACATCTAAGGAGAGGTTTGGTCACCTAATTCATAGCCCAATAAGGAGAAATCCTTATTGAAAGCCCTCTTGAGAGGAACTACCGGTTGTCGATGATTGTGATTCTGTAATATTATTTGTGAATAATTAATTATTGATTTAGATGATAAAGAAAATATTAATTTTATGTGGATATAGATAGAGAAAATTTTTAATGTGACAATTGTTGAAAATTGATATTTTATCTTTTTCGATAAAATAATTCATTTAAATATATTATTATATTATAATAATATAATAATGGTGATATTTTACAATGAATGTGATATATGAATAAATGAGGAGGAAGAGTATTTTTGTTACAAAAATGTTTAAAACATGTTAAACATGTTCATTGGGCCCTATTTCTTGACGGTCAATTATTTATTATTCGTGCATATTTACACCGATCTAGTTCCATTATTTATTATTCTCATTTGAATATCGCTTCGGCATGCGTTTAAGCATGACTGGTTCCATTATTTATTATTTCATTGGAATAACTTGTCATGTATGATCTATCGCATGCATGGTGATTTTTCGTTGTTATTCCATTCTTTATTATTCATTCGAATATCACCGTCGGTGCAAGTAATTTAGCCCGACCTAGTTCCGCTTCTTTATTATTCTCACAAAATATCACGCGTGCAATGCTTACGCATTGACTGTTCCATTATTTATTATTCGTCTTGGGAATAAACTGCATCTGCATACCGTCGCATTTATGGTGAATCCTTCTATTATTCCATTCTTTATTATTTCATCGGAATAACTTTGTCTATGTGGATTACCACATGCATGGTGAATGATCCTTTGTATTCATTCCTTATTAAATTGTGGAAATGATTTGTATACGTGGATTACCGCATGGCGGGTGAAAATCCATTTGCAGTTTCATATATTCAATTATACTTAGTTGGTTAAAATTTTGGCTTCTATACTCCATGAAATTAGTAGAATATCCTGGATATTTGCGTTTCATCCAGTATCTTTTCATGAAAATATTCTTCTGAGCATTCTTGAATTTTTCTCCCTAAAGCAGTATCATGTTGACATTTTGGACATTATTGAGTTCAGGATAAATTAACTTATAAATCTTTAAAATATATTGTTGAACTTGTTTTATTGAATTATTATGTCATTGTCATGATGAGTTATGAAGGTTATTATGTGAACACAGAAAAGTTTCTTAGAAATCACAAAGGGTTGAAAATCAGATTTTGGTGAAAATGGAATATGAAATTCAATTAACCATATCTCCTATTATATTTCAAATTTTTGAGTGTGGTCAAGTCCTAGAGTTAGATCACTGAAAAAGGTGTTGTAGATTTTCGTGTGGACTGATTTTAACAAAGGAGTCAAAAACTGGAAAATACCAAAAAGGCTACTGCCCAGAAGTTTAAAAGGGCATTTTTGGCCATTTAGTTTGTGAGAAAAATTCTGGCCTTTTGGGACATGGAAATATATGGTATAAAGTACCTTCTGTCTAAAAATGAGCTCATTCTGACTTAAAATGAGCAAGTTATGACCATTTCAATATTTAGGTTTTTTCGACGAAAAACGCTAACACCGGAGTTCTATAACTCCGATGACCATGAAATTTAAATTGGAAGCTCACGTTAACATGTGTATGATCCTACCAAGATTTGGGAATTTCTGGAGTTAAACTTGAAATAGCTAATTTCTTATGGAATTAATTAGAAATTGATTTTTGAAAAATAGTAAATGAATTTTAAAATTACGAGAAAAATATATGTTCAATATGGGACTATATTCTGCTAAATCCCAGAATAGAAATATTTTTGGGACTGATTTGGTATTTTTCATGAAAATAATCTAGTTATGAGTAAAAGAGTTAAATATGTTATGTGAAGTAACAAAATTGGAAAATAGGATTTTATGGCTTAGGAATCCTATATAGGGTATATGCAGATTTTTGATAAGGGATTTGATCATTGGTGATGAAATCTTATGAGTATGACATTTTTGAATGATTAAATGCATTATTTGGTAAAGTGTAAATAATTGAAATAAATTGTTTATTAAAATATTGTTATAATATTAGATTATGAGTTTATTAAGTGATTGATAATATTTGGATAAATTTAAAGTCTTTAATATTTATCCTTGTTTTCGTTTGATTAATGCTCATATTATTGTCATCATCCTTATGTTTAGATTGTGATGAAAGTCATCTGTGGCTTACGTGCATAGATGGACTTGATATGATTATGACCAGGGATTATTCGGTATAATCATGACTATAATGTGGCGAATGATGTGGTGAAAGTCCTCAGTGGCCTGTAGTGCATTGATGGACAGTTTTTGGTATGATTATGACTAGGTATTATTTGGTATAGTCATGACCATTGATGATTTAATATCCTTGGCCCGTAGTGCAGATAAGATTCGATGATATGATTTATTTATTAAGCTGAGTCTCAGCGATTAAAATTGATGAAAATATTTTAAATCATAGAAGATAGTAGATATCACGTTATACTTAACTCTTATAATGGATTGCTTATTCTTCTGCAGTTAAACTTGATGTCTATTGTATTTTATCAGTTTAACATTGTTGAAGACTAATGATAATTTATTCTGCATTATCTTAGTCATAATATTTCTTACTGGGCTAGTTGAGTTCACCCTTTTCCTTCCATTGTTCTCTTCAGGAAATGAGAACGTAGCCGGGACTAGTCGGGGAATGGAGTGACGGTCCAAGATGGTGTCATAGTAGTCCTCACTATTCTATAAAATAGTGTGATAATAAATGTAATGAGGACTTCATTGAGTTGGTATACTGTCTAGATGACAATATACATACTAAAACTCTTAGATTATATTTTTGTCGTATTTTGCATGACTGTTGTATTGGAATTTTGTACCATGTATTTGGCGACTCAAGATGGGTGATGTATACCTATTTTGGGGGCATCACAGTTGGTATCAAAGCTTAGGGATATGATCCCTGACTGAGATGTGATACAAGAACTAGGAGGGGAGAGACGGGGAATTCCTTCGCTAGTATGACCTACCTAAGTTTATTTGGTATTTAATTGGTCAGTCAGAGTATAAGAATAATATGTGATATGTTAATTAACCCTTATTTTGTGATAGTGTTTGAAAATGGCATATGAAAATATCTTGGGAGAAGTTCCAAGAGTTGTTCAATGACAAGTACTTTCCTGAAAGTATTCGTCACATGATCCTGGTGGAATTCATCAAGTTAGAGCAAAACAATATGATCGTGTCGAAATACGAGGCTAAATTTGCGGAGTTATCCCGGTTTGCATCCTATTTGGTCGACAATGAGGAGCGAATGATGCGGATGTTTCTAAGAGGTTTGAAACCCGAGATACGTCAATACCTTATCTCTTATAAACTCTGTTTATATTCAGACATTGTGAATATGGCTCATTTATTGGAGCGCGATAATGAGTCAGCACAACCAAAATGTAACGACCAACAACACGATAATAATCGTACTGGTGGCAACGACCATCGGAACAATGATAACCATCGTGGGTGAAATTATCATGCCAAGAATGGTGACCATTTTGGTGGTAATCATGGCCAAGATAATAGAGGTGGAAATTTCAAGAAGAGAAGGTTCAATAATAATGAAAAGATAGCAGCACCAGCACCCGTTTCAAAGGAAGGAGAACGACCACCGGTCGTATGTTTTAAATGCGGAGGGGAGGGACATATCAGTCCAAACTGCGTGATGCAGTCCAAAGCATGTTACAATTGTGGAAAAGAAGGTCACCTAGCCTGATTTTATAGTGCACCAAATTCAAGTCCAGCTGGGATGGTGGCACCAAAGGCGGATACGGATAAAACAAAGTCGGTGGTTTCAGGAAGAGCATTTTTCGTGACTTCTCAAAAAGCGAGTAACCCGAACGAAGTTAGCACGGGTTAGTTAATTATAAATTTTTATGAAGTCTATACCTTATTAGATACCGGTTCTACCCATTCTTTTATCTCTCTTGCTTGCGTTCAACGTTTAAATTTGACCCCAGAGAAGTTAAACTTTGACTTATCGGTTGAAGCTCCGTTAGGAGAAACCTTCATTACATGTGCTATCCAAGTCTTGGATGAGAGTCACAGTTTTGAATGATATTTCTATTGTTAATAATTTCCTGATGTATTCTTGAAGACTTCTTAGCCTACTTAGAGCGTGAAATCGAATTTTGTATTGACCCCAGTACAAAACCCATTTCTAAAGTCCTCAAATATTTTTCTTCACCCAAAACGAACGTAACGTGCGCCAAAGACGTTGGCTCGAGCTATTGAAGATTACTATCATACCATTCAATATCATCGTGGAAGAGAGAACATGGTAGCTGACGCGTTAAGTAGAAGATCGTATTCGTTTACGAGTGCGATGTTGTTAACACAAAACCCATTTCGTATAACTTACAAATGATGAAGATAAAGTTAAAAACTCTAGAGACCCACGTGAAGATAATGAATATACGAGTAGAATTGACTTTAATCGATAAAGTTAAAGTCGCTCAAGCTACACACCCGAATCTGATGAATGTGAAGAAGAAGGTTCAAGAGGGAGTTATTCTAGAAGCAAGAATCGACGAAGAGAGGAAATCTCAACCCTCGATTTATTGGCCCATTTGAAATCCTCGATTGAGTAGGAACTGTGGCCTATAGACTCGTTTTACTGCCAAGTATGTCACGTGTTCATAATGTTTTTCACTTATCGATGTTACGTAATTATGTGGACGACCTGAACCACATTATTAAATTAGAACTAGACGAGATAGCAAAAGATTTAACGTATGAGGAGATACGTGTTAAAATCTTGGATAAGAAGGATCGTATTCAACACTCAAAGGTTATACCTCAAGAGTTAGAATCTGAAATGAAGTCTTTGTATCCTCATCATACCAGGTACGTACGAAAATTTCGAGGGCGAAATTTCATAAGGAGGGGAGATTGTGAGACCCTAGATTTTATGAATAAAGATTTAAATTTCTCGAAATATTTTTTTTAATATTATGGTGTGGATTTGATATAATGTCATAGTTGTGGGTAATATTTATAAATTTTGCAAAGTAAGCAAGTTGTTATATAATATTTGATTGGTCGGAGAATATTCATTTTATCGGGGAATATCCGTACGACGGCACAATCATTGGTGAACCCACAACGGAAGTATTGTCGTAGTAAAGAAAGCAGCGTAATTATCTTTTTATGAAAATAACGGCGGAAGTGTTACCTATAAAACTGTTGAACTACCCGGTAGTAAAAGTACAGTAATATGTGTGGTTACATAATAAAACGCGGTATTGGTTATTGATGCTTACGTGAGAAGTCACTCAGTTATACTCAATTATTGCTACAAGAATTGTTGCATCATATCTCTCATATTATTGATTCGATTATTGTCACAAGATTATCTCGCGATAATATGATATATTATTAAATCAATAATTGAGACGACAAAGTTATTCATATTATTAAATTTCAATATTTACAATGTCTAGAAGTTCTATCAAGGAGAGGTTTGGTCACCTAATTGCACGCCTATGATGGGAGAAGTCCTTATCGAAAGCCCCACTTTTCACAGGAACGAATTTTGGTTGTTAAATATTGTGAGTTATAATATTAATGATGAATAAGTTAGTGTTGATTAAAGATGAAATTGATAGTTCCATTGTGTTGGAATTATTTGTGTTAGTAGAAATTGACATTTATTTCGATAATAATTGATGTCTGGAGGTTATATTGTTCAATCAGGTATTCGGGGCACTTTTTGTGTTGGAGTACTATTCATGATTTACTATTCATGAGTTACTATTCTTGAGTTACTATTCATGAGTTACTATTCACGGGGTACTATTCACTCGAAAAATATATTTCTTTTCGGTCCAAATCTTTTTTGGGTACAATATTATTCCATGAGGAGATGTGCTAATTTTTCAGGCCGTTGGTTGAAGTTATAATAGTGAATCAATATGGACCACTGCTGGAAAGTTATAATAGTGAATCAATATGGATCGCTGGTTTAAAGTTTTAATAGTGAATCAGTATGGACCGATGCTTTAAGTTTTAATAGTAAATCATTATGGACCGTCCGTTTAAAAGTAAATCAATCTATACCGTTCATGAATTTGTTATTATTCACTCCATTCTCCTATAAATAGAAGCTCATTCCTTCATTATTTCTTATGAATTCACTGAAACTCTAGAGAGAGAAATTATAGAGAGAAAGAAGAAGAGAAGACTGCTACCTCTCTATTCCAGTATCCTGCTTTATTCTAAGGTAAGGTGTAAGACCCCAACTTATTATTAATGAAATTTAATTTTCTCTATTTATTATTTTGAAATAGTAAGGGTTGATTTGATTAATGTGGATAGTTATGGGTAAAATAAGCAAATATTTCAAAATAAGCCAGTGGTTATAAAATATTCATTGTTGTCGGGGAATATTCGTTTGGTCGTGGAATATTCTTCTTTGTTTGGGGAATATTAAATATTGACAGCCTTGATCTTTTATGGGCCCATAACTAAAAAGCGATTGGATGAAGAAAATGGCAAATATAAGTTGTTTAAAAATAAGCAGTAGTAGTTATTCAAGATTAATCTTGTTAAAATACTAAATTGGTTAAAACACAACGATGGCACGGTATTGCACCAATTATTGATTCTTACGTAAGAAGGCACTACTCAATAATGGTTATAGTAATTCTTATTAAGTATTTTATTGATTTAATAATTCTTTGCGTTGATATTTTATATTCTTTGTTGTTTCAACAATTGTCATTACACATAAATATTTTTCATTATCGAACCAATAATTCATATTATCTGAATAATATTATTAGTTAACATTATTGGCAATGTCTAGAAAGTTACATCTAAGGAGAGGTTTGGTCACCTAATTGCGGCGCCGAAGAAGGAGAAATTCTTATTGGAAAGCCCCCTCTTTCCTGGAGGCTGCACTGGTCATCAATATTGTGATTACGTAATATTATTTGTGAATAATTAATTATTGATTCATATGATGAGGAAAATATTGATTTTATGTGGATATAGATGGAGAAAATTTTTAATGTAACAATTATTGAAAATTGAAATTTTATCTTTTTACGATAAAATAATTCATTTAAATATATTATTATATTTTAATAATATAATAATGGTGATATTTTTATAACGAATGTGGGATATATGAGTATACGAGGAGGAAGAGTATTTTTGTTACAATAAATGTTTAAAACATGTTAAATATGCTCATTGGACCCCATTTATTATTTGAAATTTGATTATAGCTTTGTAAAATCGTCGTTTATGTATTTCGGTCAATTTACATTTGGAATTCGGAAAAACTTTCTTCTGTAAAGTTGTAGAGAATTGAATTTCCTATAAAACTCATCGAGATTCGAATTTTCTGATAAAAGGCTATTTATTATGAATTATTGAAGTTTGAAGCTCAAAAATAATTGATTTTGGAAGTTTAAAATATTTAAAATAGGAAAAACATTTTTTTACACTTGTGGGCCTCATGAAACATGTGCAAAGTGCTGAAGCTAGAGGATTCAAAGTGGGTAAGAAAATTTATTTATATATTAATATTATATTAAATTTTTCGCTTTGGTGTTCTAAGAATTTCTATAAATAGGGTGCTTAAGTTAGAATTGAAAATCACACTGAAGCTGAAGTTTTTCTCTCTATATTATCGAAGCGTATTCTTGTGAGTATTTTGAGTATACTTTGAGTATTGCTATACGGTGCAAGTTCAAGTCATAGCCTTTATATCAGGTGTTTCAAATAGAAGAAATCTTGATCTTTCGAGGTAAGGGATATTATTATTTTTTCGTAATGATATTATTTCTTCAATATCATTATGCTAAAATATTGATCTGAAGTTTTATCAAATTTGGAACTTTTGGTGTCTGAGATTCTTATTCACGATACTGCCTTTATTCACGATACTCTGATCTTATTCACGAATACTAAGACTATTCATGAAAAATGAAAATTTTCCTTTTCGTCTAAAATATCTATTGTGGATAATAGCTTTGATTGTATCAATGTTTTGATTATTCTTGAATTTTACACCACTATGATTATTTTTGAGGTATTTTTGGACATGGATAAAATAAAGTACGAATCCTTAATCCTTAATCCTTGTCATTTTGTTTCACTGGATTCGTTTCTTTAAAAATATTTTTCATCATCTTCAGTCTTAAATGATGATATTATTGAATATCTTTGGCCTGAAAGTGCAAAGATGAATGATTTCGATGAATATCTTTGGCCCGTAGCAAAAAGATGAGCAGTGTTTAGATGAACATGACCCAATGATGAATATCTTTGGCCTGTAGTGCAAAGATGAATATTTGATTCAGATGTATATTGATTGATGTTACTGGATAAAAGATAGAGCGATGAACTTTTAAATTCATACATAGAAGATAGTAGTTTGCATTCTCTACTTAACTCTTCTAATGAATTATTATTTCATTGCGAATATTGATTTAAAAACTTGTTGTCTATTGTATTCTATTAGATTTTTCCCCTGTTGAAGACTAATGATAATTTGTTGTATATTATCTTAGTAATAATATTTTCTTCGGGCTAGTTGAGCTCACCCTTTTCCTTTTTGTTCCATTTTTCTTCTCGTGAGGCGAGAATATATAGCGAGTGCAGTCTGGGTATGGAATGAAGGTTCTAGAGAGAGTTGTTTAGTAGTCCTCACCATTTTTGTAAAATAATGTATCAATAAATGTGATGAGGATTTATTTGAGTATAGATATTGTCTAGAAGATAATATTTGTATTCAAACTCACAGCTTTTCTTGTTGTAATAATAAAGTTGTAGTTGTTTCGTATCATGTATTGACAACTCGTAATGGGTGATGTATACCTATTTTGGGGGCGCCACATAAGGGTATTATTTATTTCAGTATTCACGAAGAGAACTTCATTATTCCATTCTTTATTATTCTCGTTGAATAACTCTTATGCCAAGTACCGCATACATGGTGAAATTTTTCGTTATTCTATTCTTTATTATTATGTTGGAATAACTGCTTTGCCAATAAATACCGCATACATGGTGAAATTCTTTTATTATTCCGTTCATTATTATTCTATCGGAATATCCCGTGCGTATGTTTACGCCGGACTGGTTACATTATTTATTATTCTCGTCGTAGAATATCACGCTCTATGCGTTCGCTTGGGACCGGTTCCATTATTTATTATTCAGCGGAATATCCGATTCGTTGCTTTTTACGCATTACCCGGTTCCATTATTTATTATTCATTTGAATAACTTTCGTTTGTGCGATCTATCGCATGCATGGTGATTTCGTTGTTATTCCATTCTTTATTATTCGTTGGAATATCCTCGTCATTGCTAATTTCCCGACTCGTTCCGCTTCTTTATTATTCGTCGAAATATCCCGCTCGTGCGTTACGCGCGACTGGTTCCATTATTTATTATTCGTTGGGAATAACTTATACATACAGATCTATCGCACGCATGGTGAATCATGGCGCGCCCCAAAATAGGTATACATCACCCATTCGAGTTGTCAATACATGGTACGTAAACAACTACAACTTTATTATTACAACAAGAAAGCTGTGAGTTTGAATACAAATATTATCTTCTAGACAATATCTATACTCAAATAAATCCTCATCACATTTATTGATACATTATTTTACAAAAATGGTGAGGACTACTAAACAACTCTCTCTAGAACTTTCATTCCATACCCCGAGCTGTACTTTCGCTATATTCTCGCCTCCCGAGAAGAAAAATGGAACAAAAAGGAAAAGGGTGAGCTCAACTAGCCCAAAAGAATATTATGACTAAGATAATATACAACAAATTATCGTTAGTCTTCAACAGGAAAAATCTAATAGAATACAATAGACAACAAATTTTAAATCAATATTCGCAATGAAATAATAATTCATTAGAAGAGTTAAGTAGAGAATGCAAACTACTATCTTCTATGTATGAATTTAAAAGTTCATCGCTCATCTTTTATCCTCAGAACATCAATCAATATACATATGGAATCAAATATTCATCTTTGCACTCTGTGCCAAAGATATTCATCGATTGGTCATGTTCATCTAAACACATGTTCATCTTTGCACCATCGGCCAAAGATATTCATCGAAATCATTCATCTTTGCACTATGTGCCAAAGATATTCAATAATATCATCATCATTAAGACCGAGGATGATGAAAATATTTTTAAAGAAACGAATCCAGTGAAACAAAATGACAAGGATTAAGGATTAAGGATTTGTACTTTGTTTTATCCATGTTCAAAAATACCTCAAAAATAATCATAGTGGTGTAAAATTCAAGAATGATCAAAACATGGATACAATCAAAGCTAGTATCCACAATAGATATTTTAGATTTAAAAGGAAAATTTTCATTTTTCGATGAATAAGGCCAGATTCGTGAATAGATCAGATACGTAAAAAGTGCCGATATCGTGAATAAGAATCTCACACCAAAAGTTCCAAATTTGATAAAACTTCAGATCAATATTTCAAAGATAATGATATTGAAGAAATAATATCATTACGAAAAATAATAATATCCCTTACCTCGAAAGATCAAGATTTAAATGAAACACCTGATATAAGCTATGACTTGAACTTGCACCGATATAGCAATACTCAAAGTATACTCAAAATACTCACAAGAATACGCCGATAATATAGAGAGAAAACTTCAGCTTCGGTGTGATTTTCAATTCTAACCCAGCACCTATTTATAGAAATCGCTTTGTAACACCAAAGCGTAAAATTTAATATAATAATATTATATATATTACAAATTCTCTACGCACACTTAGAATCAAATCAGCAATCTTAACACATGTTAAATGAGTCCCAACAATGTAAAAAACGTTTTGTAATTAAAAATATTTTAAACTTCCAAAATTAATTATTTTGAGCTTCGTAACTTCAATAATTCATAATAAATAGCCCTTTTTCGTAAAATTGAATCTCATGGCGTGTTTCTATAGGAAATTCAATTCTCTACAACTTTTCGAAAAAAGTATTTCCAAATTCCAAATGTAAATTGACCAAATCAAATCCACAAACCAAGCGATTTTATTGTGCTATAATCAAATTTTAGTCAATAAATGGGGTCCACCGACATGTTTAACATGTTTTAAACATTTATTGCAACAAAAATACTCTTCCTCCTCAGATACTCATATATCCCACATTCGTTGTAAAAATATCACCATTATTATATTATTAAAATATAATAATACATTTAAATGAATTATTTTATCGTAAAAGATAAAATTTCAATTTTCAACAATTGTCACATTAAAATTTTCTCCATCTATATCCACATAAAATCAATATTTTCCTCATCATATGAATCAATAATTAATTATTCACAAATAATATTACAGTAATCACAATATCGACAAACCGCATAGCTTCCCAAGAAAGAGGGGCTTTCAATAAGAATTTCTCCTCATCATGCGCGCAATTAGGTGACCAAACCTCTCCTTAGATGTAACTTTCTAGACATTGCCAATAATGTTATCTAATAATATTATTCAGATAATATGAATTATTGCTTCGATAATGAAAAATACGTGTAATGACAATTATCAAACAACAACAATACAAAAATATCAACGCAAAGAATTATTAAATCAATAAAATATCGAATAAAGAATTACTATAACCATTATTGAGTAAAGGCTTCACGTAAGAATCAATAATTGGTGCAATACCTGCAAAGCACCGTGTTTTAACCACCGAGTATTTTAACAAGATTAATCTGAATAACTACGCTAGTTATTTTTAAACAACTTATATTTGTCGCTTTCTTCATCCAATCGCTTCAGTTATGGGGCCCATAAAAGATCGCTACTATTGCACGAATATTCCCCGACAAATAAAGAATATTCCACGACCAAACTAATATTCCCCGACAACAATGAATATTTTATAACCACTTTCTTATTTTGAAATATTTATGATTTTACCCATAACTATCCACATTAATCTAATTAACCCTTACTATTTCAAAATAATAAATAGAAAAAATTAATTTTCTTTAATAATAAGTTGGGGTCTTACAACCTCCCTCCTTATGAAATTTCGTCCTCGAAATTGAGGTACGCACTGGTGTTTCAAAAGGTGAGGATACCTCGCTTTCATTTCGCTTTCCAATTCCTGGTCATTTCTCTATAGCATGATTCCTCCACAAAACTTTAACTTGTGGTATGACCTTTCTTGGCGTAGGACATGCTCCTTCCTATCCAAGATCTTGACAGTACCTCCTCATACGTTAAGTCTTGGCTATCTCGTCCGGTTCTAACTCTATAACGTGGTTCGGGTCTTTCACATATTTATTTAAATACGATATGTGAAACACATTATGAACACGAGACAGACATACTGGAGGTAACGCGAGTCTATAGGCTACATTTCCTACTCGGTCAAGAATTTGAAATGGACCAATAAATCTTGGATTGAGCTTTCCTCTCTTCCCAAATCTTGTAACTCCCTTCCATGGAGCAACTCGCAACAATACATGATCCCCTATACTAAATTCCACGTCCTTTCGATGAAGATCCGCATAACTCTTTTGTCGATCTTGTGCCGTTTGTATACGTTATTGAATCATTTGGATCGTTTGTATACGACTGCTGCCAACTCTAGATCATGAGTAGGATAATTCCTCTCATATTCTTCAAGTTATCGCGAGGCATAAGCTATGACTTTTCCACGTTGCATGAGAACACATCCTAACCCTTTGCCTGAAGCTTCGCTGTAGATAACAAATCCATCCGAACCAGATGGTATTGTTAGAACAGGTGCCAAAATAAGTCTCCTCTTAAGCTCTTGAAAACTCTTCTCGCATTCTTCGCTCCAAACGAATTTTATATCTATCCGAGTCAGCTGAGTTAATGGAGTAGCGATTCGAGAAAATCCTTCCACGAATCTCCGATAATAACGAGCTAGACCCAGAAAGCTACGTACTTCGGTCACCGACTTCGGTTGCTCCCAACTTTGTATTGCTTCAATCTTCGCCGGGTCCACGGATACTCCATGTTTTGACACCACGTGCCCAAGAAATGCTACTTCCTCAAGCCGTAACTCACATTTCTTCAATTTGGCATATAGTTTGTTTTCACGAAGCCTTTTGAGTACCAAATTTCAAATGGTGCTCATGATCTTCACGACTTTTGGAATATATGAGGATGTCATCAATAAAGACAACAACAAACCGATCCAAATATTCCTTAAATACTCTTTGGTTCATCATGTCCATGAAAGCAGGAGTATTAGTCATCCGAAAGACATGACTAAGAATTCATAATGCCGTCGCAGAGTTCTAAAGGCGTCTTTGGAATATCCTCGATTCTAATCTTGATTGATGATATCCCAAGCTAAGATCGATTTTTGAAAAGAATTGTGCCCTCTTTAATCGGTCAAACAAGTCATCAATACGAGGTGAGGATACCTATTCTTGATGGTGACATAGTTCAATTTCGATAGTCAATACAAAGTCGCATACTCCCATCTTTCTTCTTTACGAATAAAACAGGAGCACCCCAAGGAGATATCTTGGGATTTAATGAAACCGATGTCCAACAATTCCTATAGTTGGACCTTTAACTCTGAAGTTCAATAGAGCCATTCGATATGGGGTTTTAGAAATGGGCTTTGTACCAGTTCAAGATCAATAAAGAATTCAACTTCACGTTCGGGGTAGACCGGAAGTTCTTTGAAATACGTCGGAAAGTCAATAACAACAGAATATTATTCAAATTTGACGTGTCTTTATTCAAATCCATAACATGGGCTAAGAAAGCTTGACATCCGTTTTTCAATAAACGAATAACATTATGATTAGATATGACAGTGATTGATTTTAATGGTTTAGTTGCTTGAATTCGTACAACAGGTTGGTTAGGAATATGAAAACTAACAACCTTACGAAAACAATCAATTTTGGCATGATGAGTAGTTAACCAATCAATCCCTAAAATCACATCAAAAGCAAGTATCTTTAAAGAGATAAGGTCGGTGTAAGGTGATGGTGCCAACTTGAATCAAACAAGATTTATAAATAGTGAATGTGATGAAAGTTTCTCCTAACGGAGTTTCCACAGATAGGTCAAAGTCTAATTTTTCTGGAGTCAAATTTAAACGTTGAGCACAAGTAGGAGAGATAAATGAATGGGTAGCATCGGTATCAAGTAAGGTATAAACTTCGCAAGAATTTATAAATAGCTTACCTGTAATCACCTCGTTTGGGTTTCTCGATTTTGACCAAACCACAACAAACGCTCTTCCGGAATCGTTGACTTTGACTTTTCAGGGGACGGTCTTTTGAGTCACCGTCCCCATTGAACTAGGTTTCGCTACCGCATAATCTCGAGCGATATGTCCTTCCTTTCTACAATTATAGCATACCTTGAACTGTTGTCAGGCGGTTTGACTAATATGTCCCTCTTTCCGCGATTTATAAGATATGACCGGTGGTCGTTCTCCTCCTTAGAACGATTCTTCTCACGCCAAGACTGCCGTCTTCACATGGTCGTTGTTAAATCTCCTCTTTTTAAAATCTCCTCCTGACTCGCTTCTTCTATTTTCATGGCCATGATTACCACCAGAGTGGTTACCATTTTTGTCCGTCTGTTTCTTTCTCCGCTGGTTATCATTATTCTGTTGACTGCTATCTCTGGTACGATCCTGGTTATGGTCCCTCGGTTGAACATACTCGTTATCTCGCTCTAACAATTGAGCCCTGTTAACAACATCTGAATAGAGAGAAAATTTATGAGAAATGAGATACTGACGTATGCCGGGTTTCAAACCTCTAAGAAACATCCGCGTCATACGTTCCTCATTCTCCACCAAATGAGGTGCAAACCTGGATAACTCTGCAAACTTTGCCTCTTACTGAGACACCGTCATGTTATTTTGTTCTAATCTGATGAACTCCACTTCCTTCATATGACGAACACTTTCAAGAAAGTATTGTTAGGTTTGTAATATTCAAGAACGCAATCAAATTGCATAAATAAGCGGAAACGTGTAAAAATCAGAGTTTAAAAATTTTACAAACCATATACCTGGATCACCCTTTATGCACAATTATTAATTAAACGAAAAAGATGAATAAGAAATATACCCTTGAAGATCGAGCTTCCTCAGGTATAAGTTCACCTCCAAATCCTTTCTCGTTCAACTTGAATTCACCGGGTTTGGTTCCTTCCTTTGATCAACGTTAGCCACCCAAGTGTTTGGCCTCTAGAGGTGATCCACCAAGGAAGAAGAAGGATTCAAGAAGATGGGTGGTTGGCTAAACCCTAGTTTTTCTATCTCTATAGAAAAGGAGCGTACTCTCCAACCATTGGAATTATAACGCCTGTTGTTAAAAAATCAACAACCCCATCCACCCATAATAAGACTCCTTTTATTTATAGATGTGGGCAACCCTCCTTAACAATTAAAGAATTGGGTTTTATTTTAATTAATTAAAATCCTTTAATTAATTAAGCTCCCTTATCTTATTAGGGATAATTAATTAAACTCTTTTAATTAATTTAACCTCCTAATCCTATTAGGAATAAATGAGAGTACTTATATTAAATTAATTCCTAAACTCTTTTAGAAATTAAAATAATAATAATTGTAATAATATTAATAAGACTCCTCTTATTAATTTATATTTAATATTTCTAAAATATTAAATAATAATATATTAAGCTATTTAATTTATTCTATCACCATAGATTAAATTAAATATACTTAATATATTATTACGATTATGCCATTAACTTCTTAAATAATTATTCTTCCTTTTATGGTGTGACCCTTTAGGTTCTCCATATTAAACAGGTTGTGAATAAATCAATTAGAACAATTCTAATCTTATTTAAATAAATAATTAAACAATTAATTTATTTAAATAAATAATATTTATTCTACAATAGGATAAGCCTCCTAGCGATCAATGACTTTCCGGATAATATAGATTTCAACATTAATCATAAAAGAACCTTTGAGTAAATAGTTACTGCAAATAATTCAATCCTTCCACCATACAATGTCCCAATTAAATATAAGACATGGAATTCTTTGTCAAGTCTTATTTTATTTAATTATATGTATTTCGATCCTTAAATGCACAACTCAAATAATGCAAATTAGAAACTCCTTTCTAATTTCATTTCGCTTTTGCCAAGGACTTTGGGTTGTCATTTATCGAATCACATAGGACATTCTCTTCATTTATTAGAAGTGGTAGATTCTTTATTGATCATACATTATCTCCATGTACAACTTATTATACCCAAGCATACCCTTTGATATACCCTAAGGGTCTTAAGGAATAAGTCAAAGTATAACTCATCATACACAAGATACTATGATGACCTCAAGTCCAAGGATCACTTGTACTACTATCACTACAGGAATTCCTATTGATAGGCAAGTAAAACTGTGACGCCCCCAAAATTAGGTATACGTCACCCATCTTGGGTTGCCACTTACATGGTACATAAATCCAAATACAACTAATTATACAGCTGTCGTGTAAAATACGACAAAACATATGCTGTGAGTTTGAATACAAATATTGTCATCTAGACAATATCCATACCCAATGGAGTCCTTATTACATTTATTGTCACACTATCTAACAGAATAGTGAGGACTACTAATGCTATCATCTGGACCATCACCCCGTTCCCCGACTCGTTCCTGCTACGTTCTCATTTCCTGAAGAGAACAGTGAAAGAAAGGGTGAGCTCAACTAGCCCAGTAAGAAATATTATAACTAAGATAATGAAGAATAAATTATCTTTAGCCTTCAATGATGTTAAAGCGATCAAATATAACAAAAATCAAGTTTAAGCTGCGGTGAACAAGCAATTCATTAGAAGAGTCAAGTAGAGAATAAAACCTACTATCTTCTATGATTTAAAAAATGTTTTCATCAACTTAATCGCTGAAACTCAGCTTAATAAATAAACCACATCTTCTAATCATCCTTGTATTACGGGCCAAGGATATTCATTAAATCATCAATGGTCATGATTATACCCGAAAAATCCTCGGTCATAATCATACCAAAAGCATCCATCAATGCACTACATGTGCCATCAAGACTTTTACCACACCACTTATAACATCACAGTTCATGATTATACCGAATGATCCCTGGTCATAATCATACTAAGTCTATCTATGCACGTAAGCCAAAGATGACTTTCAACATAATATAAACATGAGGATGATGACAATGTTATAGAATTCAATTAAACAAGTTCAAGAATTAATTTATCCAGAACTAATAATATCCAAATTGTCAACATGATATTTCTTTTGTAAAATAAAAGCCAAGAATGCTCGTAAGAATATTTCCATGAAAAGATATTGGATGAGCGCAAATATCAAGGATATTCCACTAGTTTCATGGAGTATAGAAGTTAAAACTTTAACCAACCGAGTATAACAAAGAATATATAAAGCTCGCAAATAGATTTTCACCGCCATGCAGTAATCCACGATATGAGATCATTCCACAATTTAATAAGGAATGAATACAAAGTATCATTCACCCGTACGTATGGCAATCCACATGCATGAGTTATTCCAAATGGAATAATAAAGAATAGAATAATGTAGGATTCACCATGCATGCGATAGAGACCGCATGCAGATGAGTTATTCCCAATAGAATAATAAATATGGAACCGTGTCGTGAAATTACCTGCAAGCGGGATATTAAACGTAATCGTAAATGAGTAATAATAAATGCGGAATAATAAATGATGGAACCAGTCCGACGATATATGCATGACGAGGATATTTCAGCGTAAATATAAATGACGGAATAATAATGAGAGTTTCACCAAGTATGCGGTACTTGCGATAAATCGGTTATTCCAACATAATCATAAAGAATGGAATAACGAGAAGAAGATCACCAAGTATTGGGTGAACCGCATATATATTGGTCATTCCACCAAGTATAGGGTAAACCAGCTTACATACAAAAGTTATTCCATCGTAATAATAAAGAATGAAATAACATAAGAATATCACCAAGTATAGGTATATCTAGCGTATCTGAGTTATTCAATGTAATAATAAAGAATGGAATAACATAATGGATTTCACCAAGTATAGGGTATCCACAGATACAAAGTTATTCCAATGAGAATAATAAAGAATGGAGTAATGAATGTTCTCTTCAAGAAGAAAAGAATAACACCCCTTACGGGTACAACAAATAATATTCCCTACCTAGAAGAAAATCGAATATTTTGAACACGAGTCTCCTCGTCGATTTTTTGCATGAACCGCAAAAAGCTTCTAAACATCCCCTCGCTCATCATCTCGCCGATTGGTGTTGTTCACGGGAGGAACATTGCCCGGCTGCATACACGTTCTCCTCGTTGGTGAGTACAAAGGCGTCTCCACGGTCTCATTTCCATTGTTAATATTCTCATCGACATTCTCAAATCATTGTCATAAAATAAGGGTTAATTAAGGAAATCAATATATCACATAATATCCCTATATCTTGACCACTAACAAATAAGCTTAGGTAAGTAGGACACACTAGCGAAGGATTTACTCGCTCTCTCCCTCCTAGTTCTATTCCCCGATCTCCGCCGGAGATCATATCCCTAAGCTCGATACCAACTGTGACGCCCCCAAAATAGGTATACATCACCCATTACGAGTTGTCAATACATGGTATGTAAACAACTACAACTTTATTATTACAACAAGAAAGCGTGAGTTTGAATACAAATATTATCTTCTAGACAATATCTATACTCAAATAAATCCTCATCACATTTATTGATACATTATTTTACAAAATGGTGAGGACTACTAAACAACTCTCTCTAGAACTTTCATTCCATACCCGACTTGTACTCGCTATATTCTCGCCTCCCGAGAAGAAAAATGGAACAAAAGGAAAAGGGTGAGCTCAACTAGCCCAAGAAGAATATTATGACTAAGATAATATACAAAAAATTATCGTTAGTCTTCAACAACAGGAAAAATCTAATAGAATACAATAGACAACAAATTTTAAATCAATATTCACAAATGAAAATAATAATTCATTAGAAGAGTTAAGTAGAGAATGCAAAATACTATCTTCTATGTATGAATTTAAAAGTTCATCGCTCTATCTTTTATCCCCGTAACATCAATCAATATACATCTGAATCAAATATTCATCTTTGCACTACACAGCCAAAGATATTCATCGATTGGTCATGTTCATCTAAACACTGCTCATCTTTGCACTACTGCCAAAGATATTCATCGAAATCATTCATCTTTGCACTATGTGCCAAAGATATTCAATAATATCATCATTTAAGAATGAGGATGATGAAAAAATATTTTAAAGAAGCGAATCCGGTGAAACAAAATGACAAGGATTAAGGATTAAAGATTTGTACTTTGTTTTATCCATGTTCAAAAATACCTCAAAAATAATCATAGTGGTGTAAAATTCAAGAATGATCAAAACATGGATACAATCAAAGCTAGTATCCACAATAGATATTTTAGATTTAAAAGGAAAATTTTCATTTTTCGATGAATAGTGCCGTATTCGTGAATAAGACAGTATACGTGAATAAGAATCTCACACACAAAAGTTCCAAATTTGATAAAACTTCAGATCAATATTTCAAAGATAATGACATTGAAGAAATAATATCATTACGAAAAATAATAATATCCCTTACCTCGAAAGATCGATCTTAAATTTAAACACAGGATATAAGCTATGACTTGAACTTGCAGAGTATAGCAATACTCAAAGTATACTCAAAATACTCACAAGAATACTCGATAATATAGAGAGAGAAAACTTCGATTTTCGTGTGTTTTTCAATTCTAACCTAAGCACCTATTTATAGGAAATTGCTTAGAACACCAAAGCGTAAAATTTAATATAATAATATTATATATATTACAAATTCTCTACACATTACTTAGCATCTAAAATCAGCAATCTTAACACATGTTAAATGAGTCCCAACAATGTAAAAAATGTTTTGTAATTAAAAATATTTTAAACTTCCAAAATTTAATTATTTTTGAGCTTCGAACTTCAATAATTCATAATAAATAGCCCTTTTATCGAAAATTCAATCTCACGAGTTTTATAGGAAATTTAATTTCTACAACTTTGAAGAAGAAAGTTTTTCCGAATTCCAAATGTAAATTGACCGAAATCCACAAACCAAGGCGATTTACAAAGCTATAATCAAATTTCAACCAATAAATGGGGTCCATCGACATGTTTAACATGTTTTAAACATTTATTGCAACAAAATACTCTTCCTCCTCGTATACTCATATATCCCACATTCGTTGTAAAAATATCACCATTATTATATTATTAAAATATAATAATACATTTAAATGAATTATCTTATCGAGAAAAGATAAAATTTTAATTTTCAACAATTGTCACATTAAAATTTTTCTCCATCTATATCCACATAAAATCAATATTTTCCTCATCATATGAATCAATAATTAATTATTCACAAATAATATTCTGTAATCACAATATTGACAACGTGCAGCGGTTCAGAAAGAGGGCTTTCAATAAGAATTTCTCTCATCGGCGCCGCAATTAGGTGACCAAACCTCTCCTTAGATGTAACTTTCTAGACATTGCCAATAATGTTATCTAATAATATTATTAGGATAATATGAATTATTGCTTCGATAATGGAAAATATTGTGTAATGACAATTATTGAAACAACAAAGAATATAAAATATCAACGCAAAGAATTATTAAGTCAATAAAATATTGAAGCAATAATTACTATAACCATTATTGAGTGGCGCCTTCTTACGTAAGAATCAATAATTGGTGCAATACCGCGTCTTCATCGTGTTTTAACCATGAGAGTATTTTAATAAAGATTACTTCTGTGAATAACTACGCCGTTATTTTTAAACAACTTATATTTGTCGCTTTTCTTCATCCAATCGCTTTCCATTATGGGGCCCATAAAAGATCAAGGCTGGCCGTAATCACGAATATTCCGGACGTGAAGAATATTCCACGACCAAACGAATATTCCCCAAACAACAATGAATATTTTATAACCACTTGCTTATTTTGAAATATTTGCATATTTTACCCATAACTATCCACATTAATCAAATCAACCCTTACTATTTCAAAATAATAAATAGAGAAAATTAAATTTCATTAATAATAATTGGGGTCTTACAGAATCCTTCTATTATTCCATTCTTTATTATTCTGTAGGAATAACCTGTCTATGTGGATTACCGCATGCATGGTGAATGATCCTTTGTATTAATTCCTTATTAAATTGTGGAAATGATCTGTATACGTGAATTACCGCATGGCGGGTGAAAATCCATTTGCAGTTTCACATATTCTATTATAATCAGTTGGTTAAAGTTTTGGCTTCTATACTCCATGAAATTAGTAGAATATCCTAGATATTTACGCTTCATCCAGTATCTTTTCATGAAAATATTCTTCTGAGCATTCTTGAATTTTTCTCCACAAAATAGTATCATGTTGACAATTTGGACTTTATTGAGTTCAGGATAAATTAACTTATAAATCTTTAAAATTTATTCTTGAACTAATTTTATTGAATTATTATATCATTGTAATGATGAGTTATGATGGTTATTATGTGAACACAGGAAAGTTTCTTAGAAATCACAAAGGGTTGAAAATCAGATTTTGGTGAAAATGGAATATGAAATTCAATTGACCATATCTCCTATTATATTTTGAATTTTTGAGAAAAATTCCTTTGGAAGATCTTGCAACTTCAATACCAAGTAAATATTTCAAAAGACCAAGATCTTTGATCTCAAACTCTTTGGCCATATTTGCTTTGAGATTAACTATCTTTTCTCTATCATCCCTTGTCACCACAATGTCATCAACATAAACAATAAGAATGGTATATAGTCTTACCTTTTATTTGTTTGACAAATAAAGTATGATCTGCTCAACTCTACTTGTACCCAAATCTCATCATTGCTTTGTGGAATCTACCAAATAAGGCTCTAGGAGATTGCTTCAAACCATAGAAAGCCTTTCGCACCTTATAAACCTTACCCTTGGTGGAATATGAAGCAAAACCAAGGGGTATTTTCATGTATACTTCCTCCTCCAAGTCAACATGAAGGACACATTTTTCACATCCAATTGCTGAAGATCCCAGCCAAAGTTTGTTGCACATGAGATTATAGTATGAACATAGTTCATCTTCGCAACAGGAACAAATGTCTCATGGTAATCAATCACATGGGTCTGAGTATATCCTTTTTCAACTAGCTTAACTTTGAGTCTCTCAACTTTCTCATCTGACTTCTGTTTGACTGTATATTGATAAGTAGGTTTTATACCTACTTATCTGGTATCTATTACTTGAATTAGGTGCTTAAACCTATGTTTCTTAGTTACTTTTCATAAATTTTATGTTATTTTATAGGCTATGACATAACATTGGCATGGAGAAGCAAGGAAAAGCAATTCGGACATCTTTTGGACTAAAATATGCAAACAAATACAAGAAGGGAAGATTGCAGGGCTTTTAACACCAGTTGGACGCATGTTCTTGGCTTGGAACATGTATTCATATTCTGAAGAGATATTATTTTTCGTATTCGTATAAATATTATTTTCGTTCAATATTTGTAAGGAATATTATTTTTCGTTTAATATTTGTAAGGAATATTAATTTCCTTCAATATTCGTAAGGGATATTATTATTGTGGTAAGGGGTATTATTTATTTCATATTCTGAAGAGATGTTATTTTTTATATTCGTATGAATATTATTTTCGTTCAATAGTCATAACGAATATTATCTTCGTTCAATATTCGTAGGAATATTATCTTCGTTAAATATTCGTTGGAATATTATTTTCATTCAACAGTTGTAAGGGATGTTATTTTTGTTCAATATTCGCTTGAAATAATATTTTCTTCCATACTCTGTAGTATGTAAGTAATATTATTTCGTTTCAGATTTTAAATTCTATACTCATTTTGTTGAAGTTTTGGCTTCTATACTCCATGAAATTAGTAGAATATCCTTGATATTTGCGCTTCATCCAGTATCTTGTCATGGAAATATTATTCTGAGCTTTCTTGATAATTATTGATCTTTTTATGACGGAATACTATTCATGAGTTATTATTTACGGGTTACTATTCACCTGGTTACTATTCACTCAAATATTATTCACTCGAGTATTCGGGGCACTTTTCATGTCGGAGTACTATTCACGAGTTACTATTCACGGGTTACTAGTCACCCAATTACTATTCACCTGAATATTATTCACTCGGGTATTTGGGGTACTTTAAATGTCGGGGTACTATTCACGAGGTACTATTCCCAAAGTACTATTCACAGGGTACTATTCACGGGGTACTATTTACCAAAATAATATATTTCTTTTCCCTCCAAATTATTTTTGGTACATGAATATTATTCTTGAATTTTACTCTACAAAGCAGTATCAAGTTGACAATTTGGATATTTTTAAACTCTGGATAAATTTAAAGTCTTTAATATTTATCCTTGATTTTGTTTGATTAATGCTTATATCATTGTCATCATCCTCATGCTTATATTATGATGAAAGTCATCTTTGGCTTACGTGCAAAGATGGACTGTTGATTATTGGTTTTACAGTTGTATATCTTTGGCTTACGTACAAAGATGAACTATTGATTGATGAGTATCTTTGACTTATATGCATAGATGAACTGTTAATTGGTATGATTATGACCACGGATCATTCGGTATAATTATGACCCGTAATGTTACAAATGATGTGGTAAAAGTCCTCATTGGCCCGTAGTGCATTGATGGACAGTTATTGGTATGATTATAACCAGAAATTATTCGGTATAATCATGACCATTGTTGAAAATACGAATATCCTTGGCCCGTAGTGCACGGATAATTCGTGGTCATAATACTAATGAATATCCTTGGCCGTAGTGCAGGGATGATTCGATGATGTGAATTATTTATTAAGCTGAGTCTCAGCGATAAAATATTGATAATACACTCTTAATTCGTAGAAGATAGTAGATATCATGCTCTACTTGACTCTTCTAAAATATAGTTGTATGTCTTTGGCCTGTAGTGCAAAGATGAATTATTAATGAATATCTTTGGCCGTAGTGCAAAGATGAATTTATTAGTATGATTATGAACAAGAATTGTGATTTGGTATAACCATGATTTTTGATGTTTCAGGTAAAGACAGGTGATGAAAATTATCTTCGTCTTGGGTGCGAAGAGGAATTTAGAATCATAATTATGATTATGAGTTATTCACATGATTGTGAACAAGAATCGTTGATTGATGTTACAGGGATAAAACATTGTTGGTGGACTTTTAACATGGAGAAGATAATCGACCTTATGGTCTATTTGACTCTTCTAATGGATTGCTCATTCCGCTGCAACTATGGTTGAAAAGTTTTATCATCTAGCATATGTTCTAAATCTTTGATTTATTACTGACGAAGGCTATTGATAATTTAATTATCTTTAGTCGTGATATTCTTTACTAGGCTAGTTGTGATCACCTTTTTTGCTTCACAATTCCTTTCAGGTAATAAGAGTGTAGCTGGGTCGAGCGGGGGTAATAGGGGATTAGAACGGTGGTCTATAGTTGTTGAGGTTTCCCCAAAAACAGTATGGAAATAATTTTATTGAGAATTTTAGATAAGTGTGTAGTATTTTATATGTCATTTTAACCGTTGATTTTGGTGCACCGAATAGGGAGAGGTGAACCCAACTTTGGAAGGGTGTTTTGCCACTATCATATAAGATGTCTAATAACAGATGACTTCGTGTTATCATAAGACAGGGTTGTGCACATGCACTTGCTGATTATATCTATGAGCACTACCTATATAATCTTGGAGTTTGGTTGAAATATAATTCTCAATTGGAGTCAATAGAGATAATTATATGTCAAGAGAAGACTCACCATTGGAAAGAACATGACAGTAATCTTCTCATTTTTCTTTGGGGTCTATTGGGTCAACCAAGGATAATTCTCGAGTCATATGATATCTATCATAACTTAGATGCATGGCCTCCCATGTACGAAGGTTTTCTTGAGTATTTTCCAAAGATTTTAATTTTCTAAAAGAAAAATATATTATTTGTATTTTTATGTAAAGTACCATTGTAAGGTGTTGTGGTTGAGGCACCATGAGAGTTACATATATTTGTATTAAAACTCACGATTTATGTGTTGTCGCATCGCATTTACGACAATTCAATAGTTGTATAAATGAAGTTTGTATTTGATTTTTATAGTGTGATATCTGGCGACTCGGAATGGGTCGTGTGGACCTAATTTGGGGGCGACACAAGAAGCATCGAGCAGTGTCCATTTATTTTAATTATAAAAGTCAACACATGTGGAATGGATTATAGACGTTGAAAGTATTGGGAGTCCCAATAAAACGACAGTCATCCTTAGTATGCAACAAAGAAACGTATATTGAAGAAGCTAAGAAAAGTACTATAAGTCAGCAGAAAACACATTTTCAGGTGTTAGGTGGGGTAGCAGTCTACAGTGTCAGTGTGTGATGCCCCCAAAATAGGTTCAATCCACCCAACCCATTATGGGTCACCAAATACATGGTACAGGAAATAAATATAACTTCATTATTACAATTATCGTGAAAATACGACAACACATATACTATGAGTTTTAATAACAACTGTGACTCTAATCCCTTTACTTGGATAGCACATCACATTGATACCTTACATAAAGGTACAGTCAATAACTATTTTAGAAATTAAAATCTTTAGAAAATACTCAAGGAAACCTTCGTACATGGGAGGCCATGCATCTAAGCTGTAATAGATATCATATAACTCAAGAATTATCCTTGGTTGACCCAATAGACCTCAAAGAAAAATGAGAAGATTGCTATCATGTTCTTTTCGATGGTAAGTCTTCTCTTGCCATATAATTATCTTCATTGTCTCCAATTGAGAATTATATTTCAACCAAACTCCAAGATTATATAGGTAGTGCTCATAGATATAATCAGCAAGTGGATGTGCACAACCATGTCTTATGATAACACGAAGTCGTATGTCATTAGACATCTTGTATAATAGTGGCAAAACACCCTTCCAAAGTTGGGTTTACCTCACCCTATTCGGCTCACCAAAATCAATGGTTAAATGACGTATAAAATACAACACACTTATTTAAAGTTCTCAATAAAATTATTTTTATACTATTTTAGGGGAAACCTCAACAGCTATAAACCACCATTATTTTCCCCTGTTACCCCTGCTCAACCCAGCTACACTCTTATTACCTGAAAGGAATTGTGAAACAAAAGGGTGAGCACAACTAGCCTAGTAAAGAATATCATGACTAAAGATAATTAAATTATTAATAGCCTTCGTCAGTAATGAATCAGAGATTTAGAACATATGGTAGATGATAAAACTTTTCAACCATAGTTACAGCGAAACGAGCAATCCATTAGAAGAGTCAAATAGACCATAAAGTCAATTATCTTCTCCATGTTAAAAGTTCACCAACAATATTTTATCCTTGTAACATCAGTTAACAGGTCCTGTCCACAATCATGTGAATAACTTATAATCATAATTGTAGTTCTAAATTCCTCTTCTCATCCAGGACGAAGATAATTTTCATCACATGTCTTTACCTGAAACATCAAAGATCGTGGTTATACCAAATCACAGTTCATGTTCATAATCATACTAATAAATTCATCTTTGCACTACGGGCCAAAGATATTCAACAACAGGTCATCTTTGCACTACGGGCCGAAGATATTCATCAACAATTCATCTTTGCACTACAGGCCAAAGATATTCATCAACAATTCATCTAACTCGTCTTGCTTGAAAGAAGACATGCCTCGACTTGCCCCATTGATTGAGGGACAAAGGTTAGTTTGCATCTCGCTGTTAGCGTTCTTTGCACTACAGGCCAAAGATATTCAACAATAGGTCATCTTTGCACTACGGGCCAAAGATATTAATATCTCAAAGAACTATATAATCATTTCAGAATTTATATAAATAATAATTATAACCATGTTGATCAATTCTCCTTTGCACTTAAGCTAATAATATTCAATTATAAATTCAATGGTCATGATCATACCAATCAATAATTCATCTTTGCACTACTGGCCAAAGAGAACCCATAGTCACGATCATACCAATAATCTACTAATCTTTACACTCTAGTGAAAGAGAAATTTTATCACCAGGGTTATAAAAATGTTATATATGATAATAAAAACAATATGATCAAAACATGGATTTAATTTTAAGAGTAAGATTCATAAATCAACGATAATTTGGTCAGAAAAAGAAACCAATTTTGTCGTGAATAGTATCCTATGAATAGTAACTTGTGAATAGTAACTTGGAATAGTAACTCGTGAATAGTAACTCATGAATAGTAACTCGTGAATAGTACCATGTATTCGTACATAGTATCGTATACATAAATAGTGATGAATACGTAAATAGTGTCGTATACGTGAATAGTGTCGTATACATAATAGTAACCTTGACATAAAAAGGTAAAAATTTTATAATAAAATTCATACCAATATTTTGGTGAAATGATATTGAAAGAAACAACATCATTTACTTGAAAAATAACATCCCTTACTATCCCTTACCTTAAAAGAATAGTACTTCTGGCTGGAATTTCGGATATAGTGCTGAAAGAAACTTACACTGAATAGCAACTCTCAAAGTATCAAAATACTCATAAAACTACACTCGATATAATAGCGAGAGAAAACTTCAGATTCTGGTGTGATTTTCAATTCTAATTAAACACCCTATTTATAGGTAAATGCTAGAACACCAAAGGAGACTAAATTAATAAAATATTCATTGTTTTTTCTACGCACATTTATTTGACCAAATTATCAGCCATCACAAGTGGGGCCCGCTAAAATTCAGAATTTACATACCAACCAAAAGTGGGACCCACCCATGTTTTTAATAAAAAAATATTTATTTCTAAAATTTCAATAATTCATAATAAATAGCCCTTTTATCAGAAAAATACGAATTTTATGCCAATTCCATAGGAAATTAAATTTTCTACAACTTTGTAGAAGAAGATTTTTCCAAATTCCAAACAGAAAATGTCTAAAATCCACATACAGATGGTTTTTAATACCTCCATTCTGACAAAACATACTGATAAAACACCTCAACATTAATTCCTTCATTTATATCCACATAAAAATATATATTTTCTTATCATATAAATTAATAATTAATTTTTCACAAATAATATTAAAGAATCACAATTATGACAATCAGGTCGTTCCTAGAAAAAAATGAGGGCTTTTCAATAAGGATTTCTCTTTACTGACGCGCAATTAGATGACCAAACCCCTTTCCTAGACAGAAATTTCTTAGGCATTGCCAATAATGCTATCTAATAATATTATTCAAATAATATGAATTATTGATCTGATAATGGAAAATATTGTGCAGTGGCAATTATTAAAACAACAATAATATAAAATATCAACGTAGCAATTATTGACTCAATAAAATAAAATATTGAACAGTAATTACTGTAACAATTATTAAGTAGTGCCTTCTTACGTAAGAATCAATAATCAAAAATATTGTGTAATACCGTGTGCTACTATGCAACAACGCGTATTACTTTACTTTACCCACTGGGTATTCCAACAGTTTCAACGGTAACAACTACACCTTTATTTATAAAAACTCATACTTGTCGTTTTTTTCATCAAATGACTATTACGTTATGGAGCCCCCACAATGGTCTGCTTACCGTCGCATTTAATATTCCCCAACAGCAAAAATATTCCACGACCAAACAAATATTCCCCGACAACAATGAGTATTTTATAACCACTTGCTTATTTTGAAAAAATTTATATATATCACCCTTAACTTTAAACTTTTATCAATTTAACCATTTACTGAATAATAATTATAAGAAAAACTGAATACTTTTATTTCATAAAATTCGGGGTCTTACACAGTGGGCCAGACGGTTGGACAGAAAGTTTTTAGAAAGTCACCATCAGTGCTCAGAAATGTCAAATGCATTTAATGCTTCAACAGATGTCTTCAAATGGATAGATTTCAAAAGCTTCATATATACAAAACACAAGTAGATGGAAAGATCAAGTAAGTAAAGAACGAAAACGCTGAAGAACACTCAACGCTCAACTCTACGATCTGAAAGAAAGCTTGCTCAGCTACTCGATTCTTTCGAACTCAAGTCTAAACGACAACTGAGTAGCACCATTCAAGAACTCAACTATTATCAAGTGAAGTAACAAGTTCCAAGTCAAAAGGACTTGAAGACTTCTAAGTGAACTGAGAAGTACCAAGTCTACTGGACTTGAAGAGTTCAATAGTTAACTAAGAAGTTCCAAGACTGCTAGTCTTGAAGAAATCTGTGAGATTGGAAGATTGTAAAGATATCCTTAGTGGATTTCCTACTCGAGGAGTAGAAGAGTGGACTAGGAGCTTTGAATGCTCTGAACCACTTAAAATCACTGTGTCTCTTATATTCTTGCTATAACTGGTATAATTTCCATAACTGCTTAACTCCTATTAACTTGTTATATCTTAAAAGGAAAACAAACAAATCTCAATTCCGCTGTGATTAAATCTTTATCAAAACTAACAAGTATTTTTAAACGAAAAGAATTTAAGAATATCTATTCAACCCCCCCCCCCCCCCTTTCTAGATAACTTTTGTGCCTCTGAGAACTAACACCGACCATTATCGCTATGGAGAAACTTGAATTTAACTTCAAATTGGGTTTTGGATCATCTTATGAAAATTTTGAAAACAGACAAACACCTTATTTTTGGAATGAAAATAATATATCCAAGTTATACGAGAATAACAATCAATAAAAGTAACAAACCATCTATGACTAGAATGAGAGACAACTCGAGAGGGTCCCCACACACCAGTATGTATAGGAACAAAAGGTTCAGAATGTCGATTGTTAATACTAGAATAAATAGAACGTTTGTGTTTACTTAATTCACACGGTTCACACAAAATTTAAGTTTTGTGACACTGCTTAATTAAAAAGGGAAATAAAGATTCTAGCATTGATAATTGAGGATGTCCTAGACGTCGATACCAAGTCAGACTAGATTCAGAAGTAGATTAAAGAGCCTGAGTAGCAGTCCCATATGTAATTTGAGGCATGTTAGACGTGGGAACATCCAAATAATATAGACCACCAACTGCACTACCACAGCCAATTTTCTGCCCTGTCACCAAATCCTGAAAAATACAAAAAGTTAGGGAAAAGGTGATTGAGCAATGTAAGGATTCGGCAAGGCATTGGACAGATAATAAGTTTGCGATAAATGAAGGAATATAAAGAACAAATGATAATGTTAATAAAAGAGTACAAATTACTAAACCATGCATTATCTTTTCCAGAACAAGACGTGTATGAGGTAAAGAGATTGGAGGACCCAGTCATATGCTCTGAAGCACCTATGTCAATGATCCAACTAGGGCAAGCAGATGAGACATTAAGAGCACCAAAGTTTATACTTGATTGTGCACAATGAGAAATAGTACCTGCACTATTTTGAATCAACTGCCCTTTATTTATTTCAGTAGTACGTACCAGCACTATTAATGGAATTAGATTCTGCCATGATATATAGGGTAATAGGAGCAACGAGAATATCCAAGGAAATATTAACAAGGATAATATAAAGGCTCAAAAAATGGCAGAGAGTAATTCTAGTAAACTAAAGTAGAGCAATTAATTATACTACACTTTAAAAACCCACTCTTATGTTAGCCACTTCAATTAGCAAAAAAGGAAACTTATATTTCAAAGAGTGCAGACTTTTTAGAAAAAATAACAGTACAATAAGCAATCAAAAATTCTATCAAAAAACCCAATATATACAGAAACTTTGAAGAACTAACAGCAAGCACCACATGGCCACACGAACTAACAGTAAGCTCAACACCAAGCAAACCATTGTAGATAGCAAGAGGAGAGATAAATGACCACCCTAGAAGAAATTGTGCCGAAAAAATTTTTATGCGTCGACCGATGATAGCGCGTGGCATCAGCAACAAGAGTGTGGGGTGGCGCGTGGGTAAATGAGTGTCAGAGAATTTTTTATGGTGGTGGTCGCCTGGCAGTGTAGAGCCTTAATGTGGCCTCAATTTCTCAAAAGGAACTAATCTTGCTAGGTTTATGAAGAAAATACGAGTAACAAGATAGTTTCTGTTAATGGAACATAGCTTTGATACCATGTAGAAAGCAATATTCAGAGTTTGGGTTTATAATTCCTTAATAATTTTATATCAATTATATTGATTTATATACACAAATATATTTATTATAATCTTTAATTAAAGTTATGTATACACAATAGTTATGGGATATGACTAACTATAATTATGAAAATCATATCATATCTATATCGTATCTTCTAACAGGGTCCGTAACAAGTACATGCTATAAGTCATTTCCAATATATAATAGTTAGTTTCCCTATTTAGTAATTTGATTATTTAATTTCAATTTTGACAGAAACTTGGTGTCCATGCCAGGAAAATTCTGTTTACGTTTCCTAGATGTTGTTTTCTACCCTTTTGTGTTTCGCTATGTTGATTGATTTATTTAAACGGTGATTTTGATTTTTAGGAAAACGAGATCGACATGAATGTCGACGAATTCGAAAAGAATAATTTGATTATTAATTTTTATGATTGGACCGAGTGAGACAGAGCCGCCAGTTGGTATGGTTTTAATGGATGTACCAACTCATCCGAATTTTGAAGGTTTTCGTAATATAGTCCAATATGTGACTCCGTAAGATTGACCTAGAAACCCGAGATTCATAGTTAACTGAGGGGAAAATATTGGACACCCTGACCAGCTCCGTGAAAATACGGTTACCGCTTCTTATCGATTTTCTATGCATAAAGTGTGTGTGTGTGTGTGTATGCATGTGTGTGTATACGTGTGTGTTTATTTATTGATTTATTATATGTCTCAATTCTGAGTTTATTTGAAAGTAGTGTTGAACCTCTTTTGCACCTAGGTACGAATGATTTCATATGACAAAAAGTTCATTTTAGACAAGATATAGAAATTGAAATGATATTTTAGAAAAAAGATTTTCAAATCCTTCGCTGGACTAGGAATTGAGGACTTCGATAATTCATTTTATTATCTTTATATTTATTAGGTGATATACCCAAATAGCTTTATTCTTCATGAAAGCTCATTGTGATTTTATTAGAAAATCATTTAGGGTGATAATGCATGCAAAGAAATCGCCAAAAAGAGGTTGGATCATCATCGGGCATGAAAGACATCTCGATGAATCCAAACACTCATAAACATGGTTTTCACTATCACGAGAACTTAAATCTGAACTCTCGGGATGAACCCCTTGAACTCGTTTTAAGATCCAATATTATATGTATAGCGATTTGTAGCATTTAAACATTACATTTAAACAAAAAGTCCATTATGGGAATCTAGTTAAGATCCATTCAGTAGATCTCAACCCAAGGATTCCTAGGCTCACATTGATATGCTTAAATATGTATATAAAACATACTAGACTTGATATTAGGTGATTTCATCGGTTGAAATTCCCATATCAAGCCATTAGGACCCCCTAACCTCTAGATACAGATCTAAGGCTCTACGGAGTGACTAGAACTGACCAAAAGCAGTAAAATATCTAGATCTAAGCTAATCTAGCATACGGGTTAGAGCATAATGCTTCATAACTGCTCAAAATGCTAGATTTGGTTAGATCTAGGTAAATCTAGTCAAATAACTGATTTTCAACTGAATATGCACAAATTAATCGATAGAAACTCAATGTCTACCCACTAATACACAATTTATTTGTAAAATAACAAATTTAACTGGTAAAAACTATTATATCTACATAAAACTGATATTTATAGCAACAGTTACAAAGAAAGTGGTTAATAAGTGTTTTTTCAGCTTGGGGAACGCGAAAACCAGCTTCTTTTGGCTTGGAATCAACTTATATCACTCAAAACTTATAATATGTATGATATCTAAGATTAAATAATACAAAAATGTGATAAATAAATGCAAGATCAAATCTTATTCTCTCTCTAGCTTCTCTCTCTAGCTTTCTATTCTAGTGCATTTGAAATAATTAGCTTCTACTGTTGAGTTAATGAGATTCGAGCCATCTGCAGGTGTACCTATGGCTGGAGCAAGTGCACCTAAGGTTAGGCCCCACGGGTCCTGCTGTCTCAAAGTTCGTGCCTTCGATCTCAGTCCGATGAAAGTTGAGCTCTGTACCCAAAAATCTCAAAAAGTCTTTACGGAAGGCTATGAAATAAGGTCGAGTCTGGCTGAATCGAAGTCCAGGAAGATGACGCAATAAGCTGAAAGGTATCTTTCAGCTCCCGAGGGTCGTCAATCAGCTCGTCTTTGATAGCTCGAGTTCATTGTTTGTTGCGGTGACATCTTATGGTCACATCCTCACCTTTGTGATCCTCATTCAATTCACTCTGTATCTGGGCATCATTGTACCTTGATCTCTCCTCGAGGTTATCATCGCGGTGAAATGATGATTTTGCCCTAACTCGGGGTTGTCTCCGAAGTGAAATGATGATTTTGTCCTCTTGCAGAGTTAGTCTAGGGAAAGAAAAATTTCGAGTGTCTACACTTGGGATCTCAAAATCATGTGAAGTCACTACAAATGTAGGGTGAAGGAAGAAATACATTCAGGCTATCACTTGTTTACACATAAATAGAAACTAAAACACACACTTGAAGTGTGTGTGCCTTTGGTATAGAAAACTCCGAACAACTTACAAACTTTGCATCACGAATAAGAACTCAACGAAAACTATCTGAATTACAATAAAATAAGAACAGAGTTCAATCTCACAATCTCACCGTCCAAATCAACTTAGAATTACTCAATATGTTGTGAGTTCTCTTTTAATGGGAGTACTCGTATTATGATTACGTACAATCTGAGAGACGTGAGTTTATATGGATGAAGTGGTCTAAACCACTTCTTAAAAACTCTCCAACAAGTAAATTAAAATAATATTTAAAAATAAAATAAAAAATTGACCAAGTCTGAGCTCTGTTGGATCATCTAGCCAACAAATAAATGAGTCGGACTTTCTATTAACACCCCATTTCAATACCCAAAATCCAACATTGGTTTAGTCAAAGAGGGAGAATTCAATTATGGACCATTTTGTTGTTGACTTTTGATCCGCAGTGAAGGTGATGGCTTAATGAAGATCCCAACCAATCATAGGCTGAATTGAATTAAAATTGAATTAGTCTTCCATAATTTTCTTAATAAGTAAATAATATTATATAATTAGAGATAACACAAGAAGAGAATAAGAATAAGATTTTCTTGTATTCTTTAAGTCTATCAATACATGGATGGTAAGCCTCTATTTATACGGTTTACAAATACATGAATGAAAGATAGAATATGAAAAGGAAATACAAACTTAATTAGGAGAACAATGAAAAGTTCATCATTCATGTACCAATAAAGAAGGAATAGGAAATGAATGGACTTCCATATTTATAACTATTCATAACACTCCCCCTTGGATGTCAATTACTGAAGAATATGCCTCGTTAAAACCTTACTAGGAAAAATCCAATGGGACCAAAACCTAGTGAAAGAAAAAGAGTACATTATTCTTCAAAAAACTTATGAGATGTTGCTTCATTTTAATCCCCCTCATAATTATAGCACTTGAGATCTGTGAGTCGACGCAATCTAACATTGTGGACTAACTTGGTAGGAAGCACCTTTGTTAATAAATTTGCCAAATTTTCACTTGAACGAATTTGTTGAACATTTATATTACCATTCTTCTGAAGTTCGTGAGTGAAAAAGAACTTTGGTGAAATATTTTTTGTTCTATCACCTTTTATATATCTTTCCTTAAGTTGGGCAATGCATGCTGTATTATCCTCATATAAGACCGTCGATGCTTCTTTTCCTGAAGATAAACCACAAGCTCCTTGTATGTGTTGAATTACAGACCATAACCATACACATTCACAACTAGATTCATGGATTACCAAAATCTCAACATGATTAGAAGATGTGGTTACAATAGTTTGTTTCATTGAACGCCATAAAAAACGGTTCCACCACATTTGAATACATATCCAGTTTGCGATCGAGCATTATGAGGATCAGATAGGTACCCTGCATTTGCAAAACCAGTCAAATCTTTTTTGGGTTGGTTAGGAAAATACAAACACATATCCTTTGTACCTTGTAGGTAACGAAGTATATGTTTAACCTCATTCTAATGTCTTTGGGTTGGCCAAAAGTTATATCTTGCTAATAAGTTGATAGAGAATGATATATCAGGTCGTGTATGACTAGCAAGATATATTAGTGCTCCAATTGCACTAAAGTATGGTACTTCAGGACCAAGATTCTCCTCATCTTTTTTCCTGGGGTCGGAAAGGATCTTTATTTACATCAAGTGATGTCACGGCTATTGAGGTGATCAACGGAAGTGCTTTGTCCATATAAAATTATTTTAGAACCTTCTATATATAAGTTGTTTGTTATATAAGAATCCCGTCATTTAAATGTTATATCTATAACCCAAGACAAAATTTTATTTTTTTATGATCTTTCATTTCAAATTCTCTCTTCAAGTACTCTACTGCCTTTGAAATCTCTTCAGGAGTTCCAATGATATTTAGATCATCAACATATACCGCAATAATAACAAACTCAAATCCAGGTCTCTTTATAAAAATGCATGGGCTAACAAGATCATTCTTATATCCCTCTTTTAACAAATATTCAGTAAGATAGTTATACCACATGCGACCGAATTTTTTTAGTCCATATAAATATTTGTTTAATTTGATTGAGTAATGTCCTCAAGAATCGAATTTATATGCTTCTGAAAATTTAAATCCTTCTGGGAATTTCATATAAATGTCATTATCTAGTGGACCATACAAATATGTTGTAACTACATCCATTAGACATAAGTCAAGTCCTTATTTTATTGTCAGACTGATTAGAAATCGAAAAAGTAGTCACATCCATCACAGGAGAGTATGTCTCTTCATAATCAATACCAAGTCTTTGCATCCGGAAATCCTTTCGCAACTAGTCGTGCTTTATGTCTCACAATTTCACCCTTTTCATTTCATTTCCTAACAAAAACCTATTTTTACCCCCACTGGTTTTACACCATCAGGTGTACGGACTACAGGTCCAAAATTATTTCTCTTCTCAAGAGATTTCAATTTTGCTTCAATTGCATCTTTCTATTTTGGCCAATCAAGTCTATGTCTGCATTCCTCAATAGTCCTTGGTTCAAGATCCTCGTCATCATTTATAACATCTAGCGATATATTGTATGAAAAAACATCATCGATGTCGATTTCATTTTGGTTCCATATTTTTTTTGACATGACATAATTTATTGAGATCTCTTTCTTTTCACTTATTTCAGGTACCTGATTATCTTCTGGAACTGTAATATTTGTCATGTCTAGGGGTTTTTCTGTAGACTCTTCCGGAGTTACCATTTCCCCATCCTAGTTATCTTGAATCTTTGCTTCTTTTCTTTTCCGAGGATTCTTATCTCTGGAACCGACTTGTCTACCACGCTTCAGGCGTGCTTTAGATTCATTTGCAACAAAAGATTGTTCTGTTGGGACATTAATTTTAATTGGAGCATTAACAGCTGATATATGTGACTTTGTTACACTCTTTGGGTCATTAAATGTGTCTGACAATTGATATGCTAAACTTTGTAAATGAATTATCTTTTAAAATTCTTGTTCTCATTGTTGTGTACGAGGATCAAAATGAAAAAATGATAATTCATTCCAACTTATCTCTTTTTTCAGCTGCCTATTTTCTCCACCTAATGTTGGGAAGACTGATTCATCAAAATGGCAATCAACGAATCTAGCTATAAATAAATCCCCTATTGATGGTTCTACATATTTTATTATAGATGGGGATTTATATTAAACATATATTCCCAACCTCCTTTGAGGACCCATCTTAGTACGTTGTGGTTGAGGAATTGGAATATATACAGCACAACAGAAAATTCTTAGATGGGAAATATTTGGTTCCTGACCAAAAACTAATTGTAAATGGGAGTACTTATGATAACTTGTTAGCCTGATGCGAATTAGTACTGTCGCATGTAAAACAGCATGACCCCAAGCAGAAATTGGGAGTTTTAATATCATTAGTAATGGTCTTGCAATCAATTAAAGATGCTTAATTAATAATTCTGCAAGGCCATTTTGTGTGTGAACATGTGCTATAGGATGTTCAACAGTTATCCCAATAGAAATACAATAATCATTGAAAGTTTGGGAAGTAAATTCACCAGCGTTGTCAATACAAATTTTCTTAATAGGATAATCTGGAAAATGCGGTCGTAATATGATTAATTGAGCAAGTAACCTTGCAAATGCCAGATTACGAGTGGATAATAAAGATACATGTGACCACCTAGTAGATGCATTAATTAAAACTATAAAATATATAAAAGGTCCACATGGTGGATGAATTGGTCCACATATATCACCTTGTATTCGTTCCATAAAAGTAAGGGATTTAGTCCCTATCTTAGCTGGTGATGGTCGAATAATTAACTTACCTTGAGAACAAGCAGCACATGGGAAATTATTCGATTGAAGAATCTGTTGGCTCTCTAATGGATGTCCACATGAATTCTCAATTATTATTTGTATCATTATCGATCCAGGATGGCCTAACTGATCATGCCAAACAACAAATTTATTAAGATTCGTAAGCTTTTGATTAATGACCACATTTGTTTCAATTTTTCTAATTCTCGTGTAGTACAAACCAGAGGAAAAGGCTGATAATTTTTCCAATACACTTTTATTACCCAAAATTATACACATAATTTGAAGGTACTCAATGTTTCCTTCACATGTTGTCTCAATATGATACCCATTTCGACGAATATCCTTAAAACTCAATAAATTTCTTTGAGACCTGGAAGAGTATAATGCTTCATTAATTTCAAATTTTGTTCTTCCAGGCAAGAATATGTTAGCTCTTCCGGAGCCTTTTATCAATTATGTACTACCCGATATAGTACTAACATTGGCTTTTTGCATTATGAAAGAAGAAAAATATTTCTTATTCTGTAATATAATGTGTGTAGTGGCACTGTCTACGAGACATATATCTCCATCACTCATCGCGAATTGAATCAGGAGAGTATCTATATTCTTCAAAGAAAATAAAATATATAACCAGATCAATAAATGTTCCATAAATAACCAATCATAAGAAAACAGCTAAACATGACAAATACATAATAATTAGAATTTTATTAATGCTTAAAATAAAGTCCAATAATATCAAAGTAACATTTAAAAAATTTATATATAGACATTCTCATCGCTAACCAAATGGTCAATATTTCCTCAGGGTTTGAAAAAAAATTAGCAACATCTAGATGGGTGGTATAAACACAACTATAATTAAAATCATTCTTTCTAGAATCAAGAGTTACCTCATCTTTTTCATCATCGCTAGCAAAATTAGTCTTTATCTTCTTCCCTTTATCTTTTAGTGATTGTTGATAGAGCTCAACAAGATGTTTTGGTGTACGGCAGGTACGTGACCAATGGCCTTTACCTCCACAACGATAGCACAAATTCTACATGGTCTTTTTATCTTTATCACTTTTGTCTCATTTTCCATCCTTATGTTCCCACTTCTGATGGGTATATGTTTTGAGAAATGACCTCCTCGATGATTATTTCGACCACATCCACGACCACAAACGTGGTCGTGACCAGGTCCACGACCACGATCGCGACCTTTGTCTTTTTCATTATATGATACGGCATTCAATTCACTACAGGAAATGGAACAGAGCCAGTTGGATGGGCCTCATGGTTTTTCATCAATAGCTCATTATTTTGTTCAACCACAAGGAGGCATGAAATCAGTTCAGAGTATTTCTTAAAACCCTTTTCACGATATTGCTGCTGTAGGAGCATATTAGATGCATGAAAGGTGAAGAATATTTTTTCTAACATATCCACATCAGTGATTTTTTTCTCCGCATAACTGTAATTGAGAACTGATTCTAAAATAACTGAGTTGTTTTCACTTACAGATTTAAAATCTTGTAATCTCAGGTGCATCCAATCATAACGAGCTTTAGGGAGTATTATAGTTTTCTGGTGGTCATATCTTTTCTTTAGACTTGTCCAAAGGATAAGTGGATCTTTAATAGTCAAATATTCAGTTTTAAGTCCCTCATGGAGGTGATGACGAAGAAATTTCATCACTTTGGCCTTATCTTGATTAGATATTTTGTTTCCTTCTTTAATGGTATCACCGAGACCGTTTGTATCTAGATGAATTTCAGCATCTAATACCAATGATAAATAATTCTTTCCCGTAATATCAAGAGCCATAAATTCGAGTTTTGTAAGGTTTGACATTATAAACTATCACAAGTATGTTGAAAATTGTTAGAAGAAAATATTCTAAAATATTCCCCTTTTTTCAAAAATTTGAATAGGTGCACAAGAATAGATAATTTAAATAACACTAAATACTCTGAAAAAAAATTTATTAAATAATAAAGTACAAACTGACACATAATGACCACTAAAGCTAAAAAGGGATTGTTTCTCTGAAAGTGACAAAGTTAAAAATTAAAACACTAGAAATAAAATAGCAGCCATAATTTTAGATTGATCCTTTCAAGTAACCATACTTGGATGTGACATGCAAGCGAAAAATGATCATAGCGTTTTATATATATATATATATATATATATATATATATATATATATATATATATATAGAAGACAAAAATTACCAATTGTGAAAATAATGAACATGGTAAAAACCGTATCACATATCAATAAAAAAATAAAGATAAAACTTTTCTGCATTTAAAGATTTCGGAAAGTCAAGCACTTATTCTGCTTAAAAAAATAAATCCAATATCATATAATGAACACATCTAAATGCAGCTTAACCCAAAGTAATAATATGATTCAAACTCATAAGAAATAGAATAGTTAAATAAGTTTTACATAATCAAAGCCATCCAGTAGAAGATGGTAACCACCATTGGTTTAGATTAATAGATTAATAGAATAATAGAATATGAGAAGAATAGACAAGCATATCTTTTAGAGTCTCGTGCTAATAACGTATTATATAATTAGAGATAACACAAGAGAAAAAGAAGAGACATTTTCTTGTATTCTTCAAGTCTATCAATACATGGATGGTAAGCCTCTATTTATAGGATTTATAAATACATGAATGAAAGATAGAAGATGAAAAGAAAATACAAATTTAATTAGGAGAAGAATGAAAAATTCATCATTCATGTACCAATAAAGAGGGAATAAAAAATAGATGAAGATCCATATTTATAACTATTCATAACAAATAACATGATGAATCAGCATAAATCCAAAATACAGTTGGGTTGGGTACTGGGTAACCAAAAAATGTGCAAAAGCACATTGTATTGTATGACCCATATATAGAGGAAATATTTTAATTGTGGACGTACAAAATAAGATAAAGGTTTAACCCAAAAAATTAAAAAATAAATTTTAAAAAATCTAAGTTTGACTTTAAGAAGTTAGTGATATAAATTTATTTATATTTGAAAAATAAATAATAATGTAATTAGTCGTATTTTGGAATATTTATTGTTAACGTCATGATCTTCTTCCACATCCCAATCACGTAAGACGCTCTGATCCTGCACAATAAACATGATCAACACCAAACGCTTGACGGCTTCGGCCAGTCGGGGATAGCTTCAAAGCGTGAGAGTCGAAGATAGCAATCACAAGGTTAACAATGGAGGATAAAATATCTAGTGTATTGAGAGAGATAAAATTATCACTTACCTGTTCTTGGATGACTTCCTTGCTATCATATACTCTCCAAATTTGGGTTTCGTGCACCCACTCTCGTGTCGACACTAGCCCCTAATCTCGATGGTCTCAAATTACTACACATAAAGCACCTTCAACATCCTCAGAATCGTTTGCCACCGCCGAATCGACTAAATCCCATCCACATTAATGTTTTGTAGTCATTTCGGTCAACTGTTATCATGATCATCATTACTTGGTCAAAGCTTGAAAATGTAGATATTTAGTTATGTAATGGGTCGGTCCAATGACTAGGCCCAATACTCTAAAGACCCAACAAAAATGACTCAACTGGTCGAGCCCAACTGCAATGACCCGATAGATTAACCAAGTAATTCGGCCCAATATGTGAAATATCATGACCCAACATTGCCCCCTAGTTTTTTATTAAATAAGATGTTTAATAGAAAACTATAAATGGTCCGTGATATGAAGAACTTAATAGGATCAAAAAAGGCCTAATATAAAACCAACTAGGACATATCTGATAAATATCCCATAGCAGAATAAAATAAAACTGAAGGCCCAATGGAGAAACCCAAGTCGGTTAATACTTGAGACTTACTTTGGAAGCTATCCCTTTGAATTCTTCATCATGCCTGTATTGTGAACAACTGAAAGGATAACTGCTGGTATAAACCCAATTCCAAAATAATTTTACTTGACATTTCAAATTTTCAGTCTCTTGAGCTTTTATATGTTTTCTCGAACCTTTTTCTTCTCTGCAAATCGCTAATAATGGCCTCTCAAGAAACCGGTAAAGAAAGCCCTCTCAAGGTAACCCCAATCACTTCCATTCCTCCTAGCCCAAGCCCAACCAAAGGGGCTTCGGGCTCCAATCCCAAATCAACCAACACTGCCAGCAAAAACCCAATTCCAAAACCCTCTCTTCCTCCTTCTGAATTCTTTAAGAATACGGACCGCTATTCTCATGCCAACACCCCTTCTACAATTACTGAGGTTGAATTGCGCAACATTCAGACGCGGTATCAAATTCTGGATACTCACCAACTGAAAGTGCCCTCATCCAACGAGAAGATGTATTAAACGCCGGACGGTTGGACCGCCATTCCCCTCACCATCCTGGAGAAGGGAGTCCATTTTCCTCTGCATCCCTTTCTGATTACCCTGTTAGGGTTTATTGGTGTCAGTTTCGCCCAACTTGTCCCGAACTCATACATCCACATTGTAGCCTTTATCGCATTCTGCCACGAAGTAGGGGTTACACCGACCTTAGACTTTTTCTTTTCTGCCTATTACGCCGGGAAATCACGTGAAAAGGGGTTTAAATCCTTGAGCAAACAGTGATGCCCCCAAAATTAGGTATACATCACTCATCTTGAGTCGCCAGATACATGGTACAAAATTCAAATACAATCTTAATTATACAACAGTCGTGCAAAATACGACGACATATATACTGTGAGTTTTAATACAAATATTATAACGTATATAATACGACAATTGTGACGCCCCCAAAATTAGGTATACGTCACCCATCTTGGGTCGCCACTTACATGGTACATAGATTCAAATACGACTTACTAATATAAGCATAGGTGTACAATACGACATAAAGCGTGAGTTTGAATACAAATATTGTCTACTAGATATTATACAAACTCAAAAGGAGTCCTCATTACAACTATTATCACACTATTTCACGAAATAAAGTGAGGACTACTAATGCTATCCTCTCGGACCATTACTGCCGTTCCCGACTCGTCCCGGCTATGTTCACATTTCAAGAGAATAAATGAAAGAAAGGGTGAGCTCAACTAGCCCAAGAAGAAATATTATGACTAAGATAATGCGAGAATAAATTATCATTAGCCTTCAACAAAGTGTTAAACCGATAAAATACAATAGACAACCGGTTTAATCTGCGGTGAATTAGCAATCCATTAAAAGAGTCAAGTAGAGAATAAAGTCTACTATCTTTAGGGTTTAAAAAGGTTTTCATCAATTTTATCATTTGAGACTCAAATTTTAATAAATAAACCACCACATCTAATCATCCACCGTACCACGGTCAAGGATTTTCATCAAATTATCAATGGTCATGACTATCTTGAATCACCCCGGTCATAATCATACCAACAACTATCCATCATCGCATTATGTGCCACCGAGGACTTTTGTCACATCATTTATATCAAGTCATGATTATCTTAGAATGATCCTCGATCATAATCATACTAAGTTCATCTATGCACGTAAGCAAAGATAACATAATATAACATGAGGATGATGACAATGACATAGTAATTCAATAAAACAAGTTCAAGAATTATTTAATCCATGAATTATTAACGTCCAAATTGTCAACATGATCTTTGTTTCGTAGAGTAAAATTCAAGAATGATCGGAAGAATATTTTCATGAAAAGATATTGGATGAAACGCAAATATCAAGGATATTCTACTAATTTCATGGAGTATAGAAGTCAAAGTTTTAACCAATTTGGGTATAATAAAGAATGGAATAACAAAAGAAATCACCATGCATGCAGATTTCCGCGACGTACAAAGTTATTCAATGTAATAATAATAACGGAACTGTCGGGTGAAATTCACAACCGACGGGATGTTCCAACAGAATAATAAAGATGGAACCGGATCCGGTGTAAAACACACGGATAGGATATTCCAATGAATGATAAAGAGCGGAACCGTGTCGAGGTGTAAAACACATGACATGGATGTTCCAGCAGAATAATAAAAAGCGGAACCGGAGTTCGATTGTAAAACACACGAGACAGGATGTTCCAAATGAATAATAGAAGAATGTCACCAAGTATAGGGTAAAATGGCCGTATCAAAAGTTATTCCAATGTAATAAATAAGAATGGAATAACATAAGGATTTCACCAAGTATAGGATATGCCGCATATACAGATTATGTATAGGGTATGTCACTTTTACAGGTTATTCCAACAGAATAATAATGAATGGAATAATAGAAGTTCTCTTCAAGAAGAAAGAATAACACCCCTTACCGTAAAAGAACTGAATATAGAAGTAGTGAAGTAGCAGAATACTCTTCTTCTTTCTATAATTTTCTCTCTATAGTTTCTCTCTATAATTTCTCTCTCTAGAGTTTCAATGAATTCGTAAGAAAATAATGAAGGAATGAGCTTCTATTTATAGGAAAATGGAATGCATAGTAACTAATCCATGAACGGTCCAGATTGATTTACTTTAATCTGACGGTCCATATTTAAAGCAAAATCTTTTAAATAAAATATAATATATTCTATTTATATAAAAACATTTTACTATGCAAACACTATGCAACACTATGCATAATAAAATATAATATATTCTATTTATAGAATAACTTTAATAAAGTATTCATTTTATATAAAAGATGTTTCATTTTATTACGTTAATAATACTGAATAAAACAAAACGTCATTATCGCTATAATAATTCATATTATTAATCGACAATAATGGAATCAAACCGAGTGACTTCTCACATAAGCATCAATAATCAATACCGTGTCTACTATGCAACCACACGACATCTTTATTACTTTTACTAACTGAGTAGTTCAACAAGATCAACCAGTAAAACTTCCGTCGTTATTTCAATAAAATATTTTTGTCGTTTTTCTCAATCCGACAATAATTCGCTAGGGTCCACCAATGATTGAGTCGTTATGCGAATATTCCCCGCTAAACCGAATATTCCCCGACCAATCGAATATAATATAACCACTTGCATACTTTGCAAAATTTATAAATACTACCCACAACTATAATATTATCTCAAATTCACACCATAATATTAAAAATTATTTCGACAAAATTTAAATCTTTATTGATAAAATGGGGTCTCACAATCTCCCTCCTTATGGAATTTAAGCCCTCGAAATTAGGGTAATCACTGATATGATAAAGAGATGAGGATACCTTGAATACCTTTATCGTTAAAAATATTAAATTCATCTTCGCAATCCGGCCAAAGATATTCATTAACAATTCATCTTTGCACTACATGCCAAAGATATTTATTAACAATTCATCTTTGCACTCTGTGCCAAAGATATATAATCTGTAAAACCAATAATATGAGACTCAACTTAATAGTATCACAACCATGAATTATCCATGCACCTTCTTGGCTAAGGATATTCGTGTTTTCAATTCTGATCATGATTATACCGAACAATCCTCGGTCATAATCATACCAAGTCCATCTATGCACGTAAGCCACGAGATGACTTTGAACGCATCCATGAATTAATATTTCATTCACGAGACTCATTTCAATAATTAATCCACATCATCGAATCATCCCCGCACTACTGGGCCAAGGATATTCATTAGTATCACAACCACAAATTATCCATGCACTACTACCAAAGATAATTGTGTTTTCAATTACGTTATGATTATGCCGAACAATCCACGGTCATAATCATACCAAGTCCATCTATGCACGTAAGCCACGAGATGACTTTGAACACATCCATGAATTAATATTTCATTCTTTGAGACTCATTTCAATAATTAATCCACATCATCGAATCATCCCCGCACTACGGGCCAAGGATATTCATTAGTATCACGACCACAAATTATCCATGCACTACTACCAAAGATAATTGTATATTCATTAGTATCACGACCACAAATTATCCATGCACTACTGCCAAAGATAATTGTGTATTCATTTGATTATGATTATCTTATAATAATCCGTGGTCATAATCATACCAAGTCCATCTATGCACTACTGAGCCACGTATGACTTTCAACATAATATAAACATGAGGATAATGATATAAAGAATCAATCAAATGAGATAAAGGATAAATATTAAACATTTATAATATAATTTATCCAGGATTCATGAATATCCCCATGTTTTCAATCACTTAATAATCTCATAATCTAATATCATTAATATTATAACAATATTTTAATCACTTCTTAAATTTATAAACAATTTATCTTAATTGTTTACGCTTTTACCATATAATGCATTTAATCATTCAAAATGTCATACTCATAAGATATCATCACCAATTATCAAATCTCTCAAAAAAATATACATATACTCTATATAGGATTCTCTAGCCATAAAATCCTATTTTCAACTTTTTTGTTACTTCACATAACATATTTAACTCATATGTTCAGTAATTAAACTATTTTCATGAAAAATACCAAATCAGTCCCAAAAATATTTCTTTTTTCTGGGATTTAGCATAATATAGTCCCATAATGAAAATATATTTTCTCGGAATTTTAAAATTCATTTACTATTTTTTAAAATCAATTTCCACTTAATTCCTTAAGAAATTAGCTACCTCAAGTTTAACTCCAAAATTCCCAAATCTTGGCAGGACCTTACACATGTTAACGTGAGCTTCCAGTTTAAATTTCATGGTCATCGGAGTTATAGAACTAGGTTATAGCATTTTTCGTCGGAAAACCTAAATATTGAAATAGTCATAACTTGCTCATTTTAAGTCAGAATGAGCTCATTTTTGGACAGGAGGTACTTTATACCATATACTTTCATGTCCCAAAAGGCCAGAATTTTTCTCATAATTTAAGTGGCCGAAATAGCCTCTCTAAAATCATGGCAGAAGCTTTTTCGGTTTTTTGCAGCTTTGCACTCCTTTGCTAAAATCAGTCCACACAAAAATCTACAACACCTTTTCCAGTAATTCCACTTGGATTAGTTAGGTAACTCATAGATCTAACTCTAGGACTTGACCACATTCAAAAATTCAAAATATAACAGGAGATATGGTCAATTGAATTTCATGTTACGTTTTTCACTAAAATCTGATTTTCAACTCTTTGTGATTTCTAAGAAACTTTCATGTTTTCACATACTAACCAACATAACTCATCATAAAACTTACTAATACTTCATATACCCATGATTTTTATTAGTTCTATACTTTTATTATGACTTTCATCATAATCCACGTAAAATGATTCTTTTAGTTGAAGAAATATTTGAGGGTTTAAGAAATGGGTTTTGTCTTTGGGGTCAATACAAAATTCGATTTCACGCTCTAGGGTAGGCTAAGAAGTCTTCAAGAATACGCCAAGAAATTTATTAATGATAGAAATATCATTCAAAATCATTATTCTCGTCCAAGACTTGGATAGTACGTCACATTAATACCAACTGTGACTTCTATCCCTTAACACAGATAACACCTCACAATGATACCTATTAACTTGCCATCTTGATCACGACGTCGCCTCTGTAAAAGTAAAGCGGTGCATTCCACACAAGGAAGTCAACAACGAAAGGATCGGGGCTCTTTACTTATAGCTTGATATAACGGTGATTAACTTTAGGATTTGGTTACTTTGAATTCAGTATAACAAAGTTGGTTAGGAATATGAAAGCTAACAACCTTACAAAAAGAATAACGAGTAGTTAATCAATTATTTTCAAAAATTACCTCAAAGGCAAGTATTTTCAAGAGATAAGATCGACAGTAACGTGAAAGTGTTTATTTGAAACAACAAGATTAATAAGCGATGGAGGTAACGAAGGTTTCTCCCAACGAAGTTTGATAGATAAATCAAAGTCTAATTTCTTGAGTCAAATTTAAGCGTTGAACGCAAAGCAAAGCGAGATAAAATAATGGGTAGAACCAGGTATCTTATAAGGTATAGACTTGCAAGAATTTATAATTAACTAACTGCGTGCTAACTTCGTTCGAGTCACTTGCTTTTTAAGAAGTCATGAAAACGCTCTTCATGAAACCAACGACTTTGTTTTATCCAGTATCCGCCTTTGGTGCCACCGTCCCAAATTTGGACTTGACTTTGGTGCACGACAAAATCGAGCTAAATGACCTTCTCTTCTTGAAATTTCCACTTCTATTATCTTGGCCATGATTACTACACCAAGTGGTTACCATTCTTGGCATGATAATTTCTCCCACGATGGTCATCATTGTTAGATGGTGGAATTCTGTGGCCGGTATGATTATTATCGTGTTGTTGGTCGTTACCTTTTGGTTGAAGTGACTCATTATCGCGCTCCAATAACCGAGCCCTATTCACAACATCTAAATACAAACACCGTCACAAAACAAGGGTTAATTAACATGCAAACATATTATCACTATACTTCGTGACCAATTAAATACCAAATAAATTTAGGTAGGTCATACTAGCGAAGGAATTCCCGTCTCTCCCTCCTAGTACTATTCTCACATCTTAGCTGGGATCATATCCCTAAGCTCGATACCAACCGTGACGCCCCCAAAATTAGGTATATCGTCACCCATCTTGGGTCGCCACTTACATGGTACATAGATTCAAAATCGACTTACTAATATAAGCTGCGTGTACAATACGACATAAATCGTGAGTTTGAATACAAATATTGTCTACTAGATATTATACAAACTCAAAAGGAGTCCTCATTACAACTATTATCACACTATTTCACGAATAGTGAGGACTACTAATGCTATCCTCTGGACCATTACTTCGTTCCCCGACTCGTCTCAAACTATGTTCACATTTCTCGAAGAGAAACGGTGAAAGAAAGGGTGAGCTCAACTAGCCCAAGAAGAAATATTATGACTAAGATAATGCGAGAATAAATTATCATTAGCCTTCAACAAAGATGTTAAACCGATAAAATACAATAGACAACCGGTTTAAGCTGCAGGTGAATTAGCAATCCATTAAAAGAGTCAAGTAGAGAATAAAGTCTACTATCTTTTAGGTTTTAAAAGGTTTTCATCAATTTTTATCACGAGACTCGACTTAATAAATAAACCACCACATCTAATCATCCCTCGCATACCACGGTCAAGGATTTTCATCAAATTATCAATGGTCATGACTATACCGAATCACCCCCGGTCATAATCATACCAACAACTATCCATCATCGCATTACAGGCCATCGAGGACTTTTGTCACATCATTTATATCAAGTCATGATTATATAGAATGATCCACGATCATAATCATACTAAGTTCATCTATGCACGTAAGCCAAAGATAACATAATATAACATGAGGATGATGACAATGACATAGTAATTCAATAAAACAAGTTCAAGAATTATTTAATCCATGAATTATTAACGTCCAAATTGTCAACATGATCTTCAATTTTCGTAGAGAGTAAAATTCAAGAATGATCAGAAGAATATTTTCATGAAAAGATATTGGATGAAACGCAAATATCAAGGATATTCTACTAATTTCATGGAGTATAGAAGTCAAAGTTTTAACCAACTGGGTATAATAAAGAATGGAATAACAAAAGAAATCACCATGCATGCGGTACTTGCCAGATAGACAAAGTTATTCAACGAGAATAATAATAACGAAACCAAAGTCGGTGAAATTCACACCAAGCGGGATGTTCCAACAGAATAATAAAGATGGAACCGGATCCGGTGTAAAAACACGTGATAGGATATTCCAACAGAATGATAAAAAGCGGAACCAGTCGGGTGTAAAAACATGCACGAGGATGTTCCAATGAGAATAATAAAAAGCGGAACCGGTCGGTGTAAAACACATACAGACGGGATGTTCAGCGAGAATAATAGAAGAATGTCACCAAGTATAGGGTAATGGCAGATACAAAGTTATTCCAATGTAATAAATAAGAATGGAATAACATAAGGATTTCACCAAGTATAGGATATGCCGCATATACTGATTATGTATAGGGTATGTCACTTTTACAAAGTTATTCCAATGAATAATAATGAATGGAATAATAGAAGTTCTCTTCAAGAAGAAAGAATAACACCCACTCAAGTAAAAAGAACTGAATATAGAAGTAGTGAAGAAAGTAGCGAGAATACTCTTCTTCTTTCTATAATTTTCTCTCTATAGTTTCTCTCATAATTTCTCTCTCTAGAGTTTCAATGAATTCGTAAGAAAATAATGAAGGAATGAGCTTCTATTTATAGGAAAATGGAATGCATAGTAACTAATCCATGAGCGGTCCAGATTGATTTACTTTAATCGGCGGTCCCATATTTAAAGCAAAATCTTTTAAATAAAATATAATATATTCTATTTATATAAAAACATTTTACTATGCAAACACTATGCAACACTATGCATAATAAAATATAATATATTCTATTTATAGAATAACTTTAATAAAGTATTCATTTTATATAAAAGATGTTTACATTTTATTACGTTAATAATCTGAATAAAACAAAAGCGTCATTATCGCTATAATAATTCATATTATTAATCGACAATAATGGAATCAAACCGAGTGACTTCTCACATAAGCATCAATAATCAATACTGGTGTGCTACTATGCAACCACACGTACATCGTACTTTTACTACCGAAAGTAGTTCAACGAAGATCAACCGGTAAAACTTCCGTCGTTATTTCAATAAAATATTTTTGTCGTTTTTCAATCCGACAATAATTACATTTTGGGGTCCACCAATGATTGAGTCGTTGTACGAATATTCCTCGCTAAAAGAATATTCCCGACCAATCGAATATAATATAACCACTTGCATACTTTGCAAAATTTATAAATACTACCCACAACTATAATATTATCTCAAATTCACACCATAATATTAAAAATTGTTTCGACAAAATTTAAATCTTTATTGATAAAATCTGGGGTCTCACAACAATATTCATACTCAAATTAGTACATGCCATATAAAGTACAGCAACAAATATTTCATGTCTCCAAAGGGACACGAGAAGATTTTTGTTCTCATCATTTTTCTGTGGTGCACTTTTGACGCTTTCAGGGTCGGGTTCTCATTACCCTATTTTTGTTCACCAAAATCAATTATTAAGTGACGTATAAAATACGACACGCACATCTTAGGTCCTCAATACAATTATATATTGCATGTCATGCCATAGTAAGGACTACTAATGCTATCATCTGGACCGTCACTCCATTCCCCGACTAGTCCCAGCTATATTCTCATTTCCTGAAGAGAACAATAAAAGAAAGGGTGAGCTCAACTAGCCCAGTAAGAAATATTATGACTAAGATAATGCAGAATAAATTATCATTAGCCTTCAACAATGTTAAAGTGATAAAATATAAAAGACATCAAGTTTAACTACAGCGGAACAAGCAATCCATTAAAAGAGTCAAGTAGAGAATAAAATCTACTATCTTCTATGATTTAAAAAGTTTTTCATCAACTTAATCACGAGACTCAAATTTTAATAAATAAACCACATCATCGAATCATCTCTGCACCTACGGCCAAGAATATTCATTAAATCATCAATGGTCATGACTATACCAAATAATCCCTGGTCATAATCATACCAAAAACTGTCCATCAATCCACTACAGGCCACTGAGGATTTTTATCACATCATCCATCACATTATGGTCATGACTATACCGAATAATCCCTGGTCATAATCACACCAAGTTCATCTATGCACGTAAGCCAAAGATGACTTTTATCACAATATAAACATGAGAATGATGACAATGATATAAGCATTAATCAAACGAAAACAAGGATAAATATTAAATACTTTAAATTTATCCAAATTTTATCAATCACTTAATAAACTCATAATCTAATATTATTAATATTATAACAATATTTTAATCACTTCTTAAACTTATAAACAATTTATTTCAATTGTTTTATACTTTACCAAATAATGCATTTAATCATTCAAAATGCATATACTCATAAGATTTCATCACCAATGATCAAATCCCTTATCAAAAATCAGATATACCCTATATAGGATTCCCAAGCCATAAAATCCTATTTACTAATTTTGTTACTTCACATAACATATTTAACTCATATGTTTGTAACTAAACCATTTTCATGAAAAATTACCAAATCAACTTGTTATTTTTCTCTCCTTTTCCCAAATATATATACATATATTTCATACACAACATGTATTTTTTTTTCCAACTCCCTTAAGTATTTTTCAAAAATCAATTTCTAATTAATTCCTTAAGAAATTAGCTACCTCAAGTTTAACTCCAGAAATTTCCAAATCTTGGCAGGATCTTACACATGTTAACGTGAGCTTCCAGTTTAAATTTCATGGTCATCGGAGTTATAGAACTCCGATTATAGGGTTTTTTGTTAGAAAAACCCAAATATTGAAATAGTCACAACTTGCTCATTTTAAGTCGGAATGAGCTCATTTTTGGACAGGATGTACTTTATACCATATATTTTCATGTCCCAAAAGGCCGAAATTTTTCTCACAAACTAAGTGGCCGAAAATTCCCTTTTAAATTTCTGGACAGTAGCCTTTTTCGTACTTTGCAGTTTTTGACTCCTTTGCTAAAATCAGTCCACACAAAAATCTACAACATCTTTTCCAGTGATTCCACTTGGATAAGTTAGAAAACTCATAGATCTAACTCTAGAAGTTGACCACACTCAAAAATTCGAAATATAATAGGAGATATGGTCAATTGAATTTTATATTCCATTTTCACCAAAATTTGATTTTCAACCCTTTGTGATTTCTAAGAAAGTTTCATGTTTTCACCAACATAACTCATCATGACAATGACATAATAATTCAATAAAACAAGCTCAAGAATAAATTTTAAAGATTTATAAGTTAATTTATCCTGAACTCAATAATGTCCAAATTGTCAACATAATACTGCCTTGTAGAAAAAAATTCAAGAATGCTCAGAAGAATATTTTCACGAAAAGATATTGGATGAAGCGCAAATATCCAGGATATTCCACTAATTTCAAGGAATATAGAAGCCAAAGCTTTAACCAACTCTGTATAATAGAATATATGAAACTGCAAATGGATTTTCGCCCGCCATGCGGTAATCCACGTAGCCAGATCATTTCCATAATTTAATAAGAAATGAATACAAAGGATCATTCACCATGTATGTGGTAATCCACACAGACAGGTTATTCCAACAGAATAATAAAGAATGGAATAACAAAAGGATTCACCATGCATGCGATAGATCACATGCATGAGTTATTCCCAATGTAATAATAAATAATGGAACCAGTCATACGTAAACGCACATACGGGATATTAAACGTAATAATAAAGAATGTAACTGTGTCAAAGTAAATTCGCACCAACATGGATATTCCAAAAGAATAATAAAGAATGGAATAACAATGAAATCACCATGCATGCGATAGACCAAATGCAGACAGATGAGTTATTCCAACGAATAATAAATAATGGAACGGTCATGCGGAACGCATGAACGGGATATTTCAACAGAATGATAAAGAATGGAATAATAGAAGAATTTCACCATGTATGCGGACTTCAGATATACAAAAGTTATTCTAATGTAATAATAAAGAATGGAATAATGTAAGTTCTCTTCATGAATACGAAAGAAATAATACCCCCTTACCTTATAAAAAGAGTACTTGACGGAAGAGAAGTATGGGATATACTTGAAGAAAACTTGCACTACGCTCAAAGCTTCTTAAAACTCTAAAGAAATACGCCAAGATTATAGAAGAGAATTCTTGAACTTCTAGTGTGATTTCAATTCTAACTAAGCATCCTATTTATAGGAAAATAGAAAAAGGATACTTATGCAATAAAATATAATATAATATATATATATATATATATATATATATATATATTAATATATTTTATTTAAAATCTAATAAAATAATTAATTTTATAAAAGTATTTTGTTTTATATAAAAAGATTTTACTATGCAAACACCATACATGTGTACTATGCAAACACTATGCATAATAAAATATATTATATTCTAATTATTGTCTAATAAAATAAATAACTTTATAAAAGTATTACATTTTTATATAAAAAGATTTTAATATGCAAAATACTATGCAAATACTATGCATAATAAAATATAATATATTCTAATTATTGTCTAATAAAACAAATAACTTTATAAAAGTATTTTGTTTTATATAAAAAGTTTTTCTATTTTATTACATTAATAATACTAATAAAACAAAATTTATATAATATATATATATATAAACTTCCGTGACTTCATAAAAAGATACCTCAATATATTTAACAACATTTATCATCATTATTATAATTCACAATATTAATCGAATTGTGTCGTTCCCGAGAAAGAGGGGCTTTAATAAGGATTTCTCCCTATCAAGGCGTCAATGCAGTAGGGGACCAAACCTCTTCTTGGTAGAACTTCTAGACATTGTTCATATTGAAAATAATAATATTAATAACTTTGTCATCTCAATTATTGATTTAATAATATACAAAATATCGACAATAATTGAATCAAATAACGTGAGATACTATACAGCAATTACTGTAGCAATAATTGAACAAAACTAAGTGACTTCTCACGTAAGCATCAATAATCAATATCGTGTGCTACTATGCAACCACGTGTATTACTGTACTTTTACTACCGAGTAGTTCAAGAGTTTTAACGGTAAAACTTCCGCCGTTATTTTCATAAAATATTTTTATCGTTTTCTTAATCCGACAATAATTTTGTTGTGGGGTCCACCAATGATTGTACCGTCGTACGAATATTCCCCGACAAAAAGAATATTCCCCGACCAATCAAATATTATATAACAACTTGCATACTTTGCAAAATTTATAAATACTACCCACAACTATAACATTATCTCAAATCCACACCACAATATTAAAAAAAAATATTTTGAGAAAATTAAATCTTTATTCGTAAAATTTGGGGTTTTGCAATCTCCCCTCCTTATGAAATTTCGCCCTCAAAATTTACGTACGTACCTGGTATGCTGAAGAGGTGAGGATACCTTAACTTCATTTCAAATTCTAACTCTTGAGGTATAACCTTTGAGTGTTGAATACGATCCTTCTTATCCAAGATTTTAACACGTATCTCCTCATACGTTAAATCTTCCTCTATCTTGTTCGGTTCTAAATCAATAATGTGGTTCGAGTTGTCCACATATTTACATAACATCGGTACGTGATAAACGTTATGAACTCTCAATATATTTGGCGGTAAAACGAGACTATAAGCCACAATTCCTACGCAATCAAGAATTTCAAATGGGCCAATAAAATCGAGGGTTGAGATTTCCTCTCTTCGTCGATTCTTGCTTCTAGAATAACGCCCTCTTGAACCTTCTTCTTCACATTCATTAGCTTCGGGTGCGTAGTTTGAGCGGCCTTTATCTTTATCGATTAAAGTCGATTCTAATCGTATATTCATTATCTTCATGTGGGTCCCTAGAGTCTTTAGCTTCATCATTTGTAAGTTATACGAAATAGGTCTTTGTGTTAACAACGTCACACTCGTAACCGCATACGATCTTCTACTCAACGTGTCAGCTACCACGTTCGCTCTTCCATGATGATATTGAATGGTACGATCGTAATCTTCAACAGCTCGAGCCAACGTCTTTGGCGTATTATACGTTCGTTTTGGTTGAAGAAATATTTAAGGGTTTTAGAAATGGGTTTTGTAATGGGGTCAATACAAAATTTGATTTCACGCTCTAGGGGTAGGCTAAAAAGTCTTCAAGAATACGTCAGGAAATTTATTAACAATAGAAATATCATTCAAAACTGTAACTCTCGTCCAAGACTTGGATAGTACGTCACATTGATACCTATCAACTTGCCATCGTCATTCAAGGTTTTCCCTACAGAAAGTCTGGCTTCGGTGCATTCCACACAAGGAAGTCACCAGCTAAAGGCTCGGGGCTCATTACTTATGGCTTGATATGACAATGATTGACTTTAGTGGTTTGGTTGCTTGAATTCGCATAACAGGTTGGTTAGGAATATGAAAGCTAACAACCTTACGAAAAGCATGATGAGTAATTAACCAATCGATTCCTAAAATCACATCAAAGGCAAGTATTTTCAAAGAGATAAGATCGACAGGTAATGTGAAAGTGTCGATTTGAATCAAACAAGACTTATAAACAGTGGAGGTAACGAAGGTTTCTACTAACGAAGTTTCAACCAATAAATCAAAGTCTAACTTCTCAGGGGATAAATTTAAACGTTGAGCACACGCAAAAGAGATAAAAGAATGGGTATAACCAGTATCTAATAAGGTATAGACTTCGCAAGAATTTATAATTAACTAACCCGTGCTAACTTCGTTCGGGTCACTCGCTTTTTGAGAACTCACGAAAAATGTTCTTCCTGAAACCACCGACTTTGTTTTGTCTGTATCCACCTTTGGTGCCACCATCCCAGCTGGACTTGACTTTGGTGCACGACAAAATTGAGCTAAATGACCTTCTCTTCTTGAAATTTCCACTTCTATTATCTTGGCCATGATTACCACCGAAGTGGTTACCATTCTTGGCATGATAATTTCTCCCACGATGGTTATCATTGTTCTGATGGTCATTGCCACCGGTACGATTATTATCATCTTGATGGTCATTACCTTTTGGTTGTGATAACTCATTATCGCGCTCCAATAACTAAGTCATATTCACAACATCTTAATATAAATAAAGTTTATGAGGAATGAGGTATTGACGTATATCGGGTTTTAAACCTCTTAGAAACATTCGCGTCATTTGCTCCTCATTATCGACCAAATGGGATGCAAACCGGGATAACCCTGCAAACTTAGCCTCGTACTGCGATACGGTCATATTATTTTGCTCCATTGCTTATCTCAACATTTTCAAATGCCATTTTCAAACACTGTCACAAAACAAGGGTTAATTGACATATCACATATTATCCCTATACTCTGACTGACCAATTAAATACCAAATAAACTTAGGTAGGTCATACTAGCGAAGGAATTCCCCTTCTCTCCCCCTCCTAGTTCTTGTCTCACATCTTAGCCGGGGATCATATCCCTAAGCTTTGATACCAACTGTGACGCCCCCAAAATTAGGTATACATCACCCATCTTGAGTCGACAGATACATGGTACAAAATTCAACTACAATCTTAATTATACAACAGTCGTGCAAAATACGACGACATATATACTGTGAGTTTTAATACAAATATTTTAACGTATATAATACGACAATATTCATACTCAAATAAATACATGCCATATAAAGTACAGCAGCAAATATTTCAAGTCTCCAAAGGAAGCGAGAAGATTGCATTCTCTTTTTTACGTGGTGCACTTTTGACGCTTTAAGGGTCTGCTCTCATCACCCCTATTGTTGTTCACCAAAATCAATTATTAAGTGACGTATAAAATACGCACACACACATCTTAGGTCCTCAATACAATTATATATTGCATGTCATGCCATAGTAAGGACTACTAATGCTATCATCCGACCGTCACTCCATTCCCCGACTAGTCTCAAATTTATATTCTCATTTCCTGAAGAGAACAATAAAAGAAAGGGTGAGCTCAACTAGCCCAGTAAGAAATATTATGACTAAGATAATGCAGAATAAATTATCATTAGCCTTCAACAATGTTAAACTGATAAAATATAAAAGACATCAAGTTTAACTGCAGCGGAACAAGCAATCCATTAAAAGAGTCAAGTAGAGAACAAAATCTACTATCTTCTATGATTTAAAAAGTTTTTCATCAACTTAATCGCTGAGACTCAGCTTAATAAATAAACCACATCATCGAATCATCTCTGCACTACGGGCCAAGAATATTCATTAAATCATCAATGGTCATGACTATACCAAATAATCCCTGGTCATAATCATACCAAAAACTGTCCATCAATCCACTACAGGCCACTGAGGATTTTTACCACATCATCCATCACATTACGGTCACGACTATAAGAATAATCCTCGGTCATAATCACACCAAGTCCATCTATGCACGTAAGCCAAAGATGACTTTTATCACAATATAAACATGAGAATGATGAAAATGATATAAGCATTAATCAAACGAAAACAAGGATAAATATTAAATACTTTAAATTTATCCAAATATTATCAATCACTTAATAAACTCATAATCTAATATTATTAATATTATAACAATATTTTAATCACTTCTTAAACTTATAAACAATTTATTTTAATTATTTATACTTTACCAAATAATGCATTTAATCATTCAAAATGTTATACTCATAAGATTTCATCACCAATGATCAAATCCTTATCAAAAATCAAAGATATACCCTATATAGGATTCCCAAGCCATAAAATTCTATTTACTAATTTCATTACTTCATATAACATATTTAACTCATATGTTCGTAACTAAACTATTTTCATGAAAAATTACCAAATCAACTTGTTATTTTTCTATCTTTTGCCCAAACATATATACATATATTTCATACACAACAAGTATTTTTTTTTCCAACTCCCTTAAGTATTTTTTAAAAATTAATTTCTAATTAATTCCTTAAGAAATTAGCTACCTCAAGTTTAACTCCAGAAAATTCCAAATCTTGGCAGGATCTTACACATGTTAACGTGAGCTTCCAGTTTAAATTTCATGGTCATCGGAGTTATAGAACTCCGGTTATAGCATTTTTCGTCGGAAAAACCTAAATATTGAAATTGTCATAACTTGCTCATTTTAAGTCGGAATGAGCTCATTTTTGGACAGGAGGTACTTTATACCATATATTTTCATGTCCCAAAAGGCGAAATTTTTCTCACAAACTAAGTGGTTGAAAATGCCCTTTTAAATTTCTGGACAGTAGCCTTTTTGGTACTTTACAGTTTTTGACTCTTTTGCTAAAATCAATCCACTCGAAAATCTACAACATCTTTTCCAATGATTCCACTTGGATAAGTTAGAAAACTCATAGATCTAACTTTAAAACTTGACCACACTCAAAAATTCGAAATATAATAGGAGATATGGTCAATTGAATTTTATATTCTATTTTCACCAAAATCTAATTTTCAACCCTTTGTAATTTCTAAGAAACTTTCATGTTTTCACCAACATAACTCATCATGACAATGACATAATAATTCAATAAAACAAGTTCAAGAATAAATTTTAAAGATTTATAAGTTAATTTATCCTGAACTCAATAATGTCCAAATTGTCAACATGATACTGCCTTGTGGAGAAAAATTCAAGAATGCTCAGAAGAATATTTCTACGAAAAGATACTTGATGAAGCGCAAATATCCAGGATATTCCACTAATTTCAAGGAATATAGAAGCCAAAGCTTTAACCAACTGTGTATAATAGAATATATGAAACTGCAAATGGATTTTCGCCCGCCATGTGGTAATTCACGTAGCCATATCATTTCCATAATTTAATAAGAAATGAATACAAAGGATCATTCACCATGAATGTGGTAATCCACATGCAGAAAAAAGTTATTACAATGTAATAATAAAGAATGGAATAATGAAGGATTCACCATGCATGCGATAGATCGCATGCATGAGTTATTCCCAATGTAATAATAAATAATGGAACCAGGTCATGCGTAAACGCACAGACAGGATATTTCGATAGAATAATAAAGAACGGAACCAAGTCAAGCGAAATTCGCACTGACAGGATATTCCAACAGAATAATAAAGAATGAAATAACAACAAAAATCACCATGCATGCGATAGACCGCACAGACAGACTATTCCAACAAAATAATAAATAATGGAACTAGGTCATGCGTAAACTCACGCATGAGGATATTCCAAATGTAATGATAAAGAATGGAATAATGAGAAGAAATTTCACCATGTATGCAGACTTCAGATATACAAAGTTATTCCAACAGAATAATAAGGAATGGAATAATGTAAGTTCTCTTCATGAATACGAAAGAAATAATAATACCCTTACTTTATAAAGAAGAGTACTTTCGACGAGGTAGGGTGGGGATATACTTGAAGAAAACTTGCACTATGCTCAAAGCTTCTTAAAACTCTAAAGAAATACGCTCAAGATTATGTAAGAGAATTCTCCGAACTTACGGTGTGATGTCAATTCTAACTAAGCATCCTATTTATAGGAAAATAAAAGGATACTATGCAATAAAATATAATATATATATATATATATATATATATTTATATATCTTATTTAAAATCTAATAAAATAATTAACTTTATAAAAGTATTACATTTTATATAAAAAAGATTTTTACTATGCAAACACTATGCATGCAGTACTTATGTAAACACTATGCATAATAAAATATATTATATTCTAATTATTGTCTAATAAAATAAATAACTTTATAAAAGTATTCTATTTTATATAAAAAGATTTTACTATACAAAATACTACGCAGCACTATGCAAACACTATTCATAATAAAATATAATATATTCTAATTATTATCTAATAAAACAAATAACTTTATAAAAGTATTCTATTTTATATAAAAAGATTTTACTATGCAAAATACTATGCAAACACTATGCATAATAAAATATAATATATTCTAATTATTGTCTAATAAAAACAAATAACTTTATAAAAGTATTACATTTTATATAAAAGCTTTTTCGCTTTTATTACATTAATAATACTAATAAAATAGAATTTATATATATATATATATATAAACTTCCGTGACTTTATAAAAATACACCTCAATATATTTAACAACATTTATCATCATTATTATAATTCACAATATTAATCGACCAGGTCGTTCTCAGGAAAGAGGTGGCTTTCTAATAAGGATTTCTCTCTATTCAGTGCCTTGATTAGGTGACCAAACCTCTCCTCGCGTAACTTCTAGACATCGTTAATATTGCAAATAATAATATTAATAACTTCGTCATCTCAATTATTGATTTAATAATATACAAAATATCGACAATAATTGAATCAAATAACGTGAGATACTATGCAGCAATTACTGTAGCAATAATTGAACAAAACTGAGTGACTTCTCACGTAAGCATCAATAATCAATACCGTGTGCTACTATGCAACCACGCGTATTACTTTTACTACCAAGTAGTTCAACAGTTTTAATGGTAAAACTTCCGCCGTTATTTTTATAAAATATTTTTGTCGTTTTCTTAATCCGACAATAATTCCAAGTTATCTGTCTGGTCCAACCAATGATTGTATCTGTCGCATTTGATTTTCCCCCACAAAAAAATTACCCCACCAATCGAATATTATATAACAACTTGCATACTTTACAAAATTTATAAATACTACCCACAACTATAATATTATCTCAATTCCATACCATAATATTAAAAAAAATATTTCGAGAAAATTAAATCTTTATTCGTAAAATTTGGGGTTTTACACAAACAATCTTCGAAACCTAGCGAGAACTTTGAGAGGCGGTCTTTGATAAATACTCCTTCAAGCAACCGAGGATGGCATGAAAAATGGTTCTTTGTCAGAGGACCGGAGATATCTTCTATCCCTGATTGGACCACAGTTGAGAGGTTATCGTCAGATGTTGGGGATATCTCCGAAGAACGCATAAATGAAATGATAACGCTTCTAGAAAACTTCCCAAAGAAAGAATGGAGCTACGGTCTTCTTACCAAATAGGCGTGGTTATACGATCATAAATGCAAGTACTTAGCTGTTCTTTTACTTAATTTTTGAAATTTCATGATGGTACTAGTTCTGAATTGTGATAATTTACTCCTTGCAGTGTCTCTGATTAAACCAACCTCTTCAGATGTGAAAGATCTTGAAGAGTTCTTGTCTAAGAAAGATTCAGAATCCCCCGGTGAGCCCTCCACTGATGAACCCCCTACCGAAGAGCCTCCAACGACTGAAATTCCAACAACTGACCCTCAGCCAACTGAAGCTCCTACCACCTCCGAACCTGCTCCTATTCGCCGAAGGAAGAGAGCAGCTGGAAGAGCCAAGCCCACCCCTCCATCAACCTTTAATGAGAGTCTGCTGGACCTTCCTCTAGATGAACGAAGCTGAGTTATTCGTACCAAAAAGAGGAGGACCAAAATAATTCCTCTTACGGCTGAAGAACTCCGAGTGCCTTCAACCAAAGTCGATCTCCCCCCTGTCATACCTGTGGAGATTCAAGCTTCTGATGATGATGATGATCACGTTGAGCCCATCCCTTCGCTTTCTCGGAAGAGAAAATAACCTTCTGATAGCCAACCGAGCTCAACATTTGATTTATTGCCAACACGTATCCATTCCTGTTCTGTCGCCATCCCCCGAAAACATTTATACTGACCCATTACCAACGCCTGAACAACTCATGCCTTCTCCTTCAAAAACTTCATCTTATGATTTTTAGAATAAGGCCGAGGCATCACCAACCTTATGGCCCCAGTTCAATGCCAACTTTCCCTTCCACCTATTTGATGCCTTCGTTCGGGAAACTGACGACCACTGATTTGGCAATAGCTCAATCAGGGATCTGATTGACGAAGGCATGAGCTACCAGGTAAAGGTAAATAACTTTCCCACTTTTTATACTTCTTCTTATGCTTAAATATTTGACTTTGATTGAATAATGCTAAACATGTGTAGGCAAACACTATTTTTGGGAGTTTACGTCCCAAATATATCGAAGTTGAAGCCGCAGAAGATGTTGCAAGAAAAGACAATGCCATATTGCAATCAGCTTTGGCGAAGGAAAGGCATGATCACAATATCGCCCAGTTCAATAATGAATGTCTTCGAAAAGATCTGGCACAGACTAAGGAGCAAATAGAGAAGATGAAGGCAGATCATCGAGTGATCACTAATATGAATGTGAACTTAGCTAAGAGGAACGAAGTCCTTGTTCAGAAAAATAAAACCATGGTAAAAACAAACAAAAGCCTGGCTCTTCAGGTAAATGAGTTCGAGACCAGAGAGCTTCGTCATCTGAAGGATCATCAAAAGCTTGAAGATGAAGTCAGGGAGCTTCGTGCCCTTAGAGACTTGGGTCCTCCTCTGACCGAAGAGCTCCGAAAAGATATCCAAATGAATTATCGAAAATCAGTTGAGCTGAATGAGGAGATTGTTCGGGTATTCTCGGAAGGATACGAGGAATGCCGAAGCAAAGGCAAGGAAAAACTTGTCGAAGCCAAGGTAGATCGGTCCCTCCTTGACTCATCGGAAGGTGAAGAAGATGATGTTTGACAGTGATCTCTGCCTTCTTTAGGACTGCTAGAAACTTTTGTAAAAAGAATATTTATCTTTTATGTAATGAATTATCATCAATGAAATATGAATTTATATTCCTTATAACTTCGGTGTACTTTGTTTCTTGTCAGTAACTTAACATCGATCAATTTGAAAAATGTACAAGTGCCTTTTAAACTTATTCTAAACTATTAATCAATAAGCAAGTAGATCATATGACAGTTGAGAATAATAATAAGATAATCCGAACTCAACACTTGAACAAAATAAAGTAATGCATACTTATCGTTACCGAAGTGTGAGACAGATCATGTAAAAGATTAATCCAGCCGATCCTCCTTACAATATTAGGAATTTGTTTACCATGCAGGGTTTTAACAATTTATAAGGACGTTTGTTTACCACACGGGGTATAACAAATTTATAAGGACACACCTGCCGATAAGGCTACCATCGAATGGTCAGCGAGTCCACCCAAACCTACTTACACTGATGAAGTTTGCTTACCACTCGGGGTTCTAGCAAATTCATAAGGACACACCTGACGATAAGGCTACCATCGAATGGTTAGCGAGTCCACCCGAACCTCCTTACACCGATGAAGTTTGGACCAATAAAGAGAAGATCAATTGAGAAAAAATGAATCTTTTATTGATGATGATCCAAATATTTACAGACTTTCAGGAGACTGACTCGATCTTTACTGAAAATATTTCCGAAGCCTGCCAGCATGCCAAGTGTTCTTGATCTCTGATCCGTCCAATGCCCTCAACTGATAAGTTCCTGGTTTCGGTACTTCAACTACTCCATACGGTCCTTCCCAGTTCGGCATCAGCTTTCCCAAGTTCTGAGGTGTAGATGCTTCGACTTCCCTGAGGACGAAATCTCCCACTTCAAATCTACGAAGCTTTACCCCCTTATTGTAATTCTTAGCCACTCTTCGCTAATAGGATGCCAATCTGATCAAAGCTATTTCCCTGACTTCATCAAGCAAATCAAGATTGATCTTCAGCCCTTCTTCATTGTATATCTCTTTGTACTGACTAACCCGAAGACTTGGAGATCCAATTTCAACTGGGACTAAGGCATCAGTACCATAGGCCAGTTTAAAAGGTGTATCCCCTTTTGTAGTCCTCGGTGTAGTCCGATAAGCCCATAATACACTGAGCAGCTCTTCTGGCCATCTTCCTTTAGCTTCATCCAGTCTGAGCTTGATCCCATTCAAATGATTGCTCATTGGTCACCTCGACCGCCTGATTCATTCGTGGATGAGCTACAAGTCTTTCTATCTTTGAACCCCGACTCCTTCAAAATGTTTCAAACTTTGATCCCACAAACTGGCGTCCGTTGTCCGATATCACCACCTTAGGAATTCCGAAACGAAACACTACCGACTCCTTCATGAACTTCAAGCATTCTTGTTTCGTTATCAATCTAAGTGGCTTCGCTTCTACCCATTTGGTCATATAATCAATGGCGACTATAACAAAACTAACCTGACCATTAGCTTTCAGCAATGGACCCAGTATATCTACCCCCTAGACAGCAAAGGGTATAAGAGATAAGATCGATTATAGCTCTTCTGGTGGCTGATGCGGGATCAGACTATTGAGCTGGCACTTCTCGCACTTCCTCACGTATTCCGTAGCTTCCTTGAAAATTGTAGGCCAGTAGTACCCCTGACGAAGTACTTTATAGGCTAATGACTTAGCAGCCATATGGTCACCAAAGATGCCTTCATGTACCTCCCGAAGAGCATATTCAGCTTCGGATGGAACCAAACACTTCAACAACGGAGACGAAAAAGCCCTTTGATAAAGATCCCCATCAATAAGAACAAAGTTGGCACTCTTGTACTTAATTTTCTTGGCCAACATCTGATCCGAAGGAAGGATGCCATCTGCCAGATATTCCAGATAAGGAGTCATCCAACAGTTAGAAAGTTCAATGCACATCACCGCTTCATGCTGGATACTGGGCTACTGCAGAATCTCCAAGTAAACTGACCCATCAAAATTGTTAGCATCCGTAGTAGCCAACTTTGACAATACATCAGCAATAGAATTGTCATTACGTTCAACACCCTGAAACTCATAGGAGAGGAAATATTGAAGTCGATCTTTCAATTTTGCCAAGTATTTGATCATTCTTGAACCTCTAGCATCATACTCCCCCGAGACTTGCTTGACGACCAGCTGAGAGTCACTATAAATGATTAACTTCTGAACTTCGAGACTCTTTGCCAGTCGAACTCCTGCTAACACCGCCTCGTATTCTGCCTCATTGTTTGTTGTTCTGAACCCAAATCTGATGGCCTGCTACACTCTGAATCCCTCTAGACTCGTCAAGATAATCCCTACTCCACTAACGTCTGAAGTAGAAGACCCATCTGCATACAGCGTCCACGAACTCTGACTGTGCTAAAGAACTATAACTTCTCGATCAGACACTTTGGCTTCTGGCAACTCTGCATCTACTTCTGAGAACGAACACTCGACCACAAAATCAGCCAAGGCTTGCCCTTTTGTAGCTGTTCGAGGATGATACTCTATAAAAAATTAAGACAACTCCATCATCTAAGCAGCTAATCTCCCCGAAACTTCAAGTTTTCTCATTACCTTCTTCAAAGGCTGATCCGTGTAAACCACCAAGAGTCGACCTTGAAAATATTGCCTAAGCTTTCGACTAGCTATCATCAAAGCAAAGGCAAATTTCTCAATGTTTGGGTATCTGGTTTCAGCATCCCTTAGGACATGACTGACATAATAAACTGGATGCTGCTTTCCCCCCACTTCTCAAACCAACACTGCTCCCACCGCTAATGAACTAGCTGCCAGATATAAGTATAATGGCTCCACAGGAACTGGCTTTACCAGCAAAGGGGCCGAAGACAAATACGTCTTTATTCCCTAGAAGGTGTCTTCACACTCTGAAGCCCACAGAAACGTCTTTGCATTCTTTAGTCCTTTCAACATATCAAAGAACGGCAAACATCTCTCTGCCGACTTGGACATGAACCTCCTTAAAGCTGCAATCCTCCCGGTCAAACGTTGAATATCTTTAAATGACTGAGAAGTCTTCATGTTCATAATAGCCTGGATCTTCTCCGAATTGGCTTCGATACCCCTCTGACTGACCAGATAGCCCAGGAACTTCCCTGCACCGAGCCCGAAGGTGCATTTAGTGGGATTTAGCCTTAAGTTGTGATGACGAACCGTCTGAAAGCATTCCTCTAGATCATCCAGGTGATTCTGAATGATCATGCTCTTCACTATCATGTCATCCACATACACCTCCATATTTTTCCCCAACTGCTTCTGGAAAATAAAGTTCATCATTCTCTGATATGTGGCTCCAGCGTTTATCAAGCCAAATGTCATCTTCTTGTAGGCATACACCGAACGGTGTGTGATGAATGCTATCTTCAGAATGTCCTCTTTGCACATAGAGATCTGGTGATAACCTGAAAAAGCATCCATAAAGCTTAGTAATGCATACCCCGAAGTCTCATCAATGAGCTGATCAATGTGAGGAAGAGGATAGAAGTCCTTCGGGCAAGCTTTGTTCAGGTCCGTGTAATCATTGCAAACCTGCCATTTCTCGTTCTGCTTCTGGACCAGCACCACATTAGCCATCCACTCCGGATAGTCTATCTCAAAGATGAAGTCTGCAGCAAGTAACTTTGCAATCTCTTCATCGATGATCCTCTGACGCTCAGGTGCAAAAATTCGTCATTTCTGCCGAACTAGCTTCTTCGATGGGTCCACATCCAATCGGTGCTCTGCAATCTTTCGGCTGACTTTGGGCATATCCTTAGGCACCCATGCGAAGATGTCTTCATAACAGCGAAGAAGTTCGATAAGGCTTATCCGGAGAGGTTTCGGCAGACCCAAACCTATCTTCACCGTTTTATCCCTCTTGCTGGGAATTAACTCGAACTCCTCCGTTTCTCTAGCTGGCATGACTAATGGTTCCGAACTAATTTCGGTAAATGGCTCAATCTCTATCGCCATAGTCTGCTTCTGCTTGCTGACCCCCACCCCCGAAGCAATTACGGCATTCCGTTAACAGCGTCTGGCCAGATCCAAATCTCCTGCTACCTCTCCAACTCCATGTGTTGTTGGGAACTTGATCTTAAAATGAGGAATCGAAGTCACAGCTTGCAGGGCTGTCAAAGTAGGTCTACCCAGTATGGCGTTGTAAGCCAAATCTACATGAACAACATAAAATTTACATGCTATTTCTACCTGTCGAGGAGCTGTGCCGAAGATTACTGGTAGCTCAATAGTTCCTGCACTTTGACCGGATCGTTGCTAAAACCATATAAGGGGGCCTCCTGCCCGACCTCCATCTTTCGCCCATTAAGATGCATCCTTTGATAAGCATGGGCATACAGAATGTCAATAGAAGACCCGTTGTCTATCATCATCCACTTCATGTCCATCGAACCAACTTGTGCGGTTATCACCAATGCTCCTTCATAGGGTTCGGTGGGCTCCGAAGGATAATCTTCATCAGTGAAGGATATGATTGTCCCTGGAAATGGTCTGTCAGTCTTCGGGAGAACACTCGCCACAGACATAACCGAGTCCAGATATCCCCTCCTCTTCTTCCCTACCAACTTTTCTGCCGTCCCACCGGTAATTACATCAACGACGTGCCTTAGCAGCTGATTTGGAGCAGGTTGTACAGGTGGAACCGGTTGAACCACTTGAACAGTCCGATCATCATTCTGATGTTCCTGCTGATGATCTCTTCCGGCCACATACTGAACCAACACACCACTCTGAACCTTCCTCTCCACAAAGTCCTTCAGACTACAACATTCATTCGTGTCGTGACCTGCGGCCTGATGATAGCCACAAAATTTCCGAGTATTGCCCTGTCCCGGCTTAATATTGTCACGAGGTGGTTCATAGTACGGCTGATTCCTTATCTGATCCAATATTACCGACTTATCCGTATTCAGTTTGGTGTAAACCTTATTCACCTTCTGCGTAGGAGCAGGTGGGCGATTACTTCCCTGACACTAATTCTTGTTGTACTTCTTCGAACTGCCCTCTGGCCGATCATTATTTCCTCCCCCCTTTCTTTGATCGCCTTCAGCTTTGGTATCTGCCGCTTTTATTTTGTCCGAAGAAGGACGCTTCAAGCTATTCATAGCTTCCTCCACCACAATATAGTCCTCGGCTTTATCAAAAGTTTCGGCCAAACTCTTCGGATGATGAAACATCAACTTCTTCATCAATTTCTCAGACTTCACCAAATCTAAACCATTCTGAAATAACCCGACAGCTTGAAGATCATTGAGGTCTGTCACTTAGCCAACTGCTTCCCTGAAGCGCTTCACATACTGACCCAAGGACTCATTTGAAAACTTTCGGACCTGTGCCAAAGAACCCGTAGGCTTTCCTCTCCTTCTGTTGCTCCCAAAACGAGCATGAAACTTGTCGAATAGCCCAGACCATGACGATACTGAATCCGCAGGCAAAGTCCCCATCCACTGCCTCGCATCCTTTCTCAACGTCGTCACAAAGGTATGACACTTAGCAGCATTGGTAAAGTCATAATAATCCATCAACCTATCAAACGCCTGGTTATGGTCATAAAGATCTCCAGACCCATCGTAACTCTCCATGTGGGGAAACTTTTTGGTGGGATCTGCCTTCTCCTTCAGAATATCCGAAGAAAAAGGAGATGCCTTCTTCCCCAGAGTATCCTTAACCTGCTGAACCTCGGCCAACTGCTTACGAAGCTCTTTCAACTCCTTACCCAGAAAGTTTACACCTTCCGGCTGTGAGGAGACTTCTTTCTCCGAAGATATCCTCTTCTTCTGAGTAGATCGACCTCTTCCATCAAAACCCACTGCTCTCGATGGACTCCTGGACCTACTTCGGCGTGTGGCTCTGTCATCATGGTGAGAATAATCAAGTCGATGCACCTTCTTTGTAGTCTCTGGAATATGTTCTCTAGACTTACTTTTTCGCCTACTGTCACCGTGTTCCCAAGAACCAATAAGATAAAGGGTTTTCTTTGATATCTCAGGAGTTCTGCTTCTTGATCTCCTTCGATCCTGATGACGGCCTCCAGATACATGACCAGAGTGCACAGGCTCTTTCCTTTCTCTCTGTTGCACATCTCTAGATTTACTACGCCTCTCGGATTGAACATAACTGGACACCTCATCCTTCAGCTTGGCCATCCGAAGCATCTGCTCAGCTATATCTTCCCTCTGCTTTAGAAGAACTTCCAAAGCTTTATTTGCTTCGTCTGCCATCTTCGCCAGCTTGGCAGCATTATCATCCTGACCACTTCGGTGTCGAGTTCTAGGCGGGATACCTTCTACTCGCTTTCGGCCATGATCACGCTCCTTGTTAGCAGCAAAGACCAACCTCCTTCTGACTTCACCATGGACTCTCGAACGAGAACCCCCTGAATCATGCTTGGAAGTCGTGCTGTCGTAAGCACTCTTTGAGGGACCCAGACGATCCCTGACAGAAATACGTTGTATGAAAGAGCTTACAGCCATCGGCTGTCCCTCCGGTGTAACAGTTCTACTCACCATCTTCCGACGTAGAACAACTGAACAAATTGTGATTGAAAACTCAAGAACACTAGAACACAGCCCTCCTTCTAGCGCCAATGTTAACGCCAAGATCTTCTTCCACGTCCCAATCACGTAAGACGCTCTGATCCTGCACAATAAACACGATCAAAACCAAAAGCTTGGATTTTTGATTGGTTGGGGATAGATTCATGCGTGAGAGTCAGTACAGGCAATCACAAGGTTAACAATGGAGGATAAAATATGTGACGCCCCCAAAATTAGGTATACATCACCCATCTTGGGTCGCCACTTACATGGTATGTAATTTAAATACAACTTACTTAACATAACTATGCGTGTACAATACGACATAAAGCGTGAGTTTAAATACAAATATCGTCTACTAGATATTATACAAACTCAAAAAGGAGTCCTCATTATAATTATTATCACACTATTTCACGCAGAATAGTGAGGACTACTAATGCTATCTTCGGGACCATCTTTCGTTTTTCCCGACTCGTCCCGCCTATATTCTCATTTCTTGAAGAGAACGGTGAAAGAAAGGGTGAGCTCAACTAGCCCAAGAAGAAATATTATGACTAAGATAATGCGTAATAAATTATCAATAGTCTTCAACAATGTTAAACCGATAAAATACAATAGACAACCAGTTTAATCTGCAATGAATATGCAATCCATTAAAAGAGTCAAGTAGAAAATAAAGTCTACTATCTTTTAGGTTTTAAAAGGTTTTTCATCATCTGTTATAAATTGAGACTCACTTTAATAAATATTCCACATCATCGAATCACCCCGCACTACTACTACCAAGGATATTCTTTAAGTATTACGACCACAATTATTCATGCTTTACTACCAAGAGAATAGTTGTGTATTCATTAATGGTCATGATCATGCCAACAATCGTCCATCAATGCACTACTGACCATCGAGGATTTTTATCACATCATTTGTAACATTACGGCCATGATTACACAAGAATAGTCTCTCGGTCATAATCATACCAAGTCCATCTATGCACCATGAGCCACAGATGACTTTCAACATAATATAAACATGAGGATGATGACAATGATATAAGAATTCAATAAAACAAGTTCAAGAATTATTTTATCCAGAATTATTAACGCCCAAATTATCAACATGATCTTTGTTTTGTAGAGTAAAATTCAAGAATGATCGGAAGAATATTTGCATGAAAAGATATCTGGATGAAACGCAAATATCAAGGATATTCCACTAATTTCATGGAGTATAGAAAGTCTAAGTTTTAACCATTTGGGTATAATAAAGAATGGAATAACAAAAGAAATCACCATGCATGCGATAGGCGCATGCATAAAAGTTATTCCAATGTAATAATAAATAACGGAACGAGGTCGGTGAAATTCACAATCACGGGATGTTCCAACCAGAATAATAAAGATGGAACCAGATCCGGTGTAAAACACATACGAGATAGGATATTCCAATGAAGAATGATAAAGATTTAAACCAGTCCGGTGTAAAACACACGCATGTGATGTTCCAACGTAATAATAAAGATTTTAACCAGTCGGTAAAACACATGCAGCCAGGATGTTCCAACAGAATAATAAAAGGCGGAACCAGTCCAGATGTAAAACACATGAGCATGTGATGTTCCAGCAGAATAATAGAAGAATGTCACCAAGTATAGGGTAAACCACGATTATCAAAGTTATTCCAATGTAATAATAAGCAATGGAATAATAATAGTTCTCTTCATGAATAAGAAAGAATAACACCCCTTACTTTTGGTAGGAGATTGAATCTTCGCAGCAGACGGTAGTAGTAACAAAATACTCTTCTTCTTTTTCTCTTATTCTCTCTATACTTTCTCTCTATAGCTTGAATGAATTCGTGTGAAAAATAATGAAGCACTAGGCCTCTATTTATAGAAGATTTCTAGCTTTAGCACCGCCGTGTGAAAAGGCAAGTGGCTCGACGACTAATAATGTGAAAAAGAAAAGTGGTTTGGCCTTTTGTAATGTGAAACGACAAGTGGTTCGGACTTCAGTAATGTGAAACGACAAGTGGTTCGACGTCTGGTAAAGGTAATTACTATTGACGAAGGTAATTACTATTCACAAGGGTAATTACTTATCGACGAAGATAATTACTATTACGAAGGTAAATACTATTGGACGAAGGTAATTACTATTCACAAAGGTAATTACTATCGATGACGAAGAGACTCTTAGATGATGACATATGAGCCCCCATAAAATAATCAAACTTACCACAAATCATTTTATTTTCATCAACACATATTTAATCTTTCAACAATTATTAATCATTTATAACTTGTCGCCTCAATTATTGATTTAATACTATAACATATTTATCGGATGATCTTCGTGACAATAATTGAATCAATAATATAAGAGATATGATCGGCAATTATCGTAGTAATAATTAAGCATATTTGAGTGACTTCTCACGTAAGCATCAATAATCAATATCTGAGTGTCTACTATGTAACCACGCCAGACATCGCATTTACTTTACCACCGGGTAGTTCAACAGTTTTAACAAATAACACCTCCGTAGTTATTTTTATAAAATATTTTTGTCGTTTTCTCAATCAAACAATAATTACATTGTAGGGTCCACCAATGATTGAGCCAGTTATCACGAATATTCCTAACAAAAAGAATATTTCCCACCAAACGAATATTTTATAACAACTTGCATACTTTACAAAATTTATAAATATTACCCACAACTATAACATTATATCAAATTTATTCCATAATATTCAAAAATAATATTTATAGAAAAATTCATCTTTATTTATAAAAGTTGGGGTCTTACAACCTCCCATTCTTATGAAATTTCGCCCTCAAAATTAGAATGCATTACTGGTATGTCGAAGAGGTAAGGATACCTTGATTTCATTTCAGATTCTAACTCCCAAGTCATTTCCTCAACATCGTGGTTCCTCCACAAAACTTTGACTTGAGGTATAACCTTGGAGCGTAGAATATGTTACTTCTTATCCAAAATTTGAACAGGAACCTCTTCATACGTCAAATCTTCCGCTATTTCGTGGGGTTCTAACTTCAATAATATGGTTCGGTCTTTCACATATTTACGTAATATGGATATATGAAAAACGTTATGAACACGAGACATACTTGGCGTAGAAAGCGAGTCTATAGCCACAGTTCCTACTCAATCGAGGATTAAAAATGGACCGATGAATCGAGGATTGAGTTTTCCTCTCTTTCCAAATCTTGTAACTCCTTTCCATGGAGCAACTCTTAATAACACATGATCTCCTATATCGAATTCCACGTCCTTTCGATGAAGATCAGCATAACTCTTTTGTCGATTTTGTGAGGTTTTTTTTATACATTGTCGGATCGTTTGAATCTTTTCCGTAGTCATACGTACCAACTCCGGTCCCAACAACGTTGCTTCACCCACCTCATCCCAAAGACATCGAGAACGACACTTTCTTCCATACAACGCTTGAATGAGCCATGCCAATACGATGCTAGCGATAAGCTGTTGTTGTAGGAAAACTCCACCAATGGTAAGAACTTGTCCCAACTCCCCTTGAAATCAAGGACACAGAGTCTTAATAGATCTTCAAGAGTTTGAATAGTCCTCTCCATTGTCGTCCGTCGAGGATGATCGCCGAGAAGCTAAATCGTAAGTCTGTGCCCATAGCTTTTTGCAAACTAACCCAAAATCGTGAAGTGAATCTTAGGTCTCGATCGGAAACTATGGATACTGCAAGATACCATGCGATCTTACAATCTCGTTTATGTACATACGAGCAAGACGTTCAAGTGTATAAGTTTCTCAGATCGGAAGAAATGAGCAGACTTGGTCAATCTATCAACAATGACCCAAATCGCATCAATGCCTTGAGAAACCTTAGGAAGATCGGTGTAACGAAATCCATGGTAATGTGCTCCCACTTCCATTCGGAATTTCAAGTGGTTGCAATGGACCTTTTGGTACTTGATGCTCCGCTTTAACTCGTTGACAAGTTAGACACCTTGAGATAAGCAAATTATCTCTCTCTTCATATTGCTCCACCAAAATGTATGTACGAATATCATGATACATTTTGGTACTCCCAGATGGATTGCAAATGGTGTGTTGTGCGCCTCCATCATGATATTATACTTTAAATCGTGGTCGTTAAGAACACAAAGTCCGGAGTTGACTCAAAGTATTCCTTCTTCATCGATTCTTGCTTTAGGCGATAGCACCTTCTTGCACTTTCTTCCTCATTCGCATCGATCTCCGTGTCCGTAGCTTGAGCGACTTTTAACTTTATCGATTAAAGTCGGTTCTACTCGTATACTCGCTATCATCACATGCGTCCACAGAGTCTTTAACTCTATCTCCATCCTTTACAAGTCACACAAAATGGGCTTCTGCGTTGACAATATCGCACTCGTGCTTGCGCATATGATTTTCTACTCAATGCGTCGGCTACCACGTTTCGCTTTTCGGGATGGTATTGGATGGTATGATCATAATCTTTCAGCAGTTCAAGCCAACGTCGTTGTCACATGTTGAGTTCCTTTTGAGTGAAGAAATATTTGAGGCTTTTATGATCCAGTAAAGATCTCCACTTTCTCCCCATACAAGTAATGCCTCAAAATTTTAAGTGCAGAAGACAACAAACCGCCAACTCTAGATCATGAGTAAGATAATTCCTCTCATATTCTTTGAGTTGTCGCGAGGCATAGGCTATAACTTTTCCATGTTGCATGAGAACACATCCCAACCCTTTGCTCAAGCATCATTGTAGATGACAAATCCGGGTCAGAGCCAAATGGTATCATCGAGCAGTCTTTGAAATAAGTCTCCTCTTGAGTTCTTGAAAAATCTTCTCATATTCTTTCGCTCCAATAGAACTTTGTATCTTTTCGAGTCAATTTGAGTTAATGGAGTAGCGATTCGAGAAAATCCTTCCACGAATCTCCGATAATAACCAAATTTAAACCGAGAAAGCTACGATTTTGAGTCATCGATTTAGTTGTTCCCACTTTGAATAGCTTCAATCTTTCTTTGGGTCAACAGATATTCCATGACTTGATACCACGTGCCCAAGGAATGCTACTTCTTCAAGCCGTAACTCGACTTCTTCAACTTGTCATAAAGCTTATATTCACGAAGCTTTTGGAGTGTCGACCTCAAGTGTTGCTTTCATGATCTTCACGACTTTTGGAATAAATAAGGATGTTATCAATAAAGGCGACCACAAAGTGATCTAAATATTCCTTGAATACTCGGTTCATTATATCCATGAAGGCGTTAGAGCATTAGTCAATCCAAAGGACATGACTAGGAATTCATAATGCCCGCATCGAAGTTCCGAAAGCCGTCTTTGGAATGTCGCCGATTCTAATCTTCAATTGGTGATATCCTAACGAAGATCTATCTTTGAAAAGAATTTGGCTCCTTGCAATCGGGTCAAACAGTCATCAATACGTGGCAATGGATACCTATTTTTGATGGTGACATAATTCAACTCCCGATAATCAATACAAAGTCGCATACTCCCATCTTTCTTCTTCACGAATAGAACAGAGCACCCCAAGGAGAAGTACTAGGACGAATAAAGCCAATGTCTAACAATTCTCGTAGTTGGGTCTTTAACTCCACGAAGTTCAATAGAGCCATTCGATATGGGGCTTTGGAAATAGGTTTTATACCGGTTCAAGGTCGATACAAAATTCAATTTCACGCCCGGGGTAGGCCAGAAGTTCTTTGGGAATACGTCGGGAAATTTATTAACAATAGAAATATCGCTCAAAAACCGATTTATTTTTGTTTAAATCGTGACATGAGCTAAGAAAGCTTGACATCCGCTTTTTCAATAAACGAATAGCTTTATGGCTTGAGATGACCGTGATTGATTTTAATGGTTTGGTTGTTTGAATTAGCATAATAGGTTGATTAGGAATATGAAAGCTAACAACCTTATGAAAATAATCAATTTTGCATGATAAGTAGTTAACCAATCAATCCCTAGAATCACGTCAAATGCAAGTATTTTTAATGAAATAAGATCGACAATGTAATGTGAGGGTACCGATTTGAACCAAACAAGACTTATAAGCGAGTGGATGTAATGAAGGTTTCTCCCAACGGAGTTTCCACGAGATAAGTCAAAGTCTAATTTCTCCTGAGTCAAATTTAATCGATGAGCGCAAATAGGAGAAATAAAAGAATGGGTAGAACCCGGTATCAAATAAAGTATAGACTTCATTAGAGTTTATGATAAGCTTACCCGTGATGACCTCATTCGGGTTCCTTGCTCTCTGGGAGGTCACAACAAACGCCTCCCTTGACTACTAGATTTTGACTTTTCTAGGATGGCCTTTGGTGCCTCCATCCTAGTTGAATTTGTCTTTAGTGTAAACGCATAAAATCGAGCCAAGTGACCTTCTCTTCCACAATTATAACATGCTTTTGACTGGCATGGCGCAGCTTTGATCGATGTGTCCTCTCCTCCGCATTTTGAAGCATATGATAGGTGGTCTTTCGCTTTCCTTAACAACGGTCTTTGGTCTTGACGCGTCTTTCCATCATTGTTGAATCTCCTTTTCTTAAAATGTCCATTCTTATTGTTTTGGCCTCGATTACCACCAAGTGGTTACCATATCGCCCGTTGATTCCCTCCACGCTTTGTTGTCACCGCTTCATGACTAGTCTCATTTTGGTATTATAATTTTGCCTTACCGCTTCTTTTTAGTTGCGTTGACTCGTTATCGCGCTCCACTAACTGAGCCCTATTTACAACATCTGAATACAAACACAGTTTATGAGAAATAAGATGTTGACGTATCTCCGACTTCAAACCTCTTAAAAACATTCGCGCCATTCTTTCTTCATTATCCACCAAGTGGGACGCAAATCGTGATAACTCCGCAAATTTTACCTCGTATTGCGATACGGTCATATTGTTTTGTTCTAACTTGATAAACTCCACCTCCTTCATGTGGCGAATACTTTCGTCGGAAAGTATTTGTCGTTGAACGACTCCCCGAACTTCTCCCAAGATATCTTCAAGACAAAGAAGTTGAGTACGTTTTACCGATTCCCACCAAGAATCGCCTCCAAGAACATAAAGCGTGATTAAAGGAACCTTTTGCTCCTCTGAGCATCCCAAGACATCAAATATCTTGGTAATCTGCTTTATCCATGCTTCCGCCGTAAATGGTTTTGCTCTCCCTTAAACTCCGGTGGTCAGCTCCTTGAATTGTTTAGCGGTGACCACCGAGAGTTTTCCGTGTTTCCACCTACGTTTTGGGCAGAGTCGCTCTCGCTTCTTTGTTGCATAAATTCGTATAAAGCCTCGAACATTTGATCATTCATCATTTGGTCGGTGTTGTTGTTTGCATGAGGATTGTCGCCTCGATGCACATTATCACGATTATTGATATGTGGTGAATCAACGATCGCTCGCGCTCCATCGCTATTCTCAACATTCTCGGATGTCATTTTCGAGACATCGCCACAAAATAAAAGGTTAATTGACATGTAACAAATTATCCCTATCTTCCCGACCAACCAATAAAACAAAGACATAAACTTAGGTAGGTCATACTAGCTAAGGTATTCCCGTCTCTCCCTCCTAGTACTATTCGACATCTTAGCGAGAGATTATATCCCTAAGCTCGATACCAATCGTGACGCCCCCAAAATTAGGTATACATCACCCATCTTGGGTCGCCACTTACATGGTATGTAATTTAAATACAACTTACTAACATAAGCGCTAGGTACAATACTTACATAAAGCTGTGAGTTTAAATACAAATATCGTCTCACTAGATATTATACAAACTCAAAAAGGAGTCCTCATTACAATTATTATCACACTATTTCACGTAATAGTGAGGACTACTAATGTTATCTTCGTGACCATCACTCGTTTTCCGACTCGCCCCGCCTATATTCTCATTTCTCAAGAGAACGGTGAAAGAAAGGGTGAGCTCAACTAGCCCAAGAAGAAATATTATGACTAAGATAATGCGTAATAAATTATCAATAGTCTTCAACAATGTTAAACCGATAAAATACAATAGACAACCAGTTTAAGCTGCAATGAATACGCAATCCATTAAAAGAGTCAAGTAGAAAATAAAGTCTACTATCTTTTAGGTTTTAAAAGGTTTTTCATCATTGTTATAAATGAGACTCAAACTTTAATAAATATTCCACATCATCGAATCACCCACGCACTACTGCCAAGGATATTCTTTAGTATCACGACCACAATTATTCATGCTACTACGGCCAAGAATAGTTGTGTATTCATTAATGGTCGTGATCATGCCAAACAATCGTCCATCAATGCACTACTACCATCGAGGATTTTTATCACATCATTTGTAACATTACTTGGCCATGATTACACCGAATAGTCTCTCGGTCATAATCATACCAAGTCCATCTATGCACTATGTGCCGCGGATGACTTTCAACATAATATAAACATGAGGATGATGACAATGATATAAGAATTCAATAAAACAAGTTCAAAATTATTTTATCCGGGAATTATTAACGTCCAAATTATCAACATGATCATTGTTTTGTAGAGTAAAATTCAAGAATGATCGGAAGAATATTTGCATGAAAAGATCATTGGATGAAACGCAAATATCAAGGATATTCCACTAATTTCATGGAGTATAGAAGTCAAAGTTTTAACCAACCGGGTATAATAAAGAATGGAATAACAAAAGAAATCACCGTGCATGCGATAGATCGCATGCATAAGACGTGTTATTCCAATGAATAATAAATAACGGAACCGTGTCGTGAAATTCACACGGCAACAGGATGTTCCAACAGAATAATAAAGATGGAACCGATCCGTGTAAAACACATGATAGGATATTCCAATGAATGATAATGACGGAAACCAGTCCAGGTGTAAAACACATGCATGACAGGATGTTCCAACGAATAATAATAAAAGGCGGAACCGGTCGGTGTAAAACACACTGAGCATGTGATGTTCCAATGTAATAATAGAAGAATGTCACCAAGTATAGGGTAAACCACATTATACAAAAGTTATTCCAATGTAATAATAAGCAATGGAATAACAATAGTTCTCTTCATGAATAAGAAAGAATAATAACACCCCTTACTTTTGGTAGGAGATTGAATCTCTGCAAAGAAGTAGTAACAAAATACTCTTCTTCTTTTCTCTTATTCTCTCTATACTTTCTCTCTATAGCTTGAATGAATTCGTGAAAATAATGAAGCACTAGCCTCTATTTATAGAAGATTTCTAGCTTTAGCACCTTAGTGTGAAAAGCGAGTGGCTCGACGACTAATAATGTGAAAAGAAAAGTGGTTCGACGCCTTTTGTAATGTGAAACGACAAGTGGTTCGACGCCTCGTAATGTGAAACGACAAGTGGTTCGGCCTTTGAATGTGAAACGACAAGTGGTTCGACGTCGGTAAAGGTAATTACTATTGACGAAGGTAATTACTATTCACAAGGTAATTACTATTGGCGAAGATAATTACTATCGACGAAGGTAAATACTATTGACGAAGGTAATTACTATTCACAAAGGTAATTACTATCGATTGAAGAGACTCTTAGATGATGACATATGAGCCCCCATAAAATAATCAAACTTACCACAAATCATTTTATTTTTCATCAACACATATTTAATCTTTCAACAATTATTAATCATTTATAACTTGTCGTCTCAATTATTGATTTAATACTATAACATATTATATGATGATAATCGTGACAATAATTGAATCAATAATATAAGAGATACGATCAAAGAATTATCGTAGTAATAATTAAGCATAGTGAAAGTGACTTCTCACGTAAGCATCAATAATCAATACTGTAGTGCTTCTTGTCTGCAATGCCAGACATTCTTTTTTTACCACCGGGTAGTTCAGCGCTTTTAACAGTAACACCTCCTCGTAGTTATTTTTATAAAATATTTTTGTCGTTTTCTCAATCCAAATAATAATTACATTAGGGTCCACCAATGATTGAGTAGTTATATTTAATATTCCCTAACAAAAAGAATATTCCCCACCAAACGAATATTTTATATAACAACTTGCATACTTTGCAAAATTTATAAATATTACCCATAACTATAACATTATATCAAATTTATTCCATAATATTCAAAAATAATATTTATAGAAAAATTCATCTTTATTTATAAAAGTTGGGGTCTTACAAAATATCTAGTGTATTGAGAGAGATAAAATTATCACTTACCTGTTCTTGGATGACTTCCTTGCTATCATATACTCTCCAGCCCGGTTTACCGTGCCACCCACTCCCGTTTGACACTAGCCTCCTAATCCTGATGGTCTCATCTGACTACATGCAAAGACACCGCCACATCCTCGCCACTTTGTTCACACTTGCCTTTAGTAGATGAATCTCATTCACATTAATGTTTTGTATTCATTTCGGTCAACTGCTATCATGATCATCATTACTTGGTCAAAACTTGAAAATGTAGATATTTAGTGACGTAATGGGTCGGTCCAATGACTAGGCCCAATACTCTAAAGACCCAACAAAAATGACTCAACTGGTCGAGCCCAACTGCAATGACCCGATAGATTAACCAAATAATTCGGCCCAAACCATTCGACCTAATATGTGAAATATTATGACCCAACAGTTATAACAATTATGTGTTTAAAATCAAATAAATTCACATTAACTTGAATTTGAAAAACATAAAAGATTTATGTTATAACAACCTATGTTCTGTATTAATTTACAGATTATGTTATTTTGTCTACTCACAATATGAATGACAAAAAAGTCTCCTTCAAAAATACCACCAATTGACTTCTAAGAAATTAAAATGAGATTTTTTTAAATTACGAATATAGTATAATTAAGCAACAATACAAAAAGAATATACTGTTTGTCAAAAAAAAATTAACACTCTTTGTATCCCATAAAAAAATGGTCTAGTTAAACTTTTAAAAGTTAGAACTTCTAATATCGGAGTTGGTAGTAAATTCGATATCTGTTTATATTTTGAAGAAAAAATAATTAAATAATAATTTTAAAATTATAAATTTGATTTAAAAAAGTCAAATAACACCATTTTCAACTAGATAAAATACATATCAAAATTTGATAATAGAATATTTTTAAAAAATTAAATAAAATAAATTATGTTAATGTATGTGGTAAAAAAATCTTAATTCCTAAAATATAGTGACAAACTTTTCCACACTTACAGATGAGAGTGACCAAGTTACTTGATTTCATTACGAAAAGTCAAAAACGTTACCCAGCTGTGGCTGTTGGTTTATGAAATTCTTCTTAGTTTTGGCAGATTATAGATATTATTGGATATAATATTAGTGCTAATTAAATCATGATTATATGAGTGTTTGATAAAATTGAACAATTAAGATCTGAATGGTTAAGATATCTGAGTGAAATAATATTTGAACTTTAAAAGTTATTTGATAATTAAAAAGTATAAAATATCTTAATGACACTTTTAAATACTTTCAAATTTAAAAATATCAATTTTAAATTTAAAAATATCTCAAATTGATTTTTCAAAACTCAATAATGATCTTAAAATTTGGAATGGAAAGAGTACAATATTAATAGTCTCCATAGATTTAAAAATTTCATTAAGAGACAGTTTTTATTGATTTAAATTTATATATTTTTCTTATTGATTAATAAATGATAAGAGTCGAACAAAATTTAACCAAATAATTTTTATCTTCTTACCAAGTCAGATATGGAACTGTTAAGAGGTATTGAGAAGTAAATAAACACTAAATATTCTATTCTTCACTATCATCTGGATGTTCTGTCACAAGTGAATAATTCCATTAGGGGTGTAAGCCGAGCCGAGTAACTCGGTAAGTCGAGATTGGTTCGAAAATATGATCTAAAATTCATATTCGAAGTTTATTCGAGTCGAATATGATTCATACTCATTTTTTGTTTAATGATACACTAGTCGAATTCGATTATACCAGTGTTCGCTCAGATTAGGGTTCAAGTATTTCATTTTTTTCTTGAATCATACTCGCTACATGTTCGATGAATCATATTTGAATAGTGGTCTGGTCCGTACTAACAAGCTAAATATATGATATTTGTATCAATCTTTATAATATATAAAGTATAGTATTAAATTGTGTAAGCTTGTACTGGAATAAATCAATGAATTGATTGTCAATTTATTTTACACTATTTGTAATTTTTTTACATAAATAAAAGTAAAAAAACTTTTATGTATAAACATTAATTCAATAATCAATTTAGTATGTACGTAGTGGTTCAGTATTGTAGCAATAGCTGTATTAGAGGTGTAAGATTGATTCCCTAGTTTCTGTTACTGATTCTTAGGGAGTTAATTGGGTGGTGAATATTTTTGAGTTAATGTAAATTGATTGTAAGAATATTTAGTTTACTTTCCTGTGGAAATAGTTGTGTATATATACACCTCCTCTGTTATAGAAAAGAGATGAATAATATAATACTTTCTCCAGAAAAAGCTTAGTGTTTACATGGTATCAAAGCAGGTTCAATCCTAGAAAGAAAGGGATTTTGTTTCTCTGCCATACCTTCACCGAATATCTTCATCAACCCCTCATCTTCACCTTCACCTTCACCTTCACCTTCACCTTCATGGCTACTTCTGGACAAATCACCCCTGCTGTATCGACCAAACCCACCGTACATGTACCTCCACAAATTGTTGTTCACCAAGACAACACCGCATTCCCCACCGGAATCACACTTGATGAAACGAATTATTCACTCTGGTCACAGTTGATGGAGATGTGTATTGGTTCCCGGAATAAAGTCGGGTATCTCACCGGAGAAACAAAAAAACCAGCGATTGGAGATCCCAACCTCAGCACTTGGATTACTGAAAATAATAAAGTCAAGAGTTGGCTTATCGATTCCATGTCCCCTCCTTTGATGCAACGATTTATTCGGCTCTCCACAGCAAACAAAATTTGGGTTGCTCTGTCCAAAACCTTCTATGATGGATCCGATGAGACTTGTCTTTTTGAATTGAACCAAAAATCCTTCTCCATCAAACAAGAAGGTCTGCCTCTACCCACATAGTATAATGAACTCTATGTTGTCTTTCAGGAAATTGACCACAGGTCCATTACACAAGAAGGAACTGTTGAAGGAATCATACAACTACATTCTGCAAGGGCTAGGCTACGAGTCCACATTTTTCTGAGTGGGCTTGATCTAGAATTTGATCAGGTCTGTGGAGAAATTTTGAGGAAAAAGCCAAAACTTGATCTAGAGAGCAGCTATGCGTATGTTCAGCGAGAGTATCAACAGAAACAAACAATGGGAGGTTCACGTATTATTTCAGAAAATTCTGCTATGGTGACTAATCGAACTCGACCTGGAGCATCACCTGGGTCCTCTAAGACTCGAAACAACAATTAATCTGGAAGATTTGGTGGTTCGATGTGCAGTCATTGTGGCGAAACAGGCCATTCAAAACAACGGTGTTATGAAATTATTGGTTATCCAGATTGGTGGGATTTCACGAAAAAAACAAGGAAGCAAATACCCAGAAAGGCCACGGTAGCAAATACAGAAGAAGAAACTCCAGTAGTCAAACCTTCAGCAAATGTTACTCTTCCAGGTATTATTGGTAAAGCATTTGTTTTGTCAAAAAACTCTAAGAATAGTACTTGGATTATTGATACAGGTGCATCTGATCATATGACAAATGATTACGGTCGCCATAATCCATTTTTCTTCACCTCAAACCATCATATCCACGATTAATGGTAGCACCTCACCATTATGTGAGAGGGACCGGTGCTCTCTATCCACAAAAATCACTTTAGACATTGTGACTTGTTGTTCCTTCATTAGAATATAATTTGTTGTGCATTAGCAGTTATTACTTCTAAATTATCATGTCATGTTGATTTTTGGCCATCTTATTGTGTATTCCAGGACATTCGAACTCGGAAGATACTTGGTTATGGTGTTAAACGGGACAAACTCTACTATTTGGATCTGACAGAAGATGAAAAATCAAAGGCAAATAATACAATAAACTTGAGTGAAGTGGACAAGGCTCGAAAAGCTATTTGGTTGTGGCATCGAAGATTAGGACATCTTTCTTTTGGTTACCTTAAAAAATTGAAACCTAATTTGTTTTCAGCTGAAAGTTTTTTAGATTTTAAGTGTGAAGTTTGTGAATTGGCTAAAAGTCATCGTGTGTCTTATTTACCAAGTTTTAATAAGAGTTCGGAACCTTTCATGGTAATTCATTCGGATGTTTGGGGACCTGCACGAATTCCTTCCATTTCCAAAGCTCGTTATTTTGTTACTTTTATTGATGAATGTACTCGTATGACTTGGATTTCTCTTCTTAAAAATAAAAGTGATGTATGTGAAGCATTTCAGGAATTCTATAGTATGGTTTACACTCAATATCAAAAGCAGATTCGAGTTTTTCAAACTGATAATGGAAAGGAATTCGTGGTCATACCAACCCTTGGAAATTTTTTGCATAATCATGGGATTAGACACCAAACTTCTTGTACCTATGCTCCATAGCAAAATGATCTATCGGAAAGGAAGAATCGACAAATTATGAAAGTTGTTCGTGCCTCACTTTTTGGCATGAATATGCCACGATTCTACTGGGGAGAGGCTGTGAAATCAGCATGTTATTTAATAAACCGAACACCATCCAGAGTGATTAATTTCCAGACTCTTGTAAGACCCCAACTTATTATAAATGAAATTAAACTTCCTCTATTTATTATTTTGAAATAGTAAGGGTTGATTTGATTAATGCGGTTAGTTATGGGTAAAATGCGCAAATATTTCAAATAAGCAAGTGGTTATAAAATATTCATTGTTGTCGGGGAATATTCGTTTGGTCGTGGAATATTCTTACCGCGTGGGAATATATATAATGACAAGACATGACCTTTGTGTGGGCTCCATAACTGAAAGCGATTAGATGAAGAAAATGACAAATATAAGTTATTTATAAATAATTGGCAGTAGTTATTCTGGATTAATATGTTAAAATACGGTGGTTAAAAACACGGTAGCACGGTATTACACCAATTATTGATTCTTACGTAAGAAGGCACTACTTAATAATTGTTACGGTGAAGTTCTTTGCTCAATATTTTATTTTATTGATTCAATAATTGCTACGTTGATATTTTATATTATTGTTGTTTCAATAATTGTCACGACACAATATTTTCATTATCGGATCAATAATTCATATTATTTGAATAATATTATTAGATAACATTATTGGCAATGTCTAGAAAGTTCGCATCTAAGGAGAGGTTTGGTCACCTAATTGCGTGCATGTAAGGAGAAATCCTTATTGGAAAAACCCCCCCTTTCTCGGGGAACGACCGATTGCCGAGATTGTGATTCGTAATATTATTTGTGAATAATTAATTATTGATTTATATGATAAGGAAAATATTCATTTTATGTGGATATAGATGGAGAAAATTTTTAATGTGACAATTGTTGAAAATTGATATTTTATCTTTTTCGATAAAATAATTCATTTAAATATATTATTATATTTTAATAATATAATAATGGTGATATTTTTACAATGAATGTGGATATATGAGTATATAAGGAGGAAGAGTATTTTTGTTGCATTAAATGATAAACACATATTTTGTGTGTCGGTGGACCCCATTTCTTGACTGAAATTTGATTATAGCACTTTGTAAAATCGTAAAACTTGTGGATTTTTGGCCAATTTTTGTTTGGAATTTGGAAAAACTTTCTTCTGCAAAGTTTTAGAGAATTAAATTTCCTATAGAATGGACATAAGATTTGAATTTTTTTTGATAAAAGGGCTATTTTCTATGAATTATTGAAGTTCCAAAGTTCCAAAATAATTAATTTTTGAAGTTTAAAATATTTTATTTATGAAAAACGTTTTTCTTACTTTTATTGAGTGGGTGGCTGATGTTTGAACTCAATTAGTGTGCGTAGGAGGTTTTGGAAAAATAATAATAATATTTATTAAATTTTCTGCTTTGGTGTTCTAAGCATTTTCCTATAAATAGGGTGCTTAGGTTAGAATTGAAAATCACACCGTAAACTAAAGTTTTCTCTCTCTCTCTCTCTCTATATTATCGAGCGTATTCTTCTGAGTATTTTGATACTTTGAGTGTTGCTATACGGTGCAAATTCCTTCATCACTATATCTAGTAGTCCAGTCAGAAGTACTATTCTTTCAAGGTAAGGGATGTTATTTTTTTTTAAAATGATATTATTTCTTCTAATATCATTATGTCAGATTATTGGTAAGATTTTTCTTGTGAAATTCTTGTCTTTTAGTGTCAGGGTTACTATTCACGTAAACGGCACTATCCACGTATACGGCACTATTCACGAATACGGCACTATTCACAGAAAAATAAAATATTAGTTTTTTATCCAAAATATCTATTATGGATACTAGCTTTGATTGTATCCATGTTTTGATCATTCTTGAATTTTACTTCACTTATGATTATTTATGAAGTATTTTTGAACTCGGATTGTTTAAAGTACGAATCCTTAATATTTGTTCTTTTGTTTCACTGGATTCGTTTTCTTTAAAATATTTTTCATCATCCTCAGTCCTAAATGAAGATATTACTGAATATCTTTGGCCTGTAGTGCAAAGATTAATGATTTTCTGATGAATATCTTTGGCCCGTAGTGCAAAGATGAACAGGTGTTGAGATGAACATGATCAACTGATGAATATTTTTGGCCTGTAGTGCAAAGATGAATATTTGATTCAAGATGAATATTGATTGATGTTACAGGGATAAAATAATAATGATGGACTTTTAAATTCATAGATTATAGTAGATTTCATTCTCTACGTAACTCATCTATGAATTATTATTTCCGCTGCGAATATTGATATGAAATTTGTTGTCTATTGTATTTTATCAGATTTTTCCCTGTTGAAGACTAATGATAATTTGTTCTATATTATCTTAGTCATAATATTCTTTACTGGGCTAGTTGAGCTCACCATTTTCCTTTTTGTTCTATTTTTCTTCTCATGAGGCGAGAATGTAGCGAGTTCTAGTCGGGGTGTGGAATGATGGTTCTAGAGAGTTGTTTTAGTAGTCCTCACCATTTTTCTAAAATAATGTACCAATAATTGTAATGAGGACTTATTTGGGTGTGAATATTGTCTAGATGGCAATATTTGTATTTAAACTCACAGTTTTTATGTTGTATTAATAAAGTTGTAGTTGTTTCTGTACCATATTATTAACGACTCAAAATGGGTGATGTATACCTATTTTGGGGGCGTCACACTCCACTACAGAAGATGCAATCATTACTTTCCATTCCTCCGCTGCCAAATCTAGAACCACGAGTGTTTGGTTGTACAACGTATGTTCATGTTCCAAAAGTTCAGCGAAGTAAGCTTGATCCTTATGCCAAAAAATGCGTTTTTATGGGTTACTCCGATTTTCAAAAAGGATATTGGTGTTATGATCCTCATACCCAAAAGATACATGTCACTCTGGATGTTTCCTTTCATGAAATGGAGCCTTATTACTCAGGGGGAGTTTCTCAAACTTCTTTTCAGGGGGGGAGAGTGGTATTGAAGAAAGTTTTGAATTAGAAGAAAGAAATGAAGATGATGTCCAAGACCAGAACTCTAACGCGAACAAAGAAACAATTATTGACACTCTTGATCAAATAGTAGATATCCCAGATTTGCCCTTGTTAACACTAGCATCTAAAGAATCAACCGAGCCCGAGCATGTCCTTCCTCAGGTAGTCTCACAACCCATACTGAATGAGTCGAATATGATTCCTCTTGTTCCTGCAGAAAACATAGCTTCTAGGTATTCACAAAGGATAAATAAAGGAGTCCCAAAGAAAGCAGTATGAACTTAGATCTTACGCCTAATACTAAATATCCCATCAACAACTATGTATCGACCATAGATTGTCAAAATCATATGCATTTATTGTTAATCAATTATCCTATATCTCTATTCCTAATAAGTATACGGGATGCTTTTGAAAGACCCAAAGTGGACAAAGGCGGTAAATAAAGAGATGGAGGCCCTATGGAAAAATGCTACTTGGGAACTTATACCTTTGCTAAAAGGAGAAAAAAAGACGGTCGGGTGTAAATGGGTGTTCACGGTAAAACTTAAAGAAGATGGCGGCAAGACGGAATGGATACAAAACAAGATTAGTTGAAAAAGGGTATACATAGAAATATGGGGTGGATTACCAGGAAACTTTCGCACCAGTAGCCAAGATTAACACAATCCGTATTCTCTTATCTTTAGCATCTAATCGAGACTGGCCACTACTACAATATGATGTTAAGAATGTCTTCTTGAATGGAGATTTAGAAGAAGAAGTATACATGGACTTGCCTCCAGGAACAAAAAATGAAAGAAATGGGATTGTCTGCAAGTTGAAGAAGTCATTGTATGGGCTAAAACAGTTACCAAGGACTTGGTTTGGTAGATTCTCAAAAACTATGAAGCTGTTTGGTTATAAGCAGAGTAATTCAGATCATACTCTGTTTATAAAAATCAATGCAGGACAAATAACAGCTCTAATTGTGTATGTTGATGATATTATTATTACGGGTGATGACTCGTATGAAATGAAGGCATTAGAAGAATATTTGTTCACAAAGTTCGAAATGAAGAATCTTGGTCCGTTGAAATATTTTTTAGGAATTGAGGTTGCAAGATCACAACATGGAATTTCTTTGTCACAAAGAAAGTATGTGCTTGATCTTTAAAGTAAAGCTGGAATGCTTGATTGCAAACCAAAGAGAGACACCCATAGAGATGAATCATAAACTCGGAGATCTCATAGATCAAGTCCCATCAAACAAAGGTCGCTATCAGCGTTTGGTTGGAAGATTAATATACTTGTCACATACTAGACCTGATATAGCTTATGTTGTAAACATTTTAAGCCAATTTATGCATGCACCAAGTGAAGAACATATAAATGTTGTATATCGAATACTAAGATATTTGAAGAATTCTCCAGGTAAAGGTTTGTTATTTTCAAAGAATGGCAACCTTGACATTGAAGGATATACAGATTTAGATTGGGCAGGAGACCAAATTACTAGGAGATCCACCTCGGGGTAGTACTTTACATTTGTAGGGGGGAATCTAGTCACATGGAGAAGCCAGGAGCAAAGGGTTGTGGCAAGATCAAGTGCGGAAGCAGAATTTTGAGGTATGGCTCATGGTGTTTGCGAGTTGTTGTGGATAAAAAAATGTACTAAAAGTTCTAGGGATCAAGCATCTGAAACTAATGAACTTGCATTATGACAACAAAGCAGCAATTGAAATTGCTCATAACCCTGTACAACATGATCGCACCAAGCATGTGGAAGTTGATCGTCATTTCATAAAAGAGAATCTTGATCGAAAAGTCGTACATTTTCCATTTGTTCAAATTCAAAATCAATTGGCGAGATGTTTTAATAAAAGCTATTTAGGAAAGGTGTTCAACACCTCATTGGACAAGTTGAACATGATAGATATCTATGCTTCAACTTGAGGGGAGTGTAGTGAATAGTTGTATTAGAGGTGTAAGATTGATTCCCTAGTCTCTGTTACTTATTCTTAGGGAGTTAATTGGGTGGTGAATATTTTTGAGTTAATGTAAATTGATTGTAAGAATATTTAGTTTACTTTCCTGTAGAAATAGTTGTGTATATATACACCTCCTCTGTTATAGAAAAAAGATGAATAATATAATACTTTCTCCAGAAAAAGCTTAGTGTTTACAAGTATTAAGTGAAATAGTTCATATTCGAAACTCAATTTGAAGGTTCATGGGTAACTCGTTTTATAAACGAGTCGAGTACTTACGAGTTGAGTAGGTCGGAGTAATGATCCAAGTCGAATCTGATGCAAAATTAAAAATTTCTTATCGAAATCGAGTCGAATTCGAGCTCATTTTTTTTAAGTCAAACCGAATCTGAACATTAAGATATTCGCTGAGATTCGACTCATTTACCCCCTTAATTTTCATTGGGAACACGCCAATAAAAAACTTGAATTTTTTTTAAAGTTTTAAACGGTTATTATAGTCAATAAATGGACGTGAAAAAATAAAAACACAAAAAAGAAAAATAGGAAGTTGATAATACTCGTCATGTTCTGCAAAAAAATTATTTTTATATGTAAAATTAGTTTGTTCTACAAGGAGACAAAATTCTTAAGTAATTAAACTAACGCCATTGAATTTTTCAACTTCTTTTCTAATTATATTTATTATTATTGTTTTCCTCTGAATTTTTCAAGTTCTAAACCGATTTTATTTGTGATATACGTCAGCAGCCATGAATGATATTTGGCTTGACAACGGGAATTTGCAAAACCAAAGTTTGGGCCACCCAATGGGTGTTTAGTCCGGTAGACCCCACGATTTGGGTCTGGGTGTATGCCACATTTAACACCAGTCCGGCGGTGATATACAATGATGCTGCTTGTCCAAGTAATTTTGGCCGACGGATGTATTTGCAACTTTTTGGTATTGCTAAATGACCAATTATTTTTATTAAAATATTTTTGTCACACAAATATATAATAATTGCCATAATTATGTATGTATATCTATATTATAACAATAACAATAATACTTCCATAATAATAAAAAAAAATTATAAAAAATTGCTTACAAAATAACGTGTCTAGTTGTGCTTGATTGTTATGACCAGATTGACTTATATACAGTGAATCATCCACTAATTACTCTCTGTCACATCATTTGTATAATTTGGTTCTTATAAATTTTTTTGTCACAGTAACAACAATCGTACTATAAATTCTTTGTGGAAGCTTTGGTGATTTTGTCACGCTTATCTTTTTTTTTCTTCATCTTTCGACCCTACAATTTTAAGTATATTATTATTTTGTCATTTTTTATTAGTCCTCTAAATTTTATTAACTTTTAATTTTACCCTATATAATCTACACAAATAGTCACCGGGCGCTAGTGTGTATATATATTGACAGACAGAGAGATTGAGAGAGAGAGAGAGAGAGAGAAGAAAAAGGAGAGATATAAAGGCAGCCATATCTCAGATGAGGGGTATCAAAACTATAAAAAAGAGTAGGGGGTGGGGGTGGGCGTAGGGGTTTCAATATCATAAAAAAGTATGAATGAAGGAGGCAGTGAGTGGGGGTCAGTGAGTCATTGCAAAGGCATGTGGATGGCCCTAAACAAACAAACTAATAACACCAATCTTTTTGGGCATGGGATGAGTGCTCCCCCCATCCCCACACCATTCCATTCCTTGAGAAACTGTGACAATAATAATCCACCTAATTCCCCCACCAGCTACCATTGCCAACTACTCCTGCCTATATTTTAAAATGATAAGTTATTTTTTAAAATATATTTATAATATTAATTATTTAAAATTTAATTGTAATAGTGTAATACTAAAAATGATAGTACAAAAATAATAATAATTTTTAAATATCATGTCACTTTATATATTATATTAAAATAAAAATTAAAAGATGGTGCATAAAATATATATATATATATATATATATATATATATATTAATTGGATATTAAAAAGGATATGTAACATAGGCCCACATATCTTAATAGATTGATACCTCCCCCTTAGGCCTTAGATCATGAGGTAAGGATCCCTGTACCTTCTAGGCTTGTACCACTGCCATATAACCTAGCTGTCCAACATAAAGATAGTTCCCCTCCTAGGAAACAACTCCCATTTTTCCATCTATTTTGTGCAATCGATCTTAATTCTTATATACTACTACTACTACTGGCTGCTCTGTCTGTATGCCAATTCAAGGATCAATAATACATGAAGCTTTCACTGAAAAAATTACTAGTCTGCCACCAGTCCTAACATGCATGTGCATGAAGTGATATATCAAGAAAAATGATATATATGATTGTTGCTTGTGGTTACGATTAACATAGAATTTTAAGCAATAAAATAAAATAATAATTATATATATTTTTTAATTATTTTAAAGTTCATATTTCTTTAAAAATATATATATAAAAGAAAAATTATTATCCCTCCTTTTCATATATAATAAAAGATCAACTTTATATTTTTATTTTGAAAAGTTGGAGCAAAACTCTTTTGACAAAAAAAATGAAAACATAAAAACTTGCTTCTTTAATGTTTAAATACAATTATCAACTAGTGTCGCCAAATTTATATTTTAATTGGCAAAATAATAAGTAAAACATAAAGTTATCAAATTAAGGATAATATTAGAAATTTTTAATTTTTAATCTCAAATGATATGATTTTAAATATTTTAATAAAATTTTATTGCATAATCAATCACATAATATATATACCCCACTAATATAATAAAAACACATTATTTGAGAGAAAAGTTTTGAAAACCCTAGCATTAGACTAAAATGCAAAATTTAACCCTCCTGTTTGTAACTTTTTTACTCAAATGAAAAAGTAACCCTCCTGTTTGTAACTCTTTTGCAAAACTCACCCTCCAACTTTTATTTCTGCAAAACTCTCCCTCTAAAATGTATGAATTGTGCAAAACTCATGTTTTATGTATTTTTTTTTGTTAAAAATCCTCGTATACTCAAATCATTTCCCTACAATTGTGACGCCCCCAAAATAGGTATACATCACCCATCTTGAGTCGCCAAATATATGGTACTAATTTCAAATACAACTTGATTATACATAAATAAATGTAAAATACTACACAAATACATGTCATGAGTTTTAATACAAATATTGTCATCTAGATAATATCCACACTCAATTTAGTCCTCATTACATTTATTATCACACTATTTAATGAGAATAGTGAGGACTACTAAGACGCCTATCTCGGACCATCACTCCGCTCCCCGACTAGTCCCGGCCACGTTCTCATTTCCTAAAGAGAACGGTGAAATGAAAGAAAGGTGAGCTCAACTAGCCCAAGAAGAAATATTATGACTAAGATAATGCGTAATAAATTATCATTAGTCCTCAACAATGTTAAACCGATAAAATACAATAGACATCTAGTTTAATCTGCAATGAACATGCAATCCATTAAAAGAGTCAAGTAGAGAATAAAATCTACTATCTTTTATGATTTAAAAGGTTTTTCATCACTTTTATCATCGAGACTCAAATTTTAATAAATAATCCACATCATCCTCAAGACTACTACCAAGGATATTCATTAGGGTCACGACCACAAATTATCCATGCACTACAGGCCAAAGATATTTATGTATTCATCAATGGTCATGATCATGCCAACAACTGTCCATCAATGCACTTCGGGCCAATGAGGACTTTTACTACATCATTTGTAAAATTACGGTCATAATTACACCGAATAATCCCTGGTCATAATCATACCAAGTCCATCTATGCACTACAGGTCACAGATGACTTTCAAAAATAATATAAACATGAGGATGATGACAATCATATAAGAATTCAATAAAACAAGTTCAAGAATTAATTTATTCAGGAACTAATAACGTCCAAATTGTCAACATGATACTTCTTTGTAAAGTAAAATTCAAGAATGCTCAGAAGAATATTTTCATGAAAAGATACTAGATGAAGCGCAAATATCAAGAATATTCCACTAATTTCATGGAGTGTAGAAGTCAAAACTTTAACCAACTGAGTATAATAAAGAATGGAATAACAAAAGAAATCACCATGCATGCGGTACTGATGCAGACAAAGTTATTCCATCAAAATAATAAATAACGGAACTCAGTCAAAGCGTAATACGACCGAAGCGTGATATTCCAATGTAATAATAAAGAATGGAATACAACAGAAATCACCACGCATGCGGTATTTGATGCATGATAAAAGTTATTCCAATGTAGAATACTAAATGACGGAACCAGTCGGTGAAATTCACACCAACAGGATGTTCCAATAGAATAATAAAAAGACGGAACCAGTCCCACAGTAAAAGCATGCATGAGGATATTCCAAATGTAATAATAAAGAGGCGGAACGGTCCCACAGAAAGATGAACATGTGATATTCCAATGTAATAATAAAGAATGGAATACGTAAGAATTTCACCAAGTATAGGGTAGCTCACAGATATCTGTTATTCAAATGAATAATAAAGATGGAATAATAGAAGTTCTCTTCATGAATACAAAAGAAATAATACCCCTTACCGTAAAAGAAACTTGATATCTGAGTAGTGAAGTAAGAAGAATACTTTTTTCTTCTTCTCTCTATAGTTTCTCTCTCTAGAGTTTCAGTGAATTCGTAAGAAATAATGAAGGAATGAACTTCTATTTATAGAAGAATGGAATGAATAGTAACCAATCCATGAACGGTCCAGATTGATTTTTTTTTAATCGGACGGTCCATATTTAAAGCAAAATCTTTTAAATAAAATATAATATATTCTATTTATAATCTAATAAAACGAATAACTTTTAAAAAGATTTTACTATGCAAACACTATGCAAGCACTATACAAATACTATGCATAATAAAATATAATATATTCTAATTATTATTGTCTAATAAAATGTATACCTTTATAAAAGTATTCTCATTTTATATAAAAAGATTTTACTATTAGCCTAATAAAACGAATAACTTTATAAAAGTATTACATTTTTATATATAAAGTTTTTCATTTTTATTACGTTAATAATACGAATAAAACAAAACGTCATCATCATTATTATTAATCACACTATTAATCGACCAGGTCGTTCCTGGGAAAGAGGAGGGCTTTCCAATAAGGATTTCTCCCTATTGGCGCGCAATTAGGTGACCAAACCTCTCCTTGGTAGAACTTTTAGACATCGTTAATAATGAAAATAATAATATTAACAACTTCGTCATCTCAATTATTGATTTAATAATATATAAAAAATCGACAATAATTGAATCAAACTGAGTGACTTGTCACATAAGCATTAATAATCAATACCGTGTGCTACTACGCAACCACGCCAGACACGTATTCATTTACTTTACTACCGAAAGTAGTTCAACAATATCAACGGTAAAACTTCTGCCGTTATTTTCATAAAAATATTTTTGTCGTTTTCTCAATCCGACAATAATTCTGTTGTGGGGTCCACCAATGATTGTGCCGTCGTACGAATATTCCCTGATCAATCGAATATTATATAACAACTTCATGTATTTTGTAAAATTTATAAATATTACCCACAACTATAACATTATATCAAATTTATTCCATAATATTCAAAAATGATATTTATAGAAAATTCTTTTTATTCATAAAAGTTGGGGTCTTACAATCTCCCTTCTTATGAAATTTCCCTCGAAATTAGGGTACACGCACTGGTATGTCAAGAGGTAAGGATACCTTGATTTCATTTCAGATTCTAACTCCCAGGTCATTTCCTCAACATCGTGGTTCCTCCATAACACTTTGACTTGAGGTATAACCTTGGATCGTAAAATATGTTCCTTCTTATCCAAGATTTGAACAGGAACCTCTTCATACGTTAAATCTTCCGCTATTTCATCCGGTTCTAACTCAATAATATGGTTCGGGTCTTTCACATATTTACGTAACATGGATTATAAAAATGTTATGAACACGAGACATACTTGGCGGTAAAGCAAGTCGATAGACTGCTCATACCCTACTCGATCGAGGATTAAAATGGGCCAATGAATCGAGGATTGAGCTTTCTCTTCCAAATCTCGTAACTCCTTTCCATGAAGCAACACGTAATAAACACATGATCTCCAATATCAATTCCACGTCCTTTCGATGAAGATCAAGATAACTCTTTGGTTTGGCCTTGTGAGGTTTTTATACATTATCGGATCGTTTCAATCTTTTCCGTAGTCATACGTATCAACTCCCGGCCCCAACAACGTTGCTTCACCCACCTCATCTCAAAGATAATCGAGAATGACACTTTCTTCCATACAACGCCTTGAATGGAGCCATGCCAATACTTGCTTGATAACTGTTGTTGTAGGAAAACTCCACCAATGGTAAGAACTTGTCCCAACTTCCCTTGAAGTCAAGGACACAGAGTCTTAATAAATCTTCAAGAGTTTGAATAGTCCTCTCTGAATGTCCGTTCGTCTGAGGATGATAAGCCGAACTAAATCGTAAATCTGTGCCCATAGCTTTTTGCAAACTAACCCAAAATCGTGAAGTGAATCTTGGGTCTCGATCAGAAACTATGGATACTGGCATACCATGTAGTCTTATAATCTCGTTTATGTACATACGAGCAAGACGTTCAAATGTATAAGTTTCTCGTATTGGTAAGAAATGAGTAGACTTGGTTAATCTATCAACAATGACCCAAATTGCATCTATGCCTTGAGAAACCTTGGGAAGACCAGTAACAAAATCCATAGTAATGTGCTCCCACTTTCATTTTGGAATTTCAAGTGGCTGCAATGGACCTTTTGGTACTTGATGCTCCGCTTTGACTCGTTGACAAGTTAGACACCTTAAGATAAACAGCACTATCTCTCTCTTCATATTGCTCCACCAAAATGTATGACGAAGATCACGATACATTTTGGTACTCCCAAGATGGATTGCAAACGGTGTGTTGTGCGCCTCCATCATGATTTTATACTTTAAATCGTGGTCGTTAGAACACAAAGTCCGGAGTTGACTCAAGTATTCCTTCTTCATCAATTCTTTCTTCCCAAGATAGCACCTTTTGTACTTTCTTCCTCATATGCATCGCCTTTAGAGTGTCCGTAGCTTGAAAGCAACTTTAACTTTATCGATTAAAGTCTGGTTCTACTCAGATATTCGCCATCATCACATGGGTCACCGGAGTCTTTAATTCTATCTCCATCCTTTGCAAGTCATACAAGATGGGCCTTCAGATTGACAATATCGCACTTGTACCGCATATGATCTTCTACTCAATGCGCGTCACTACCACGCTTCCTTTTCCGGGATGGTATTGGATGGTATGATCATAATCTTTCAACAGTTCAAGCCAACGTCACTGTCGCATGTTGAGTTCCTTTTGAGTGAAGAAATATTTGAGGCTTTTATGATCCGTAAAGATCTCCACTTTCTCCCCATATAAGTAATGCCTCCAAATTTTAAGTGCGAAGACAACAGCTGCCAACTCTAGATCATGAGTAGGATAATTCCTCTCATATTCTTTGAGTTGTCGAGAGGTATAAAGGCTATGACTTTCCCATGTTGCATGAGAACACATCCTAAACCCTTGCCTTCGAAGCATCATCAGAGATGACAAATCCTCCAAGCCGATGGTATTGTCGTAATAGGTGCCGAAATGAGTCTTCTTTCGAGTTCTTGAAAAATCTTCTCACATTCCTCGCTCCAACCGAATTTTGTATCTTTCGAGTCACCGAGTTAAGGGAGTAGCGATTCGAGAAAACCTTCTACTTAATCTCCGATAATAACCAAATTTAAGCCGAGAAAGCTACGACTTTCGATCATCGATTTAAGGTTGTTCCCACTTTGAATGACTTCAATCTTTGTCGAGTCAACAGATATTCCATGACTTGATACCACGTGCCCAAGGAATGCTACTTCCTCAAGCCAGAACTCGCATTTCTTCAACTTGGCATAAAGCTTATATTCACAAAGCTTTTGGAGTATCAGCCTTAAGTGTTGCTCATGATCTTCACGGCTTTTGGAATAAATAAGGATGTCATCAATAAAGACGACCACAAAGTGATCCAAATATTCCTTGAATACTCGGTTCATCATATCCATGAAGGCAAAGAGGAGCATTAGTCAATCCAAAAGACATGACTAGGAATTCATAATGCCCATACCGAAGTTCTCGAAAGCCATCTTTGGAATGTCATCGGTTCTAATCTTCAATTGGTGATATCCACAACGTAAGATCAATCTTTGAAAAGAATTTGGCGCCTTCAGAATCGGTCAAACAGTCATCAATATGTGGCAATGGGTACCTATTTCGATGGTGACATGATTCAACTCCCGATAATCAATACAAAGTCGATACTCCCATCTTTCTTTTTCACGAATAGTAACAGAGCACCCCAAGGAGAAGTACTAAGACGAATAAAGCCAATGTCTAACAATTCTCGTAGTTGGGTCTTTAACTCTCACGAAGTTCAACAGAGCCATTCAATATGGGGCTTTGGAAATAGGTTTTGTACTGTGTTCAAGGTCGATACAAAATTCAATTTCACGCCCGGGGTAGGCTGGAAGTTCTTCGTGGAATACGTCAGAAATTCATTAACAATAGAAATATCATTCAAAATCGACGTATTTTTGTTTAGATCCGTGATATGAGCTAAGAAAGCTTGACATCCATTTTTTAATAAACGAATAGCTTTATGGCTTGAGATGCGGTGATTGATTTTAATGGTTTTGTTGCTTGAATTCAGCATAATAGGTTGATTAGGAATATGAAAGCTAACAACCTTATGAAAATAAAACAATTTTTGCATGATGAGTAGTTAACCAATCAATCCCTAGAATTACGCCAAATGCAAGTATTTTCAATGAAATAAGGTCGACGGTGTAATGTGAGTGCACCGATTTGAACCAAACAAGACTTATAAACAAAGTGGATGTAATGAAGGTTTCTCCCAATGGAGTTTTAACAGATAAGTCAAAGTCCAATTTCTCCCGAGTCAAATTTAAACGTTGGCGCGCAAGTAGGAGAAATAAAAGAATGGGTAGAACCCAGATCAAATAAGGTATAGACTTCGCTAGAGTTTATGATAAGCTTACCCGTGATGACCTCGTTCGTTCCTTGCTTTCAGGAGGTCACAACAAACGCCTCTCCTTTGACTACCTGGCTTTGACTTTTCGGGATGGCCTTTGGTGCCTCATCCTAGCTGAACTTGTCTTTGATTGAATGACAAAATCGGGCTAGGTGACCTTCTTCCACAATTATAACACGCTTTTGAGGGATCGCATAGTTTGGACTAATGTGTCCCTCCCTCCACATTTGAAGCATATGATAGGTGGTCGCTTCTTCCTTAACGACGTGTCTTTGATCTTCGACGTCTTTCCATCATTGTTGAATCTTCTTTTCTTGAAATGTCCATTCTTATTATTTTGGCCATGATTACCACCAAGTGGTTACCATTTCGGCATGTTGATTCCTCCACGCTTATTGTCACCGCTTCGATGATCGCTATCACCGGTATTATCATTTTTTGCACGCTACTCTCTTTTTGGTTGAGTTGACTCATTATCGCGCTCCAATAATCGAGCCCTATTAACAACATCCGAATACAAACACGGTTTATGAGAGATAAGATATTGACGTATCTCTGGTTTCAAACCTCTTAGAAACATTCGCGTCATTCTCTCCTCATTATCAACCAAATGGGACGCAAATTGGGATAGCTCGGCAAACTTGGCTTCGTATTGTGACACGGTCATGTTGTTTTGTTCCAGTTTAATGAACTCTACCTCTTTCATGTGACGAATACTTTCGGGAAAGTACTTGTCGTTGAACAATTCTTGGAACTTCTCCCAAAACATCTTCAAGTCATGGCGGCAGTTGAGTACGCTTTTTACTGATTCCCACCAAGAATCGCCCGCCTCAACATGAAAGTGGCAAAGGGAACCTTTTGCTCCTCGGAGCAACCCAAGACATCAAATATCTTATTGATCTGTTTTATCCACATCTCCGCCTTAAGTGATTTTGGCTCTCCAAAAAATTCCAGTGGTCCCAGCTCCTTTACCTGTTTGGCGGTGTCCGTCCAAGAGTTGCCAGTGTTTCCACCTGCATTTTGAACAGGAGCCGCTCTCACCTGATGTTGCATGAATTGCATGAAGCCTCAGAACATTCCATCGTTCATCATTTGGTCAGTGTTGTTGTTTGCATTAGGATTGTTGTCTTCCTGATGCACATTATCCTGATTATTGATCTGTGGAGACTCAACGGTCTCCTGTGCTCCATTGATGTTCTCAACATTCTCGGATGCCATTTTCAAATACTGCCACAAAACAAGGGTTAATTAACATATCACATATTATCCCTATACTCTGACCGACCAATTAAATACCAAATAAACTAAGGTAGGTCATACTAGCGAAGGAATTCTCCGTCTCTCCCCTCCTAATTCTTATCTCACGTCTCAGCCAAGGATCATATTCCTAAGCTTTGATACCAACTGTGACGCCCCCAAAATAGGTATACATCACCCATCTTGAGTCGCCAAATACATGGTACTAAATTCAAATACAACTTAATTATACAACAGTCGTGTAAAATACGACAAAATACATGCTATGAGTTTTAATACAAATATTGACATTTAGACAATATCCACACTCAATTTAGTCCTCATTACATTTATTATCACACTATTTAACAGAATAGTGAGGACTACTAAGATACCATCTCGGACCATCACTCCGTTCCCCGACTAGTCCCGGCTACGTTCTCATTTCCTAAAGAGAACAGTGAAAGAAAGGGTGAGCTCAACTAGCCCAGTAAGAAATATTATGACTAAGATAATGCAGAATAAATTATCATTAGTCCTCAACAGTGTTAAACTGATAAAATACAATAGACATCAAGTTTAAGCTGCATAATGAAATACGCAATCCATTAAAAGAGTCAAGTAGAGAATAAAATCTACTATCTTTTATGATTTAAAAAGGTTTTTCATCGGTTTTATCACGAGACTCAAACTTAATAAATAATCTACATCATCCCTGCACTACGGCCAAGGATATTCATTAGGGTCACGACCACAAATTATCCATGCACTACGGGCCAAGGATATTTGTATATTCATCAATGGTCATGATCATGCCAATAATCATCCCATCAATGCACTTGGGCCAATGAAGACTTTTTACCACATTATTTGTAACATTACGGCCATGATTACAATCAATAATCCATGGTCATAATCATACCAAGTCCATCTATGCACTATGTGCCAGCCATATATGACTTTCAAAAATAATATAAACATGAGGATGATGACAAAGATATAAGAATTCGATAAAACAAGTTCAAGAATTAATTTATTCAGGAACTAATAACGTCCAAATTGTCAACATGATACTTCTTTGTAAAGTAAAATTCAAGAATGCTCATAAGAATATTTTCATGAAAAGATTTGGATGAAGCGCAAATATCAAGAATATTCCACTAATTTCATGGAGTGTAGAAGTCAAAACTTTAACCAATTGAGTATAATAAAGAATGGAATAACAAAAAGAAATCACCGTACATGCGACTTGCAGCGATGCAAAGTTATTCCATCGTAATAATAAATAACGGAATCGTGTCGAAGCGTAATACGCACCGAAGCAGGATATTCCAAATGTAATAATAAAGAATGGAATACAATGAAATCACCATGCATGCGCTTATTTCAGTATGTACGGTGTTATTCCAATAGAATACTAAACGACGGAACTGGTCAAGTGAAATTCACACCAACAGGATGTTCCAATAGAATAATAAAAGACAGAACCAGTCCCACAGAAAGAATGCATACAGGATATTCCAATGTAATAATAAAGAATGGAATATGTAAGAATTTCACCAAGTATAGGGTAGCATTGTGAGCATTAAAGTTATTCCAATGTAATAATAAAGATTGAATAATAGAAGTTCTCTTCATGAATACAAAAGAAATAATACCTCTTCACCGTAAAAGAAACTTGATATCGAGTAGAAGTGAAGTAGAAGAATACTTTTTCTTCTCTCTCTATAGTTTCTCTCTCAGAGTTTCAATTGAAAATAAAGAAATAATGAAGGAATGAGCTTCTATTTATGAAGAATGGAATGAATAGTAACCAATCCATGAACTAGTGCAGATTGATTTACTTTTAATCGGACGGTCCATATTTAAAGCAAAATCTTTTAAATAAAATATAATATATTCTATTTATAATCTAATAAAACGAATAACTTTTAAAAAGATTTTACTATGGAAACTTACTACAAAAGCACTATGCAAACACTACGCATAATAAAATATAATATATTCTAATTATTGTCTAATAAAATAGATAACTTTATAAAAGTATTACATTTTATATAAAAAGATTTTACTTATTAGCCTAATAAAACGAATAACTTTATAAAAGTATTCATTTTATATAAAAGTTTTTCGCTTTTATTACGTTAATAATACGAATAAAACAAAACGTCATCATCATTATTATTATTCACACTATTAATCGACTGGTCGTTTCAGAAAGAGGGCTTTCAATAAAAATTTTTCCTATTGGCACGTAATTAGGTGACCAAACCTCTCCTGGCTGAACTTCTGACATCGTTAATAATGCAAATAATAATATTAACAACTTCGTCATCTCAATTATTGATTTAATAACATATAAAATATCGAATAATAATTGAATCAAACCGAAAGTGACTTCTCACATAAGCATTAATAATCAATACCATGCTACTATGCAACCACGCGCCATTCATCGTATTTTTACTACCGAGTAGTTCAACAAAGATCAACCAGTAAAACTTCCGCCAGTTATTTTCATAAAAATATTTTTGTCGTTTTCTCAATTCGATAATAATTACATTAATGGGATCCACCAATGATTGTGTATCGTCGTCACGAATATTCCCCCCGAACCAATCGAATATTATATAATAACTTGCGTATTTTGCAAAATTTATAAATATTACCCACAACTATAACATTATATCAAATTTATTCCATAATATTCAAAAATGATATTTATAGAAAATTCATTTTATTTATAAAAATTGGGGTCTTACAACAATTCATCACTTACGAATTTTACCTTTAAAATACAACTTTTATTTCATTTAAATAACTTTCAATCAGCAAAAAAAATTATCACATGCAAGACCAACAAATGTATTTGCAACATAAGATTCTCTAATTTATGCATCACTCTTTGTCTCTCCTATATGTTAATCTATTATTATTTTATTTTGGATTCATCGTCTTTGATACATTTTTTTACAGTATTGTTAGTAATGAAGAAAATTCATATAATATATCTATTTTCTAATGTTAAACGAAATATTGAATGATGGCGGCACATGTTAAAAAATGAGAATAAGATTGACATTTTAATATGAATTTTGTGTGCGAGATATTTATCAAAACAAAATAATAATCAACTGGCATATAGCAAATGTAGAGAATAAGATATATGTATTAAGCATTAATTTAGGGTTCTAAATTTGATGATATTGTGATTTTTTTTCTTATTAGAAGTCGTTTGAGTACTGAAATAAAGTGATTATTCTAAAGTTATAGTTTTTAAGTGATATATGTAGATTAAATAATTTGACTATGCAATAATTTTTAAATAAAAAATACATAAAGGGTAAGTTTTGCCCAATTAATACATCTTGGAGGCAGAATTTTGCAAAAATAAAAATTAGAGTGAGTTTTGCAAAAAATAATACAAACTAGAGGGTCACTTTTGCATTTCAATCCTAGCATTATTCGTGAATTAATTAAAGAGTAATGCAATGAATGATTTTTTTTTTTTGACCATGTGGGGATATTTAACTAAATTTTTTTTAACATAAAGTGAGTTTAGCACAATTAATACATCTTGGAGGGAGAGTTGCAAAAATAAAAATTAGAGGGAGAGTTTTGCAAAAATACTACAACCTAGAAGGTCACGTATACATTTCAGTCCTAGCATTATTCTTGAATTAATTAAAGAGTAATACACTGAGTGAAATTTATAATCTCAAATAATATAATATTAAATATTTTAAAACATAGTTCAATGACTTAAATTTACTCAACTATATTATGATTACACATCATTTTTTTTCAAGACATAAAATTTAAGATCTTTAACATCAACCCACATTAAATCTCATTTATGCATGACAAAAGAAAAAAAGAGCGGTTAGTATGAGGTTAATTTTGGTCAATTGATCAATACATAGATATGAAAATGAGTATCGACACATAGATATAGAGATGATCTTTTTATATATCAATATTATATTAATTAATTGATTAATTTATCATAAAATTAATTTCATATTAACAAATCAAAAAAAAAATGAAGTTTCTCTGAGAGAAGGACTAGTCTTTTCAGGATAAGGCTGATGATGGCTTCATTCTTATCTCTCTTTCCCAAAAAGGCCGAAACAGACAAACAAACTTATTTTTGTGTAAACGATTAAAAGAAAGAAAATGCCAAATAGTAATTATATTGTAGATGTATCTGGTTTAATTAACCCACTGAATCTGAAATTAATTAATAATATTGCTAGAGCTCCTGCATGTCGCCCACGTATCCTTGTCATATTAGCCATCTCATCAGCTCTTTTACTATAAAATTAAATCAATTTGTTTAATTTTAAATTAATACTAACAATTAACAAAAAAATCCATCAAAACAACATGATTTATGAAATCAATAATGTAGTATGTATGAATGCATTAGTAAATTTCACTATCTGGTCCCAACATCCAATCCAATTTGAACTCCACAACTCAAATCAAGAATCAAGAAAATCTATCGACTATATATATACATCAACATCAACAACTAATTACTACACTAATTTGTAGATAAACTTGAAATCAACAAAAAGAAAAATTAAAGGATGGATAGGGTGAAGGAAAGAATTTTATTTCATCACACCATTAAACTTACATCGTCTCAACTAAGAAATACAACTAAAACCAAAGCAGATTCGCAACACAATTTTCAAGTTTACAAAAATCTAATCAACAATATTAATAACAATTTATTCGGACAAGCAAAATAAATAATCACACCCTCTCCATCTCCCTCTCCCTCTCCCTCTCCCTCTCCCTCTCCCTCTCATCACATATATATATATACACTTTGCATATATATATGGATAACTCGAGGCTTTATATATAGATATATATTACAAAAATCTATATCTTCCCCTTCAACTTTTCATCATCATCATCATCATCATCAACTCTACCACTTCAATCACCATCATGATCGATCTATGTAAGAAGATCATTGACCCACCCAAGATCAGGTCCACCTGACCCATTCTCATCAGTGAAACCCATGCTCGAGCAATCTATGCTAAAAAAATGACCCGCCCCGGAAGGAATTGGAGTTGAAGGAGACAGAATGAACTGCTGCTGATCGTCCCCATTGAAATGGGATACATCTATCCACGCCATTTCTCTGTTATTTTCACCCCCATGCGGCGAATTTTCACTCACAGTCATCGACTCCAAAGAGCTCATCAGCTCGGTTAGAGCATCTTTATAGCTCAAAACCTGATTCAACTCTACACATCTCAACCGATCCCCAAAACGAGAAATCGGTGAAATTCCGCCCATCTGCCGGGATTTCACTGGAGAAACCGGCGGAGACAGCGATGGCGATATGGGTGGAGATAAATGGGACATTCCGATTAGAGTAGAAGTAGGAGAAGCTGTCACGCAATATTGACCGTACCCACAACAATGCTGCCCATTATTCCGCTGGTATTTACTGTCGGCGGTAACCGGAGATTGGTAGTCATCGTTACAATGAGAAGGCAAAACTCGGAGCTGTTTTGGAGTATGAGCAAAAAAGCAGATCTTCCTCTTACAATTCTCACCGTCTTTGCACGCCTCAGTCCTGTAGCGAGCCGGGTGAAGCCAACACTCAAACACCCCGTGGGCGAACTCGCAGTTATCTCCTCTGCTGCAGCCGCCGCGGCGAAACTCGGCGCAGACGGTGCCGGAGTAATGGTACTTTCTGGGATCCCTCCGGCGAGCTTTCTCGCCGGGATGGGCGAAAGGGCAGTCGGTCCAGTCGTGGCTGCGGCTGCGCGAGCAGCGGCGCACCTTGAACTCGTAGATGCGGAAATGATCGGAAGAGTAGGGATCGGCGTCATCGTCGTCGAAGCAGTTGTTGTGGGGGAGGAATTTCTGGAGAAGGGTTTCATCGGCGGATCTGGGAGAATCCAAAAACATGTCGGCGGCGTCGGCGGATGAGCGGCGGGAGAGGAGTTTGCGAGGAGGTATGTCGATTTGGCGGAGGGTTTTTTTGGAGAGGAAGAGTTGGTGGCAGGGGTGGAACTTGTGTTGCTGATCGGCACAAACAGTACCGGCCATTGCTGTTGTGAGGAGATGAGAGAGAATTAAAAGGGAGGAGTTACAATTAGGTGATTGTGGTAGACATGAAAAATGATTATTTTGATTGATGAATGGAAATTGGAAGGGATAGAGATATATAGAGGAGATAGAATTAATTAGTACGTACGTACGTATAAGAGATATGCGAGGATGGTGTGAGGGTATGGGGGAGGTGGTGCGTGGCTTAATAGTATTAGGCGTTGGCATGCAAAAGAGATATGTGGCAGCTTCACATTTTGCACTCCATGCAAGTGTCTCGTCTCCATCATTAATTAATTCATTCTTTCTTTACACAAATTATAATAAGTATTAAACTCAACATTTTTTTCCATTACTTTTTTGGTATTCTCAATTAATAATAATAATATTAAACTCAACATTTTTTCCATTACTTTTTAATATTCTCAATTAATAATAATAATAATAATTAATAGCTAACGTAAGTACGTACATTAGCATGCATTATGGTGTCGTTGTCAAAGGAGGTAGGACGACACGACTGTTATTTTCAGTTACGTTTACCTTCTTTTTCAAACTAAAACTATTTGAGATGAACGCCTTGCCTTGTTAACAGGAAAAATACGACTTTTTTAATTAATAGTTTTGACAATAATTTTTGTTTAAAACATTATTGATATCTTTTCATATATATAGGTTTAAATTTCAAGCCATTTATTTTGACTTATATATATATATATATATATATATATATATATATATATATATATATATATATATATATATATATATATGATATATGGTCCTTATTATAAAATATTATACATAAATAATTAGAGCAGTAAATATTATAAAATTTCACTAAATCATGTTGATTCAATTTGAATTTTGATTTACAAACTCAAATTTTTTTAAAAGTTAAACTAATCGAGTTAGAGTTGAGTTTTAAGATTTGATGTATAAATTCAGCCTATTTAGTAAAAGATTTTTAATTGAGCTTTAGTTAAGTCTAGTTAAGTTTAAGTCCGATTTATTTATAAAAATAATTAATTAAAAGATAAACGATTGGGGATTGTTTTAAACAAGCGCAACACCGCATTGATTCATCAGTTCAACTCGCTTAATTAAACGGGAAAAGAATTTGATTGAATTTAACGAGCTCATCAGCCTAAAATGAATCTAATTCTTTTCACCACATAGCTGCTCTCACGCAACCTATGTTCGATGATTAGTCATACATATATATATATATATATATATATATAACCAACCAACTATTTGAGACATTAAATGTATCAGAAAGTAATTTTATAAATTACTACACTTTAGTAATATTATAGAGTACTACATGCATCTTAAAAATATAAAACTTTTAAAAAAAAATTAAACCAATAATAAATATTTTTTAAAATATAAAAGTTAATTATTACTTTATGGAATTGAAGTATTTTAACTTTAGTTGCTCTCTCACTATTTATTAAAAAATAAAAATTGTATAATATTAAATATAATATAATATTGATATTATATATTATTTTTATACAATAAAAAGAAAATATTATTATTAGATAAAAATAATAAAAACTAAAATTATATTTAAAATTTATCAAAAATTAATTATTCAAAAGACAATATTAATTTTAAGTTTGTGAAATAAATTTATTTTAAGAAAAAATTTACTTAAGGGTCAAAAATATTTCTTTAAAACCTCTTTATATTCTACGGGTTTCTTGTTTTAAGTTGCTACTTACTACTCCAATACGCAGGCTTTTTTGTATTGGACACTGACCTAGCCCATGTCAAGCTTCACTGTTTTCTTCTAGAGGGCTACTCCCACGTGGCATTACTGCCACGTGGGTCATCATGCATGGCACAGCCATTGTGATATCCAAGTATATGGAACAAATGATGGATTAATTGGTCCTCCTCACAGTTTTACAAATAAGCCCAATAATTCTAGCAGTAATCATGTTATTGAGTTCAAAAATAAAATTGAAGCTAGAAGGGGTAAATATGAGAGGTTCCTACTATTGCCAATACTAGCCAACATGGTAGTAAAACAGAATGCAGGTCTAAAAAAAGCCAGACCAGACCATATTCCCCCTCCCTCTGAAGAAGAGGGGAGAGCCAAGAGCGACTGCCAGTGGGAAGTGGGAATTAATTCAGTTATCTCACATGCAAGATTAACAAATTTATCCCCAGGATTTTCCAACGAGAAAGAAAGGACTACTGAAACCTTACAACAATGCAGGAAATATCATCCCTGCTTTTCCTAGTACGAGCCTCCAATGCCAAATGCTTTGCCGCTAACTGTGGATCATTTATGCTTTTGATAGAATCTACTGCTTCTTCGTTTGACATCACCTGCCGGAAGATCAAGAGAAAGGACAGACCCATATAACAACCAACTTCAGTCGCAATCAAATGAAATATCAGCAAGTAATAAAAACAACAATGACATCCGCGGCGACCTAAAGTTTAAGAGAATGACTAACCTTCCATAACCCATCACTTGCCAAAATAATGAACTCAGTGTCATCATCTACCATCTCCACTGCAACATCTGGTTCTGAACTAAGATGTCTCTTCAAGCTTTTGTCACCAAATGCTCTGGCCACTGCCAGTTGCCCATCAACTCGAGGGACATCACCTGACATCATCTCAAAGTTTGAGAACTATTATAAGACTTGGCCTGATCCAAGATTATGACATTCATCCATACTTTTGTTTGATCAGCTATTTGTGCAACTGAAGAATAAGGTAACTAGTTAAATCGCGCACACTCGTCAAAAAATGAAGACAAAGAGAGAAGCAGAAATAATATTGTCAGAGTGAACTTTATTAACAGGAAAATGAAAAGGAAATGGTCCAGAGTTAGTACTATGAAGATACGGCTGACCATATGGTTTCTCAAGGCCCTTAAATATCTAGGTTTTAAAATACCTTTTGTCTGGTTGAGACAAACATGATTCATAAATAAATAGGGTATCACTGCAAATACAGAAATACTCCACGGGCTACTAACCTAAACCCAAACAATGAACTGTCATCGACAGAATGAACACCATACAACAAAAGCTACGTTATTCTAAATGTCAAATAAATAATACCTGGAAGGTTTGATACAAACCCGCCCTTGCTCTCAATTGTCTTTTTCTCCCTGCTTGGCTCATGATCAACTGAGAGTTGTTTGGCCACACCTTTCTTGTATATAACTGCCCTAGAATCACCCACATTGGCAACTACAAGCTTTTCGCCATTGATCAGTATTGCTGTAACTGCAGTTGACCCTCCCTTTCCCAGATGAACTGATTGCTCTAATATATCCTTATCAGTCGTATGATAAGCTCTTCTGATGGCACTCACTGGGTCAATCCAAAAATCACGCTGCATACCCAAAAAAATAATCCATGTAAGAGTCAATAAACAGAAAGGAAAAGTTTTTATAACAGAGAAGGGGTGGGGAAGAGAGTGATAGAAATATTGGAAAAGCTTAACAAAAGGAAAATAATTGAAGACTCCCTGCGAAAATGCAGGTGATGATTATAAGCAGCCCGTTTCTGAGGGATAATTTCAAATGAATAGATAACAAGGTCACCTCTTTCAATATGTTGGTAAACAGGTGTGTCTGCAAGTAGTGTGCAACATTATGGCCCATGTGCCCATCAAAAATTGCAAATAAACCTAACTCATTATCATTCAATTGCTTCAATTCAGAAACTAAGCAATCTTCCATGGCATGGTTTGATTTTCCTTCCACAAGGTGATGACCGTGAGTTACAAGCTTTCTATGCTTGCCTTTTCCTGTGTCTGGACTTGCTGGTGTGGCTATTGAGAAGCAAGCCTTTTCCTGAAAATGGTATAACCAACAAAATAAGTGTTTAGTTATTTACCGATGTGTGATATATGGAAAGCCTATATTGAGAAGTGCACACAGATGCTGTGAACAAAAGCAATTGTGGCAAACATTATTCTCTGAATTAAAGAAAACACAAACGCATAGTACTATTAAAACAAAATATGATTTAACCTTCAACTTTTGAAAATAAAGGCATTCGTCACCAGGTTCAACATGTTGACTTTGGCATGGAAGTGCTCATATTACTGATGACAAACCTACTTACCAGTTAGTGACAGCAGGTTTCCCAGTTTCCACCATCAACGGTACACATGTTTATACCAACTTTTGTTAAATATGTTATGATTTAAACTATGTTTGCACTAAATTTTTCATTCTTTCCGATTACTACTCTCATTTTTTACTTGGAATGTGTTTCACGGACCATATGAGTAAGATACCAAATTCCAGCACATATAGAAGACGATGAGCTTCGAATCAGTAAGAAAAAGAAATACAAAAAATTCTGGTCATCAGTAACTGTGCTTTTATCAGCTAAAAGCATCATACCACTGACGAATAGAGTGGTTTTACCATAATACATATTCCAATTATAGATTTATGAAAATAGTAAGTTTAAATTGCTCATATATTGTCATACCAAAAGCAAATTTAGAAACATAAAAGATATGAAGTTACCTGCAGATTTTTAGTACGGAAAAGTGAGTGACATTTATCTTTCCGCTTTTAATCAGAAATTACCAAACTAATGACTTACTGGTTACTATTATGACGTATTACTAAGTTCAGTCGTTATGATTGTTATGCTTATTATTGTCCACCACGTGGTACAGAACTATTTGCAAGCCGAATACCAATCACTATATGTGCACGAGGCAATATCTGTAACTGAAACAACTAGAAGTTCATTTGTCTCTCCTTCTCTGGCCTCCACAGTTATCTTGGATACTTTAAAGTTCAATCTCACACTTTATCTGATCTCATAAATTAGAGAATCCATCAAGGCATGATTTGAGGAATATATCACGAGAAATCTGGAAGCAATAAGTTAGCGTATAGTATTCAGGAAGTCAAATAATCACCTGTCCAATAAGTTAGGTACATGTTTATTTTCTTTGCAATCTATAGTTCTATATACCTTTGCATATGTAAATACAGAAATAGAAATTAAAGTAAATGTGCACTATCTCACATTCTTGACTTACACTAAAACTGTTTTAGGTAATTATAACTTTATTTCTCATCTCTCCTACCACCAATAAGCAAAACTTTACAGGTTATAGCAGACCTAAATATTACAAAGTTTCTGTGAAGGCCTGTGTGGGAAAAACATCCCTGGAATAAATAAAATAATAAGCAGCAGCACAAACACTCCGGTGAACAATAAACACTAAACCACTATCCTCCTGTGCCCTGGACTAGAAGCATTTGATTATGAAATCACGTGCAGCTCAGCTTCCCCAGAACATAAATCATCTTAGAAATGTTGTTAAAGGGTTAAACTTGCAGATCATCCAGTAGGAAGCAAGAAAGAAAAGATAAAAGATATCTCTCATCCTTTTTTTAACAAAATCTTATGAACCTTTAATTACATCTCCACAATCAGAAGCAAAATCCCTGACCTCATCAAAGACGGAACAAACATCAAACTAAGTTAAACCTCACCGCAACAATGCACCCTTTTCATTCCAATGTGAAAATAACTAATTTTTATAAGTTCAACATCAGGCTCATAATTTGCAGGAGGATTAGCAAACAAACACATCCATCAACATTACTAGCTTGGCGACCTGTTAGCTAACTAAGTTAAGGACCACTGGAAAAGTTGACTACATTGTCTGTCAATAGGACATTTGCTCCATCTCTTAAACATTGAGAATGATGTACTGTCAAGAACGAAGCCTTTTTCTTTGATATTCTTTCTGTTCATTCATATTCAAGCCCAGTTTTTTTAGAGTCTATTTAAACTTTATACACTTTAGATTTAATAATACTGAAAAAACATCAATTAAACAGGTTCAAAAGACAATATGGAACCTAAATTCATTATAACATGACCTAACATCCAGAAGAAAATTAAAAAGAAATCAACTTCACCTAAATTCTGTAGATCTCTCTTCTTTCCCTCACTCTCATAAATACTAAGAACAAGCAATACTTTGAGCACAATAAAGCATTAAGGAACTTTCCGATTCCTAAATTTTTTGGGTTGTACTAAAATAAATTATTATTTTTTAAATCGAGTAGTACAAGTCAAAATTCTCAACATCATATAAAGCAGGAACAAGGAGTTGACTAAAGTAAGATAATAACTCAGGTCAAATGAACCAGTCTACCCAGATCAAATTTTAGGAAAAATTAAATAAATAAAAACAGCAAACAATAATCTAACCTTCATCTTGTGAAGAATTTCTCTTCCCGCCATGGCTCTATATCTTTTTTGACGAAGTAATCTTCTTCTTCAGCTACTTTTGCACACAAAAAAATACTCTACATATAGAGATAGAGAAAAAGAAAGAATGACGTACAAGAAAATAGAAAGTAGTGAAGTGTATATAAATATATCTACAAATTATGAACATATATTTCGTATATACATATACATATACATATACATATACATATACATATACGTATAGAGAGAAAAAGAAAGGAGATCGACTCTTACTTGCTTGCAACTGGGTGACCTTCAAATTAACTCGGATATGCCGTGTTCTGTTTTCTTCTCTATTAGTAGTATATATATTTTTTTCTTTTGGGGCCAAAATAACGCGTTTTTGGCCGACAGCCTTTCTGATATACTAACAGTACTATTTATTTCTACTGTTGATTATTACGGTTATTATGGCTCAAAATTGGCGGCTGAAATACCCAAAATAATCAAATATAATGGCCATGATTAATTACCTCTTCTTTTGTTTAGCGTCCAATAATATAATTGTTTTGATTAGTGGAGTTATAAGACCTTAAAAGAAAATTATTGTTTTTTTTTTTGTGTTTTGACATGTTACTTTTTGGATATTATGATCCTTGCATAATGGGTTGCCATAAGCATTGAGGATTGTATTTTAAGTAAATTTTACACTATATTTATGAGTTTGGAGAGATATGAAAATAAAAAATATTTAAAAAATATAAGAGAAGATAGCCAAAGAATAAAAATATATTATTGTTTTATCTTTATAAAATTAAATTATAATTATTATAAAATAATTATTTAAAAATTATAATATTTAAAATATATATTTTAGATCTGTCATCTATATATATATATATATAGGTAAAAGTCCAAAACATTCATTGAATGATTCTTACAACTAGCTGGTACCACTTTGATAGGTATGTGCATAAAATAAAATAAATTATGGGTCGTTGAGTAATTTATAGTTAAAGAATTTGTCAATGACAATAAGTGATGATCCACACTGTTGAGTGTTGACACATTATTAAAGTGACGACAATTTGTTGGAATATTTTAAGTTTAGGGGTTGTATTCGATTAATATTTTTAAAGACTTTTAAAAGATTTTAAAATTTTAGTTGTATTCAATTAAGACATTTAAAGAGTTTATAAAAATTTATTGATATTTAATTATAATTTTTTAAATGTCTTTAAAAGTTAAGTGGTATTGAATTAAGATTTTTACAAAATCTATAAAAGTATTTTGATATTCAAAAAGTCATAGATTTTTTAAATTTCTATCAAATGGTAGAGTTTAACCAACTTTAGAAAAAGAATTATAACTATCAACACATATTCAAAGTCTGACCTCATCTCTAAAGACTTCTAAAGACTTCTAAATATTAAATACAAAAGTAGAAATTCGGATCGCCAATAAAGAGGGAACCTAGAAATTCGCGATAAATACAAATTCGCAGTGTAATACCCAGAATAATAATAATAATATAAAATAAATAAATAATATTTAAATTTATATTTTAAATAATTTAATTGAACTTTGTCTTTTATTGGGTCAAACTAGTTATTTATTTTATATGGGCTAATAAGTATTAATATGTGAAGAATAAATTAATTTGGTAAAATTTGAGCATTAAAACTAATTAGATTTAATTTATATGTAGATAAAATTAAATCATATTATAATTACAAGAATTAACAAGATATAAAGTAAACAAATAACTAAAGACCTAATCTGTCTCGCGATACGTGTAATCGAGAAAAGAGGAAAAAGATATAATAAATTGGTAAGGGAGAAAACGGCAGTTCAAAAGCTTCCAATACAAAGACGAAAGAAATTTATTTAATAAATGTAAGATAAAATCATGAAACACTCAGATTAATTGTGAAGATTATGTGACGCCCCCAAAATAGGTATACATCACCCATTCTGAGTCGCCAAATACATGGTACAGAAAATAACTACAACTTTATTAATACAATTATCGTGCAAAATACAACAACACATACTGCGAGTTTAAATACAATATTGTCTACTAGACAATATCCACACCCAAATAAAGTCCTCATTACAATTATTGATGCACTATTTTATAAAAATAGTGAGGACTGCTAAAACAACTATCTAGGACCATCACTCTATACCCCGATTTGGTTCTCTAGCATGTTCTAAACTACGAGACAAAAATGGAACAAAAAGGAAAAGGATGAGCTCAACTAGCCCGAAGAAGAATATTATGACTAAGATAATATACAAAAAATTATCCTTAGTCTTCAACGAGGAAAAATCGATAGAATATAATGCAATAACAAGTTTTAGATCAACAATCGAAGCGGAAATAACAATTCATTTAGAAGAGTTAAGTAGAGAATGAAATCTACTATCATCTATGAATTTAAAAGTCCATCATCAATATTTTATCTCTGTAACATCAATCAATATACATCTTCCATCAAATATTCATCTTTGCTACTACGCCAAAGATATTCATTTATATCACCGGTTGGTCGTATTCATCTCAACACTCGTTCATCTTTGCACTCACGGGCCAAAGATATTCATATGTAATCATACATCTTTGCACTACAGAGCCAAAGATATTCATCAAGTATTGTGACTCCCCCAAATAGGTATACACCACCTATTTTGAGTCGCCAAATATATGGTACATAATACGAATACAATCTTTAATATACAACAAGAGAGCTGTGAGTTTAAATACAATTATTGTCTTCAGACAATATCCACTCTCGAATAAGTCCTCATTACATTTATTGTCACACTATTTAAATGAATAGTGAGGACTACTAATCTTATCATCACGGACCGTCACTCCGTTCCCGACTAGTCCGATTACGTTCTCATTTCCTAAAGAGAAACGGTGAAAGAAAGGGTGAGCTCAACTAGCCTAAAGAAGAAATATTATGACTAAGATAATGCAGAATAAATTATCATTAGTCTTCAACGATGTTAAAGCGATAAAAATACAATAGACATCAAGTTTAAGCTGCTAAATGAACACTTAATCCATTAAAAGAGTCAGTAGAGAATAAAATCTACTATCTTTTATGATTTAAAAAAGTTTTTCATCACTTTTATCATTTGAGACTCGGTTTAATAAATAATCCACAACATCCTCGCACTACTGACCGAGGATATTCATTAATATCATAGCCACAAATTATCCATGCACTACGGGCGAGGATATTTATGTATTCATCGATGGTCGTGATCATGCCAACAATCATCCATCAATGCACTCTGAGCCAATGAAGACTTTTATCACATCATTTGTAACATTACGGTACGATGATTACAAGAATAATCCACGGTCATAATCATACCAAGTCCATCTACGCACTACATGGGCCATAGATGACTTTAAAAAAAAATAAACATGAGGATGATGACAATGATACAAGAATTCAATAAAAAACAAGTTCAAGAATTAATTTATTCAGAACTAATAACGCCCAAATTGTCAACATGATACTCTTTTTGTAGAGTAAAATTGGGAATGCTCGGAAGAATATTCCATGAAAAAGATCTTTGGATGAAGCGCAAATATCGAGGATATTCCACTAATTTCATGGAGTATAGAAGTCAAAACTTTAACCAATTTGAGTATAATAAAGAATGGAATAACAAAAGAAATCACCATGCATACGGTACTTCAGCATGAGGCAGGTTATTCAACAGAATAATAAATAATGGAACCGGTCAAAGTAAATTCAAGACGCAAGCGAGGATGTTCCAATGAGAATAATAAAGCGGAACCGGTCCCGTAAAACGCATGCATGTGAGGATATTCCAGCAGAATAATAATAAAGCAGAACCGTGTGCGGCATAAAACGCATGCAGACAAGATATTTCAATGTAATAATAAAGAATGGAATAACAGAAGAATTTCACCAAGTATAGGGTAGCCCTCATATACAGGTTATTCCAACAGAATAATAAAGACGAAACCAGGTCTGGCGTAAAACGCACAGACAGGATATTCCAACAGAATAAAAAAGAATGGAATAACAGAAGAATTTCACCAAGTATAGGGTAGCCCTCATATACATGTTATTCCAACAGAATAATAAATAATGGAATAATAGAAGTTCTCTTCACGAATACAAAAGAAATAATACCCCTTACCGTAAAAGAAGAGTATTCCGACTGGTAGGGCGATGATATTCTTTAAGAAAACTTGTACTACGCTCAAAGCTTCTTAAAACTCTAAAGAAATACACTCAAGATTATAGAAGAGAATTTTTTGAATTTCTGGTGTGATTTCTATTCTAACTAAGCATCCTATTTATAGGAGAATTGAAGAGGCAACTGTAAGGAAATTTCGCAGACGCAACATAAAAAAAATTTTCACGGGCTGCCATGCTACTAATCATGGATGACTTATGCATTATTTGGTGGCTGAAATTCAATGTTATCATCTAGTAAAACAAAATAATATATATATATTACCTGTCATTTACGGCAATGAGGATATGTCATATTACTAAGTCTAGATTTCATATAACATAAGTTAAGTTTATAATAATGAAACCAACTTTAAGCAACAAAGTCATTATATAATATATATTAATATAACACACCCGTAAATCCCCCCCCCCCCCACCCCACCCCACCCCACCCCACTACACCAAACCCACTTGAATTCTTTTCATCAAATATATACATATAATATATATATATATATATTATTATATTCATAACACACTATTTTAAAAAATAAGTAGGTGGGGTCCATATAATAAGCCAAATTCATAACAAATACTTCATAAAATAAATCCCTCAACATTTTTAACAACATTTATCATCATTATTATAATTCACAATATTAATCGACGAGGTCGTTCTCGAGGGAAAAGAGGGCTTTCAATAAAGATTTCTCCCTATTAGCGCTTGATTAGGTGACCAAACCTCTCCTTGATGTAACTTAGACATCGTTAATATTGCAAATAATAATATTAATAACTTTTGTTGTCTCAATTATTGATTTACTAATATATAAAATATAAACAATAATTAAATCAATTAACGTGAGATCTTGCAAAGAATTAATGTAATAATAATTAAACAAAAGCGAGTGACTTCTCACGTATGCATCAATAATCAATATCTGAGTGCTACTACGCAACAACGCGATAAGATTGTACTTTTAACACAAGGTGTTTCAATGAAGATAACGGTAAAACTTCCGCCGTTATTTTCAATAAAATATTTTTTGTCGTTTTCTCAATCCGATAATAATTCGTTGTGGGGTCCACCAATGATTGCGCCGTTGTATGAATATTCCTGTTAAAACAAATATTCCCCGACCAATCGAATATTATATAACAACTTGCACAGATTTTGCAAAATTTATAAATAATACCCACAACTATAACATTATATCAAATTATTCCATAATATTAAAAATGATATATATAGAAAATTTATTTTTATTCATAAAAGTTGGGGTCTTACAAGTATCGCCATTAAGGACTGAGGATGATGAAAAACATTTTAGAGAAAACGAATCCAGTGAGACAAAAGGACAAATATTAGGGATTCATATTTCGGTTTATCTAAATTCAATAATACTCCATAATAACCAATTTTGAAGTAGAATTCAAAAATAAAGATCAAAACATGGATACAATCAAAGATAGTAACCATAATAGACATCTAGGACTAAAAAAGAAAATTTTATTTTTTTTCGATTGAATAGTGTCGATTTGTGAATAAGGTCGATATCGTGAATAGTAACCTTACACAAAAAGGTAGAAATTCCACAATAAAACTCATATCAATAATTGGCGATAATGATATTGAAGAAAATAATATCATTTAAGAAGAAAATAACATCTCTTACCTCAAAAGAACAATGCTTTTGATCGGAATATCGGATGTAAAGTCGAAGGAAACTTGCACTGATTAACAACTCTCAAAGTATCTAAATACTCGCAAAAATACGCTCGATAATATATATATATATAGAGAAAACTTGTTTCTAGTGTGATTTTCAATTCTAACTCAAGCACCTATTATAGAAAAGAAAAATGTTAGAAACAAAGCAGACTTAACACTACACGGTGCTTTTTACTCGCTACTATTTCCACCCACCATATTTTGAAATAAAATTTTAGCACATTTCTCACCAACCAAAAGTGGGGCCCACCAATTCTAGAAATTTCTAAAATATTTTACCATTTAAACAGTAATCAGAAACTTCAATAATTCATAATAAATAGCCCTTTTATAAGAAAAATACGAATATTATGTCCATTCCATAGGAAATCGAATTCTCTACAACTTTGCAGAAGAAAGTTTTTCCAAATTCCAAACAAAAAATGTCCAAAATCCATATACGGACTGTTAGTTCCTGGTGGCACAATAGTTATCTAGAAGGGGGGGTTGAATAGATATTAAAAAAAATTATTTGTATAAAGACTGTTTTGATAAAGATCTTAAGCACGACGAAAATTAAGGTTTCTTTGAAAACCCTTTTAGATATTGAGTTAAAGAGAGTGAGGCAGTTATAGAAGTAATAAATAGACACAGTTGTTTTTAAGTGGTTCGGAGCACTTAAAGCTCCTAGTCCACTCTTCTACTCCTCGAGTAGGAAATCCATTAAGGATGTCTTTTTACACTTTACGAATCTCTGATTCCTTCAGACCCGGCCGATGCAGAGTACTTCTTAGTTCACTCTTGAACTCTTCAAGTCCAGCAGACTTGGTTCTTCACAGTTCACTTAGAACTCTTCAAGTCCTTCAGACTTGGAACTCTTATTTTAGTTGATTGGTTGTTGTTGAGATCTTGATTGGTGCTACTCAGTTGCTATTAAGCATTTGTTTGAAAGAACTGAGTAGCTGAGCAAGCTTCCTCTTTTTCTCAGATCGTAGAGTTGAGCGTTGAATGTTCTTGTGCATTTTGTTCAATACTTGCTTACTTCTCTCATCTGTCTGTGTTCTGTATATATGTGATTCTTGAAATCTATCCGTTGAAGTCATTTGACGAGGCATTAAATGCGTTTGACATTTCTAAGCTTTGATGGAGACTTTTCTGCTCATCTTCTGAAATGCATTCTGGCCCACTGACACCGCAGACTGCTTTCTCACCTAACACCTGAAAAGGTATTTTCCTCTGCCCAATGGTCCTTTTTTTGACTTCTTGAACACGTTATTTTCGATGAATACTAATGATATCTTTTGTACCGTTGGAACTGGTGAGTGCTTCAACGTTCAAAACCCATTCCATATTTGTTGGAATTTGTCTTCAATCAAAGATAGTGCTCGATGCTTCTGACACAAGACAGATGAAACTCTACGATCCATATCGTGGTGTCTTGTCATATTTGTGCTTGAGTTGAATGGAACACTACGATTTCTTTCAAAGGTTTTGCAAGCTACGATCTTTTCACTCTACGATCTTTGCTTGCTCGTCTTCCAGACTCTACGTTTCCGAGAACACACTACGATCTCTGAGTTATCTTCGGCAAACGTCTGTACCACTCTACGATTACTGGAGAGGCCCTTCGAGGCAGATACACTACGATCTTCTAAGCTCTACGATCGCCTTAGCTTACGCATTACATTGATCAATTTGGATGACTATGATTCTCTTCAAGGCCTATCTATTTCTTTTTAGTCATAGATCAACCTAACATTTTTGATCTCTTTATCTATACAAGTGAACATTAAAGACTAAGTTTAACCTAACAGTTTTGATCTATCACTAAGTCCTTGTACACATATATTCCTTGAAGGACTTTACATATAATCATGAGCATTTACTTTAAAACATCAAATCAAAAAAATCGCATTCTTCCAACAATCTCCCCTATTTGATGTTGACATAACCAAGGAGATTTGTTGTCATGATTATTAGATTTAATATCTGATTCAACAAAGTAAACATGACTTAGTATTTTAGTGAGTAATTTGAAATTTCTAGAGAATAAGCATAAATTTATTGATGTATGAAGGCAGATATTACATTGAAGTTTGATTACATCAATACGACTTAAAATTCAACTTATCTCTATTTCTTCGGCCTTTTGCTTCTTGGAGGATTTGCATATTCCTCAGCTCTCTTTTTTCTGCTAGCTTCATCCCTTCTGGCTAAATTTTCTAGCTCACTTGGGCTTAGTCTAGGATTGTGATCATGCCTATTCATGAATACAGGATCTCCAATTGGCATTCTTAGGCATGTTGTTGTTACCTCATGAGAACTGGTAGTTGGCCCTAGACTCCTAAATGGTTGAGCCATTAAAATTTCCTGCTGATTTGCTCGTTGGGTCTGATGGCTGGATCGTGGAGTCTGCTGGTGGATTTGCCTTGCAGGAGGATTCCTCGAGGATTGAGTTTGAAATTGACCCCTGCCTCTGCCCTTGCCTCCCTGATCTCCTTTCCCTTTATTCTCCCCTTTTATGCCAGCATCAAGGGTTCGAATGTCTTCAAAGAGACGAGTGACTCCTTGGACAAGCTCGTTGAGTTGACTCTGAGTTTGAGCAATGTCCTCGCAATTTTCTTGGATCAAAGCATCAGAACGAGCTTCACGCCGTTGAAGGATGTTTAGGACAGTTTCAGTTTGTTGCATTTGACCCATGGAGAAGTCTTAAAATTCTTTGACTGTAGTTTGGAGACTTGTGATACTTTTTATCATTAGTTCGTTCTGAGATTCTCGAGCCTTTTTAAGATCAAGACAGCATCCCTATGTCTTTTAGCTGCGAGAAAGTAGATGTCATCCCTGTCTTTTATGCTTTGAAGCATTTCTTTGATGATCTCTTTAAGCGTTTTAGAGAGCTCGGAGCATAGGGAGCTTGGGAGATTATTTGCAGCATTGATCATGGATGTTAATCTTAACTGAATAAGTGCAGTGTGATCTTCAAGACTCTCATCGAGTTCCTTGATCACTTTCACAGACATTGTTGACAAATCAGCCTTTGTGGACAATTTTAAAAGAATTTCATTCAGTTGGGGAATTTGTGAAGGAGGTGGTATGCTGTTGAATTGATCTTGCAGTGAGTAGAGAGCAAGATCAAGATTGAAGTATTCATTTCTGGATGAGGAGGGAATATCTGATAGAGGGGACTAGGTTTAGATGTTTGGGTTCGGTGGCTCTACGATTTGGGGGTGAGACTCTACGATGGGGCTAGAGTTAGTGATCGTAAAGATGATGGGAAATGGGAGTAGTATAGACTTGGTCAAGTTTGGTTCATCAGTTTTAAAATTTTGGGATTTTACAACTGGAAATTGATTTAGTGGATGAAGAATTACTTCCAACCATCGTGGAAATTCATAAAATTGACTAAATGAGGATGATGGCAAGTGATTAACTCTGAAGAGGGTTGGGATAGACAGTACCTCAAGTTTATTCTTTAAGGAAGAGTTGTTTGTGAGTAACGTCTTGGCAAAGTTGAATCCTCCTGGGAATCCATTAGCTAGCACTGAGATGGCTGGATACTCTTTGAAGCTCCAAAACATGTGATTCCAAGAGTTTAGAATTTGAGCTTGATGAAAAGGCATCATGGGTAGATATGCAAACAGTTGCTCATAGTTGGCTCTTCTGTACCCATCAATGCCCACAACAATGATCTCGACCTCATCACCTTCATATTCTTCTCTATTTTCGTTTGAGGATTCCATTATCTCAATGGCCACATGATGTTCTTGCAATGGTTCTTCTTCATTTCCTGCAGGAACCTCTTCTTCTGCCATGGAGATATCATGAGCTTCTTCCTCAACTTGATCATCTTCTTGTAAGATCAATACCTCCCCCTCAATTGGAGCACCTTCTGGGATTGGAACTTGAGGCATCTCCCCCTCAGCAGGTGTATTCTCTATCATTAGGACTTCAGCTGTCTCCCCCTCAGTTTAAGCTTTGACTTCTTGGCTTTCATTTGTTGGTTCCCTTTTAGCAGCCAATTCTTTGTCTTCCCTTTTTAGTACTTCTTCATTGACAAGAATTTATTTCTTGACCAGCTTTCCTCTTGGCTTTCTAGGCTGAGCCACAGCCTCAGGACTTTCTTGAACTTCAGTTTTGTCCTGCTGATCAGCCAGAATGTTTGATGCAGCTACCTCCTTACTTGATGTATTTGGTTTAACCTCTATGATTGGTAGAGACTCTACGATCGAAGAGATCGATGACCTTTTTGATTTGTGGCTGATTTTATTCTTCTTCAGCAGCTGAGAGATGGTAGCTCTATCTTCTTCTGCCTCAGCCTGTTGTTCCTTCCTTCTTAGGATCCTTAGAGTCTCAATGTCTGAGGACTCTACAAGCTTATCGGTAGTGGATCCCTGAGGCTCATCTACAGTTCTTCCTTTCAGCTTTCTTTTGCCCTTGCTTTTTTGACCAAAATGGGTGGGTTTTTCTTTGTTAGTTTCAATTCTTCTTCTTCTTTTTCTTTCGGCTGACTTCTTCTTCAGCACTCCAGATTCCTTTATTTCGGTTCTCCTTGGACCGACATTACACATTTTGGATTTGGATTCCTTTTTCGGTTCTCGAATAGTTCTTTGGGTCATTCGACCGATTTGGATTAATGGCTTCTCTTTCATCGTCCTCAATTAAGTCACTTAGAGAGCGATTTTGTAAGATGATGCTTATAAATCGTCCGTAGAAAGCATCTTTTGAGAGCTCTTTGTCTTCTTTAAGCTGATTAACCACTTCTCAATCCATTCAAGCAATAGAGCCCCATAGTTAAGTTGTATTTCATAACATATGGCAGTTATGAGCTTGAGTGCAACTCATTTATAGATTCATGACCAGAGCTCTTGTAACATATACATTTTCCAACAATATCAACTAGAAATTCATACCTCTGTGGAAACTCCTTCTTGTATCCTTTGACAGAGGGTGATTTCTTGTGATGCATCTTTTTGAGTCCCTTATGGAAGTCTATGCCATCTATGGACGGATACCCTTCAGATTTAAGACCTAGGGCTAGATTGATGTCCTCAGCCTTAAGTTTGATTTCTACATTTATGACTTTCGCAGTGATAGTGTTGTTTTCAAATACACCATTATTGTAGAATTCTTTCTTCACCGACCGGGTAGATCGATGTATGCGTACCCAAGGCTTCTTGAGACCCACTTTCTTTAGTATTTGGGCTCATTTGTTTGATTTGGGTTCAGAAAAGTCATCGAAGTAGAGAGTGAGCTGGAATAACTTTGGAAGCGCCATTGATTTTCTTGCGATAAGTGTGTGGTGACCGAGCTTTCTTACGGTTTAGGGTTTACGCTTGAGAGAGAAGAGAGATGATCTTTTGAACTTTTGATTTTCAAAAAGTGACTTTCAAATGGTACAAATAACTTCCTCTCTCCATTTTTCTGCTTAGTGGGACGGTGTGAATTTCTGCTTGGCTCTCTGAATTTGGTTGAGAAGAATTATCTTGAATTGCCCTTGACTTCCTCTGGGCTAATATGTTCTTCGGGGGACTACGATCATTGAGATGGTCCTTGGATTCGTCAGTCTTACGTTTCTACCATCGTTGAGTACATTGGTGGTTTTCATGTACGGGCTTGATCGTTGAGTCGACTTGTGATTGTCAGTCTAAAGTCGATCATCGAGGAGTCCTTGTGATGAATCTTTTGACTTAACATTCTTCTTGGTTTGAGATAGCTCAGGAACGGCCAACCTCATTAAATGAATCAAGGGTTAGGTTTGTTCCTGAGGTTCTTGTTTAGAGAGATTGCTTTGTTTTGGATTTCATCATCATAGAATGCTTCTTAGTTCTGATGGAACTCTGCTATCGTTGAGTCTACACGGCGATCGTTGAGTTTGCACTGCGATCGTGGACTTTCTTTGATCATGTCTATGATTTCGAACATAACCTTTAGATATGTATGGTTAGCACAAACTAGAGCATATTTCATGATTGAAAGTTAAGTATGCCTAGCTCACTTATTAACTTGTTAAATCTGGATTCATCTAGAGTTTTTGTAAAGACATTAGCAAGTTGATTTTCAGTAGGGATATATTGTAAAGATATAGTTCCATTTTGCACATAATCCCTAATGAAGTGATACCTTATTTCTATATGCTTAGTCCTAGAATGCATGACAGGATTATGAGTTATAGCAATTGCACTTGTGTTATCACAGTGAATAGATATGGATTTAAATTCAAACCCATAATCTGCTAGTTGATTTTTCATCCATAAGATCTGAGCACAGCAACTTCCAAAGTAACAATGTATTAAACCTGCGGTTGAAGTGAATCTTGAATTTTTCTTCTTGCTAAACCAGGACACAAGTCTATTACCTAGCAATTGACAGGTGCCACTAGTACTCTTTTTATCTATTTTGCAGCCTGCAAAATCAGCATCTGTGTATCCTGTTAGTTCAAATAAGGACTCCTTGGGATACCAAAGTCCCAAGTGAGGTGTACCCTTGAGATACGAAAATCCTCTTTCTGACGGTTAGATGTGATTCTTTAGGATTAGCCTAAAATCTAGCACAAATACATGTTGTAAACATTATATTTGGTCTACTGGCAGTAAGATATAAAAGAGAGCCTATCATACCTCTGTATTGAGTTATATCAATACTTTTACCTTTTTCATCTTTGTCAAGCTTGGTTGCAGGAGCAATTGGGGTTTTCATAGGAGAGGTTGATTTCATGCCATACTTCTTAAGTAAGTCTTTAATGTACTTGGCTTGGTTTATGAAAATTCCTTCATCTGTCTGCTTTACTTGCAGTCCAAGAAAGAAATTCAGCTCACCCATCATGCTCATTTCGAACTTAATCTGTATAAGCTTGGAGAATTTCTTGCATAACTTTTCATCAGTAGAACCAAAGATAATATCATCAACATAAATTTGAACTAATAGGACCTTATCTTTATGCTTTCTAAGAAATAGTGTGGTATCTACTCTACCTCTAGTGAATCCATTTTCAATAAGAAAGTTAGTAAGTGTTTTCATACCATGCTCACAGGTGCTTGTTTAAGACCATATAAGGTTTTGTCTAATCTAAAGACATAATTAGAAAGAGATGGATTGATGAAACACGGAGGTTGTTCTACATAGACTTCTTCTTAAAGTTCACCATTCAAGAATGCACTTTTGACATCCATACGAAGACTTTAAACTTCATGTGAAGCGTGAAAGGCAAGGAATATTACGATGGCTTCTAGATGCAGCAGCGGTGCAAATGTCTCATCATAGTCGATGCATTCTTCACGAGAGAGTTCCCCTTGGCCACTAGTCTTGCCTTATTCTGGTGATGACTCCATCTTCATCCATCTTGTTTTTGAATACCCACTTGGTTCCAATAACGAGGATGATTCTTTGGTCTTGGAACCAATCTCCATACCTGCTTCTTCTTTCGGTGAGTTAAGTTCTTCTTGCATAGCCTCTATCCATTTGTAGTCTTCCATAGCATCCTCTATCTTCTTTGGATTCCATTTGAGATAGGAAGCTTAGATAGAAGCATTCATTTTGAGTGCTTGACTCTTGTTTTGACTCTTTTTCGGATCTCCAATGATTAGATCTTGAGTGTGATCTATTCCCCATCTGCTTCTGTTGGGACATCGGTTCTTATGCCTTCTTGTCTTAGATCTTTAAGATCTATTTTTTCTTCTTCGTGAGGAGGCTCGTTATGCAGCATAGGTCTCTCTACGATCTCACTTCCCTTGCTCAGCGATTTCCATATCGGTACTATGATCGTAGTGTTGAGCTCGACGACCTCGTTAAGTAGTGTATACGAGCTATTTGTTTCGAGTGTCTTGAGGCATTGTTTTGTTTAAGTCTGTCTCATCAAAGATGATGAGAATTGAGACTTCAACACTCAGTGTCTTCTTGTTGAACGATCTATAGGCCTTACTGTCTGTGGCATATCCAAGAAAGATTCCTTCGTTTGATTTTGGTTGAAACTTTGTCAAGTACTGCTTTCCATTGTTGAGAATGTAGCATGCACAACCGAAAACATGAAAGTAGCTGACACTTGATTTTCTTCCTTTCCACAGTTCATAAGGAGTCTTCTTAATCATAGAGTGTATGAGTGATCTATTCTGAGTGTAGCATGTAGTGTTGACAGATTCTGCCCAGAAGTACTCAAGCAGATGGGCTGCTGCTAGTAGAGTCCTTCCAACCTCTATTAATGTCATGTTCTTTCTCTCAGGAACTCCATTTTGTTGAGGAGTTCATGGAGCTGAGAAGTTGTGACTAATGCCGTTATGCATGCTTGGAAATTGGTCCATTTCTGAGAAGTCGAATTCTCTGCCATAATAACTCCTTATAGCCTTGATTTTCTCTCCTTTCTCGTTCATCACAAGCTTAAACATCTTGATCAGCTGGGAACTTATCTCATCTTTTGAGGTTAGAAATAACACCCATGTAAATCTGGTGAAGTCATCGACTACGACCAGAGAGTATCTCTTTCCTCCAAGGCTCGTTGTTGGAATTGGCCCAAAAAGATCCATGTGTAGCAACTGCAAAGGTTTGTCAATTGAATTGGCAGTTTTACTCTTGAATGTGCTTTTGGTCTGTTTCCCAAGTTGACAGGCATTGCACGGCCTTTCTTTAGCGAAGTTGAACTTGGGTAGACCTGCAACTAGATCTTTTGAAGCTAATTTGGACATGCTTTTGAAGTTGAGATGAGATAATCTTGATGCCATGCTTGACTCATTTCTTTGGATGTTTTAGCGAAAGCATATTGTCTCGTCCGAGCTCGAGTTTTCCAAGATTTTCTTGTGTAAACATTTCCTTCTCTTGTTAGGTTAGCTTCACGTGAGATGTCTTGAGTCTCGGACATGACATTGATTGTTGAGAAATGTTACTTGATGACCCTTGTGCGTGAGTTGGCTAATGCTTAGAAGATTATGTTGTAGTCCTTCCACATAGGCCACTTTCTTTGAAGGATCTTGCACCATTTCCAAGTGAGCCATAGCCTCTTGTCTTGCGAGCCATTATCTCAAAGATGATAGAGGGACCCTCCTTCTCTATGTAGTTCAACAGAAGGGCTTTGTTCCTGTCATGTGCCTTGAGCATCCTTTGTCCGAGATACGAGGTTGTGATCGTGGAGCTCTTTTTCCGTAAGTAACATTAAACCTTCATTTTGGTACCCATACGTCATGCATGGGTCCTACATTGTTAGTGCCCTTGGGGACCCAAATACCTTGATTTTGGGTCTCACTTGCATGGAATTATAATGACATTTTGCAGCCTTGTGGCTAACTTTGTAGCACACAAAACATTTGATATGATGCATGTTTGTGTGAGTGAAAGTTCTTCCTCCATTTGGACTTTTGTGGGTTATTGGTCATCCTCCTGTTAAGTTGATATTCCTTCTTCCATGTGTCCTTGGGTTTCATGATTTGTGAGGAGTATACCTTGCCTCTATTGTACCTTCCCAGTTGGTTCGTAGAGTTGATCTTATTGGACTCTACGATCCTTCGAGGTTGGTGAGTAGTGGTTAGGTTAATCTTCTCTTTTATGAAACCTAAACCGACATGAGATCCCTTACGCCTAGGAATATGGATTGAATCAGCTAAGCAGGGTTTGATAGGCTCATCCTTCTGTGAGGATTTCACAAATATAATGCCTTTACTAAAACCTTAGGCATTATTAGTGTTAGTTTCCTTTACTTTTTCCACACATGGCTCTGAGGTAGATTCCCCAAAAGCTAGTCTTTACATCGGAGACACTTCTCTGGCTAGTGATTAGGGAGTCCATGGATGAAGAGGATTTGTTCCATGTAGAGATTGTCTTTTCTAGATCTTCAATTTTAGAGGTTAGACTTTACTCGCTTTCTACATTGAGCTCATTTTTCTTTTCAAGAGCTTATTCTCAGCTTCAAACTTGGAGAGAGAATCGGTCTTTGAGAAAAACATTTCAGTTCTTCTTGAACTTTTCTTTCTCCTTTTGAAGAAGTGAATAATCTTTTGACGAGAACTCTAAACCACTTCGTATATTAGTGCAGATCGGATGTTATGCCGTGTAGTGCGATTCTAAGGTCATCAATATCTACATCGGGGAGTTGAAGTCAAATACCTCATCAATACTTACTTCATGTATGTTGGAGTTCTGTTTGTCCCTTGCATTTTTGGCCATCGGAGATTTGCTATTTGAGGATCTTCATCATCTCCAGATTAGGAGTTGAGTCATTATTCGAGTCACTCCACGATCCTCCGACTCTGAGACCTTTGTCCTTCTTGATGGCCTTTTTTTGTTGCCTTTGTATTCCTTCTTTGCATGTGATTTCTTCTTGAGCTCTTCTCTGAAAGGTTTGTTGCAGTTGGCAATGAAGTGGCCAGGTTTCTTACAATTGTAGCATAGGTCATTCATTTGTTCCTGGCTGCTGTAGTTGCTGACTTTCTTTGGCTTGCTGGTTTTGCCTTGTCGTATGAATCTTCTTAGTCTTTTCACCAGCATTGCAAAGTCCTCATCATCATCTTCATCGTAGTCAGAATCAACTTCAGTGTTGACTTTGGAGGTGTTTTCAGTTACTTTGAGAGCAACACCTTTGTCCTTCTTTCTTCCTTCGGACAATATTTCTGCTCGTTGTGTCAGTTCCAGTTCGTATGTAAGAAGGTTGCCATATAGCTGTTGAATAGTCATTTCATGTAGATTCTTTGACTCTCTAATGGCAGTGGTTTTGGCATCCCACTTGCTTGGCAAGGCTCTAATGAATTTTATGATTAGATCTTTGTTTGGATAGATCTTTCCATAGGCTCGTAGAGAGTTGAGCAGAATATTAAATCTCTCGTATATGGCAGTGACGTTCTCTCCTTAAACGTGAGCAAACATCTCATATTGCTGAGTCAAGAGAGATTGTTTGTTTTCTCTGACTTCTTTTGTTCCTTCATGCATGATGAGTAATGCTTCCCAAACCCCCTTTACTGTTTTGCAGTTGACCACATTTTCAAACAGATCATCTTCTAAGGATTGAAATAAGATGTTCTTGGCCTTTTTGTCAAGCTGGACAACTCTCTTCTCGTTCTCTATCCATTCTCCTTTGACCTTGATCTGTACTCTGTTTGGGTCATCTGTAGTTGGTGCAAGCTTTGTAGGAACGTAGGGCCCATTTTGAACTGTTTCAAATAGATCTTCATCTATTGAATCCATGTAAGCTTGCATCCTAACCTTCCAGTTAGCGAATTTATATTTGTTGCACATGGGTGGCTTGCTGCCTCCTCCAGTCTTTGATTCGCTTGGTAAGTGTGCCATTGGATCTACTCAAGCTTTGTATGCTATATAATAGAACCTGCTTTGATACCAATTGTTAGTTCTCGGAGGCAAAATAGTTATCTAGAAGGGGGGGGGGGGGTTGAATAGATATTAAAAACTTTTCTTTGTATAAAGACTGTTTTGATAAAGATCTTAAGCACGACGGAAATTAAGATTTCTTTGAAAACCCTTTTAGATAGTGAGTTAAAGAGAGTAAGGCAGTTATAGCAGTTATAGAAGTAATAAATAGACACAGTTGTTTTTAAGTGGTTCGAAACACTTAAAGCTCCTAGTCCACTCTTCTACTCCTCGAGTAGGAAATTCACTAAGGATGTCTTTTTAAACTTTCTGAATCTCACAGATTCCTTCTAGACCAGCAGTCTAGGCACTTCTTAGTTCACTCTTGAACTCTTTAAGTCCAACAGACTTGGTTCTTCACAGTTCACTTAGAACTCTTCAAGTCTTTCAGACTTGGAACTCTTACTTCAGTTGATTGGTTGTTGTTGAGATCTTGATTGGTGCTACTCAGTTGCTATTAAGTACTTGTTCGAAAGAACTGAGTAGCTGAGCAAGCTTCCTTTTTTTCTAAAATCGTAGAGTTGAGCGTTGAATGTTCTTGTGCATTTTGTTCAATACTTGCTTACTTCTCTCATCTGTCTGTGTTCTGTATATATGTGATCCTTGAAATCTATCCATTGAAGTCATTTGATGAGGCATTAAATGCGTTTGACATTTCTGAACTTTGATGGAGACTTTTCTGCTCATCTTCTGAAATGCATTATGGCCCACTGACACCGCAGACTGCTTTCTCACCTAACACCTGAAAAGGTGTTTTTTTCTACCCAATGGTCCTTTTCTTGACTTCTTGAACACGTTCTTTTCGATGAATACTAAGGATATCTTTTGTACCGTTGGGACTGGTGAGTGCTTCAACGTTCAAAACCCATTCCATATTTGTTGGAATTTGTCTTCAATCAAAGATAGGGCTCGATGCTTCTGACACAAGACAAATGAAGCTCTACGATCCATATCGTGGTGTCTTGTCATATTTGTGCTTGAGTTGAATGGAACACTAAATATTTCTTTCAAAGGTATTGCAAGCTATGATCTTTGCACTCTACGATCTTTGCTTGCTCGTCTTCCAGACTCTACGTTTCCGAGAGCAAACTACGATCTCTGAGTTATCTTCGGCAAACGTCTGGACCACTCTACGATTACTAGAGAGGCCCTTCAAGACAGATACACTACGATCTTCTAAGCTCTACGATCCTGCCTTAGCTTATGCATTCTGTTGATCAGCTGGATAGACTATGATTCTCTTCAAGGCCTATCTATTTCTTTTTAGTCATAAATCAACCTAACATTTTTGATCTCTTTATCTATACAAGTGAACATTAAAGACTAAGATCAACCTAACCGTTTTGATCTATCACTAAGTCCTTGTACATAATATTCCTTGAAGGACTTTACATATAATTATGAGCATTTACTTTAAAACATCAAATCAAAATATGCATTCTTCCAACACGGACGATTTTTAATACCTCCATTCCGACAAAATACTGATAAAATACCTCAGCTTTAATTCCTTCATTTATAACCACATAAAATAAATAAATATTTCCTTATCATTTATATTCACATAAAATAAATATTTTCTTATCATATAAATCAATAATTAATTATTCATAAATAATATTACGAGAATCACAATAATGACAATGACGAATAGTTCCTCAGAAAGAGGGGCTTTCAATAAGGATTTCTCACTTCTTGGGCCGTGATTAGGTGACCAAACCTCTCATTAACGAGAACTTTCTGAGATATTGCCAATAATCTTTATTTAATAATATTATTCAAATAATATGAATTATTGATCGATAATGAGAAATCTTTGTGTATTGACATTATTGAAACAACAATAATATAAAATATCAAAAGCGGCAATTATTGAATTAATAAAATAAAATATTGAGCAGTAATTATCGTAATAATTATTGAGTAGTGCCTTCTGCATGTAAGAATCAATAATTCAAAAAAATAATGTGTAATACTATGTGCTCTTATACAACCACGCGCCAGACATTGTATTTAGCCACCGGATATTCCAACAGTGTTAACGGTAACAACTACGCCGTTATTTATAAAAACTCAAACTTGTCATTTTCTTCATCAGAGCGGTTATTCGTTATGGGGCCCACAAATGGTTTGCGGTGGTAAGACGGATATTCCCAAAACAAAAAGAATATTCCACGACTAAACGAATATTCCCTGACAACAATGATTATTTTATAACCACTTGCTTATTTTGTAAAATTTGCACATTTCTCCCATAACCAAAGCATTATATCAAATTAATTCCTTACTATTTCAAGATAATGAATATAGGAAATTCAATTTTATTTATAATAAGTTGGGGTCTTACAACCTCCCCTCCTTATGAAATTTCGTCCTCGAAATTGACGTACATACCTGGTGTTTTGAAAATGTGAGGGTACCTCGCTTTCATTTTCGATTCCAACTCCCAGTTCATTTCATCAATAGCATGGTTCCTCCACAAAACCCTAACTTGTGGTATAACCTTTGTTCGTAGGACATGCTCTTTCCTATCCAAGATCTTAACAGGTACCTCCTCGTACGTTAAATCTTCGGTTATCTCATCTGGTTTTAACGCAATAATGTGGTTTGGGTCGTCCACATATTTATGTAACATCGATATGTGAAAAACGTTATGAACACGTGACATACATAGCATTAAGGCGAGTCTATAGGCCACAATTCCTACTCGATCGAGGATTTCAAATAAATCGAAGATTTGAGCTTTCTTCTCTTCATCGACTCTTACTTCTAGAATAACGCCTTCTTGCACCTTCTTCATTATATTCATCAGCTCCGGTGTGTAGCTTGAGCGATTTTAACTTTATCAATTAAAGTCGATTCTACTCGTATTGTAAGACCCCGAAATTTTTTTAAATAAAAAGGAATTTCCTTTATTTATTATTTTGAAATAGTAAGGGTTGATTTGATTAATGTGGATAGTTAAGGGTTAAATACGCAAATATTTCAAAATAAACAAGTGGTTATAAAATATTCATTTTTTGTCGGGGAATATTCGTTTGGTCGTGGAATATTAAATCGTCGGGGAATATTCGTTTGGTCGTGGAATATAAATCGCTTGGGAATATTAAATGCGACAAGCATGTAGCGTGTGGGCCCATAACATGAAAGCGATTGGATGAGGAAAGCGACAAAGTTTGGGTGGTTATAAATAACGGCGTAGTTATTACAATTAAAAGGCATTGGAATACCCGGTGGTTAAAATACGATGTCTGGCATTGGTTGCACAATAGCACTGCGGTATTGCGCGGTGATTGTTGAATTATTGATCCTTACGTACGTGAAGGCACTACTCGATAATTTTCACAGTAGAATTCTTATTCAATATTTTATTTTATTGATTTGATAATTGTTGCGTTGATATTTTATATTATTATTGTTTCAATAATTGTCATCGCATGATATTTCCCATTATCGGATCAATAATTCATATTATTTGAATAATATTATTAGATAACATTATTGGCAATGTCTAGAAAGTTACATCTAAGGAGAGGTTTGGTCACCTAATTGCGGCCAAGAAGGAGAGATCCTTATTGAAAGCCCCCTCTTCCTGAGGACGACTGGTTGTCATAAATGTGATTACGTAATATTATTTGTGAATAATTAATTATTGATTCATATGATAAGGAAATATTTATTTTATATGAATATAAATGATGGATTTATTTATGTGGTTATTAATGAAGGAATTAATGTTGAGATGTTTTATCGGTATTTTATCGGATTGGAGGTATTAAAAATCAAATCGGGGGTTTTGAGATATATCATGGGGTTATAATTTTTAATCAAACAGTTGGATTGTGGTAATTTTGGGTATGTTATACATACATAAGTTGAGTATATGTCCACAAATTTTGAGCAGATTAAAAATGCACGAATGATTTGTTGTGAATTTTAAGAGGTGTCGGATTCGGAATTAGGTTTATAATTGATTTTGGTGGAAAATTCTAGAATTGAGTGGGCCCCACTTGTGGTTGGTGAATAAATGTGCTGAATTTTATTTCAAATGTGGTGGGTGGCAATAGTAGCGAGGTAAAGCCATGGTGCTTGAGTCAAGTCTCGCTTGTATGGGCTAACATTTTCCTATAAATAGAGGCTAAGTTAGAATTGAAAATCACACGAAACAAAGTTTTCTCTTTCTCTCTATATTATTGGCGTATTTTGTGAGTATTTAGATACTTTGAGAGTTCTTTATTCAATCTAAGTTTCATTCAACATCACTTGAGCCTTTCCTTAGAAATCTTGATTCTTTGAGGTAAGGGATGTTATTTTCTTCTCAAATGATATTAATTCTTCAATATCATTATCTTTGAAATATTGGTTGGTACTTTTATCAAATTTGGAACTTTTTCATGTGGGGTTACTTATTCATGAGTTCTTATTCATGAGTTCTTATTCACGAGTTCTTATTCACGAGTTCTTATTCACGAGTAGTACTATTCAAGCGTGAAGATGTTTTTTTGTGGAATTTCTATCTTTTGGTGTCGAGAGTTACTATTCACGTATCTGGACTTTATTCACGATATCTGGCACTATTCACGAATACATTTATTCTATTCATTTAAAAAAAAAATTTTTCTTTTAAGTCAAAATATCTATTTTGGATACTAGCTTTGATTGTATCCATGTTTTGATCATTCTTGAATTTTACACCACTATGATTATTTTGAGGTATTTTGGACGTGGATAAAACCAAGTATGAATCCTTAATCCTTGACATTTTGTTTCCTTTGGATTCGTTCTTTAAAAATATTTTTTCATCACCCTCGGTCTTAAATGATGATATTATTGAATATCTTTGGCACGTAGTGCAAAGATGAATGATTTTGAAGAATATCTTTGGCTGTAGTGCAAAGATGGCGAGCGGTGTTTAAATGAACACGACCGATCGATGAATATCTTTGGCCTTTAGTGCAAAGATGAGCAGTGTTGAGATGAACATGACCGATTGATGAATATCTTTGGCTGTGTAGTGCAAAGATGAATATTTGATTTTGAGATGAATATTGATTGATGTTACTGAGGATAAAATATTGATGATGAATTTATTAAATTCATAGATTATAGTAGATTTCATTCTCTACGTAACTCTTCTATGAATTATTATTTCCATGCGAATATTGATCCGAAACTTGTTGTCATTGTATTCTATCGATTTTTCCTGTTGGAGACTAACGATAATTTGTTGTATATTATCTTAGTCATCGTATTCTTTCTTGGGCTAGTTGAGCTCACCCTTTTCCTTGTTGTTCCATTTTTCTTCTCGGGAGGCGAGAATGTGGCGAAGTCTTAGTCGGGGTATGGAATGAAGGTTCTAGAGAGAGTTGTTTAGTAGTCCTCACCATTATTGTAAAATAATGTATCAATAAATGTGATGAGGATTTATTTGAGTATAAATATTATCTAGAAGATAATATTTGTATTTAAACTCATGATTTTATTGTTGTGATAATAAAGTTGTAGTTGTTTACGTACCATGTATTTGGCGACTCGAGAATGGGTTGGATGGAATGGACCTATTTTGGGGCGCCGTCACGGTTGGTATCGAGCTTAGGGATATGATCTCTGGCGGAGATCGGGGAATAGAACTAGGAGGAGAGGCGAGTAAATCCTTTGCTAGTGTGTCCTACCTAAGCTTATTTGTTAGTTGGTGGTATATATAGGGATATTATGTGATTGATTTCCTTAATTAACCCTTGTTTTATGACAAGAATGGTGAGAATGTCGATTGAGAATATTAATAGTGGTGTAAATGAGACCGTGGAGATGCCTCGTATTTTAACAACGAGGGAGAGCGCATACAGCAGTGGCAATGTACCTCTGTGAATAACACCACTTGAAAGCGGATGATGAGCGAGGGGATGTTTAGAAGTTTTTGCAGTTCATGCAAAATCAGACGAGGAGACTCGTGTTCAAAATCTGAGGAGGAAATGATAGTAATTCATGGGTGGTCACAATGAGCAGTTCAAAAGTTGGGACCACCGAAGTGCACTGGGGAAAGCGAGATCCGATCATGGCGGAAACATGGGTCAAGCAAATTACCAAGATATTCGATGTCTTGGGATGCACAAAGGAACGAAAGTTCCATTCGCTACTTTTATGTTAAATGGTGGCGCGGCGATTCATCGGTGGGAATCATGAAGCGTACTCCATTCGGTATGACTTTCGGTATGTCGTGGGAGACGTTTGAAGCAGATTCAATGACAAGTACTTCCACGAAAGTATTAAATCGTATGAAGGAAGTGGAGTTTATTAGAATGGAGCGAGAATAACATGGCGGTGTCGACGAGGCGAAGTTTCATGGAGTTATCCGTGTTTGCACCTCATTTTGGTGGAGAATGAGGAACATTATGACGCGGATGTTTCGAGAGGTTTGAAACCCGATACGTCAAGATCTCATTTCTCATAAATTTTCTCTCTATTCGGATGTTGTAAAGCAGGCTCGATTGTTAGAAGCGAGATAACGAAAGTACGTTCAACCGAGGGACCATAACCGAGGATCATACCAAAGATAGCAGCCATCGTAATAACGATAACCCGGTGGAGAAAGAAGAATACGGACAAAGGTGGTAACCACTCTCTGGTGGTAATCGTGGCCGTGAAAATAGAAGAAGCGAGTTGGGAGGAGATTTTAAAAGAGGAGATTCAACAGCGACCATGTGAAGACGCGTCGGTGGCAATGTGGTTCCAAGGGAGGAGAAAGACCATCGATTCAGTATGTTACAAATGCGGAAAGAGGGATATATCACCCCCAAGCCGCCCACAACAGCTTTAAGGTATGCTATAATTGTGGAAAAGAAGGACATATCGCCGAGATTATACGATATCGAAACCTAATACAATGGTAAGGCGGTGACTCAAAAGGATGTCCGCGAGAAAAGTCAAAGTCAACGATTCACGGAAGAGGCGTTTGTTGTGTGATGGGTCAAAATCGAGGAACCCGAACGAAGTTAGCACGGGTTAGTTAATTATAAATTCTTGCGAAGTTTATACCTTACTTGAATCTGGGTTCTACCCATTCTTTTATCTCTCTTGCTTGCGCTCAACGTTTGAACTTGACTACGGAGAAATTAGACTTTGACCTATCTGTGGAGACTCTATTAGGAGAAACTTTCATTACATCCGTTGTTTAAAAATCTTGCTTGATTCAGGTTGGCACTATCACATTACCTGTTAACCTTATTTCTATTGAGATATTTGCTTTTGATGTGATTTTAGGGATTGATTGGTTAACTACTCATCATGCCAAAATTGATTGCTTTTGTAAGGTTGTTAGTTTTCATATTCCTAAGCAACCTGTTATTCGAACTTAAGCAGTCAAACCATTGTAGTCAAACATTTTCATATCAAGCCATGAAGTCATTCGTTTATTACGGATGTCAAGTTTTCTTAGTCCATGTTATGGATTTGAATAAAGACACGTCAGATTTGAATAATATTCTTGTTGTTATTGATTTTTCTGACGTATTTCTGAAGAATTTCTTGGCTTACTCCCAAAGCTCGATATTAAATTTTGTATCGACTTTGAACCCCAGACAAAACTCATTTCTAAAATCTCATATCGAATGGCTCTATTGAACTTGAGGAGTTAAAAATTCAACTATAGAATTTGGTACATGAGCCTTTATCTTGTGACTTCCTTTGTGGAATTCACCTAAGCGGAGACTCTGTAGGGACGTCATATTCGATGCGATAAGAAAAGCGATAGGTGTCATTGTGACGTCTTATCCAAGATTGGGATATGAGTCGCGATTGAGAAGCAACCTAAGTTTCAGTAATCGAAATCGTAGTTTTCAGGCTTAGTTGGTTATTATCGGAGATTCGTTGAAGGATATTCTCGAATCGCTATTCCATTAACGTGGTGACTCATAGAGATACAAAATTTGAATGGAGCGAAAAAGAATGTGGGAAGAGCTTGAAGAACTCGAGGAGACTCATTTCAAAGACGTGTTCGACCGTGCCATCCTCGGAAAAGCGACGTGGTAGCCGGCGTGTTGAGTAGAAGATCGATACAATACGAGTACGATATTGTCAAAGACTCATTTCAGTATAATATACAAATAATAGAGATGGAGATGAAAACTCTAGGTACCCACGTGATGATATACTGAGCACGTGATGATATACTTGTATAATCGACTTTAATCGATAAAGTTAAAAGTCGCTCAGCAAGCTACATCGAGTGATGAATTTGAAGAAGGAGGTGCAAGAAGTTGTTATTTTAAAAGCGAGAATCGGTGAGGTGAGGAAAGCTCAAACCTTCGATTTATTAATCCATTTGAAATTCTCGATCGAATAGAAGCGTGGCCTATAGACTCGCTTTTTTACCACCAAGTATGACGCGTGTTCATAACGCTTTTCACGTATCGATGTTACGTAAATATGTGGACGACCCAAAAACACGTCATTGAGATAGAACCGAACGAGATAGCCAAGACTTAACGCACGAGGAGGTACTGTCAAGATTTTGTAGAGGAAAGAACATGACCTATGTCTGGGGTTATACCATAAGTTAAAGTTTTGTGGAGAAACCATGCTTTATTGAGGAAATGACACAGGAGTTGGAAGCGAAAATGAAAGCGAGGTATCTTTACCTTTTCGAAACACCAGTGCGTCACGTCAATTTCGAGGACGAAATTTCATAAGGAGGGAGGTTGTAAGACCCGAAATTTTTTAAATAAAAGGAATTTCCTTTATTTATTATTTTGAAATAGTAAGGGTTGATTTGATTAATGTGGATAGTTAAGGGTTAAATACATAAATATTTCAAAATAAACAAGTGGTTATAAAATATTCATTTTTGTCGGGGAATATTCGTTTGGTCGTGGAATATTTAGATCTTTGTCGGGGGAATATTCGTTTGGTCGTGGAATATTCGCATCGTCAGGGAATATTAAACGACGTAGCGACAATGACCATGTGGGCCCATAATGTGAGCGATTGGATGAGGAAAAGCGACAAAGTTTGGGTGGTAATAAATAATTGGCGTAGTTATTATCAATTAAGACTGTTGGAATACCGGTGGTTAAAAAACTGATGTCTGGCGTGGTGGCTTGCATGAAGCGGTATTGCTGATTGCATTGATTGTTGAATTATTGATCCTTACGTAAGAAGGCACTACTCAATAATTTTCATGAGTTCTTGTTCAATATTTTATTTTATTGATTCAATAATTGTTGCGTTGATATTTTATATTATTATTGTTTCAATAATTGTCCTTTGACAAGATATTTCCCATTATCGGATCAATAATTCATATTATTTGAATAATATTATTAGATAACATTATTGGCAATGTCAAGAAAGTTACATCTAAGGAGAGGTTTGGTCACCTAATTGCGCTACCAAGAAGGAGAGATCCTTATCGAAAGCCCCTCTTTCCGGAGAACGACTGGTTGTTATAAATGTGATTACGTAATATTATTTGTGAATAATTAATTATTGATTCATATGATAAGGAAATATTTATTTTATATGAATATAAATGATGGATTTATTTATGTGGTTATTAATGAAGGAATTAATGTTGAGGTGTTTTATCATTATTTTATCGGATTGGAGGTATTAAAAATCAAATCGGGGTTTTGAGATATATTATGGGGTTATAATTTTTAATCCGATAGTTGGATTGTGGTAATTTTTGGGTATGTTATACATACATAAGTTGAGTATATGTCCACAAATTTTGAACCGTTAAAAATGCACGAATGATTTGTTGTGAATTTTAAGAGGTGTCGGATTAGGAAATTAGGTTTATAATTGATTTTGGTGGAAAATTCTAGAATTGAGTGGGCCCCACTTGTGGTTGGTGAATAAATGTGCTGAATTTTATTTCAAATGTGGTGGGTGGCAATAGTAGCGAGTAAAGCCATCGGTAGTAGTGTCAAGTCTGCCTTGTACGGCTAACATTTTCCTATAAATAGAGGCTAAGTTAGAATTGAAAATCACACGAGAAACAAAGTTTTCTCTCTTCTCTCTATATTATTGGCGTATTTTGTGAGTATTTAGATACTTTGAGAGTTCTTTATTCGAAGACAAGTTTCATTCAAAGATCACTTCAGACCTTTCCTAGGAAGCACCGATTCTTTGAGGTAAGGGATGTTATTTTTTCTCAAATGATATTAATTCTTCAATATCATTATCTTTGAAATATTGGTTGGTACTTTTTATCAAATTTGGAACTTTTTTCATGTCGGGGTTATTATTCATGAGTTACTATTCACGAGTTACTATTCACGAGTACTATTCATGAAGCGTGAAGATGTTTTTTTTGTGAAATTTCTATCTTTTGGTGTTGAGAGTTACTATTCACGATACTAAGACTATTCACGATATCTGAGACTTTATTCACGAATCTTGAAGACTATTCATCGAAAAATAAAAAATTTTCTTTTCGTCCAAAATATCTATTTTGGATACTAGCTTTGATTGTATCCATGTTTTGATCATTCTTGAATTTTACACCACTATGATTATTTTTGAGGTATTTTTGGACGTGGATAAAACCAAGTATGAATCCTTAATCCTTGACATTTTGTTTCTTTGGATTCGTTCTTTAAAATATTTTTTCATCACCCCTCGGTCTTAAATGATGATATTATTGAATATCTTTGGCCTGTAGTCAAGTAAAAGATGAATGATTTTCGAAGAATATCTTTGGCTTTCGTAGTGCAAAGATGAAAGGTGTTTAAATGAAACATGACCGGTGATGAATATCTTTGGCCTTTAGTGCAAAGATGAGCAGTGTTGAGATGAACATGACCGATTGATGAATATCTTTGGCACAGTAGTGCAAAGATGAATATTTGATTTGAGATGAATATTGATTGATGTTCTGAGGATAAAATATTGATGATGGAATTGTTAAATTCATAGATTATAGTAGATTTCATTCTCTACGTAACTCTTCTATGAATTATTATTTCATTGCTAATATTGATCGAAACTTGTTGTACATTGTATTCTATCGATTTTTTCCTGTTGGAGACTAACGATAATTTGTTGTATATTATCTTAGTCATCGTATTCTTTTCTTGGGCTAGTTGAGCTCACCCTTTTCCTTGTTGTTCCATTTTTTCTTCTCCTCGGAGGCGAGAATGTAAGCGAGTACTTAGTCGGGGTATGGAATGAAGGTTCTAGAGAGAGAGTTGTTTAGTAGTCCTCACCATTATTGTAAAATAATGTATCAATAAATGTGATGAGGATTTATTTGAGTATAAATATTGTCTAGAAGATAATATTTTTATTTAAACTCACAGTTTTATTGTTGTGATAATAAAGTTGTAGTTGTTTCTGTACCATGTATTTGGCGACTCAGAATGGGTTGGATGGAATGGACCTATTTTGGGGGCGTCACACGTATATTTAACATCATAACGTGGGTCCCTAGAGTCTTTAACTTTATCTTTATCGTTTGAAAATTATACAAAATAGGTCTTGTGTTCAACAATATCGCTTTTCATCTTTCGCGTCTGATCTTTCTACTCAACGCATGAGCTACCACGTTCGCTTTTCCAGGATGGTATGGTCAGAACAGGTGCCGAAATGAGTCGCCTCTTGAGCTCTTGGAAAATCTTCTCTCATTCCTCGCTCCATACAAATTTTGTATCTTTTCAAGTCAGCTAAGTTAATGGAGTAGCGATTCGAGAAAATTCTTCCACGAATCTCCGATAATAACCAGCTAAGCCCAGAAAGCTACGTACTTTGGTCACCGACTTCGGTTGCTCTCAACTGTGATTCATATCACAATCTTGGATATCACGTCACAATGACACCTATCGTTTTACCACCACACAAATATAGAGTCCCCTACGGAGAGTCTGACTTTGGTGCATTCCACAAAGGAAGTCACCAGATAGAGGCTCGGGTACCAACTCTTGTACTTGGGTTTTTAACTGCTGAAGTTCAATAGGAGCCATTCGATATGAGATTTTAGAAATGGGTTTTGTACCGGGTTCAAAGTCGATATAAAATTCAATATCACACTCTGGAGGTAGGCCAGGAAATTCTTCAAGAAATACGTTAGGAGATTTACTAACAACAGAAATATCATTCAAATCTGACGTATTTTTGTTTAAATCCATGAAATGGGCTAAGAAAGCTTGACATCCGTTTTTCAATAAACGAATAGCTTTATGGCTTGATATGACAGTGAATGATTTTAGTGGTTTAGTTGTTTGAATTCGTATAACAGGTTGGTTAGGAATATGAAAACTAACAACCTTATGAAAACAATCAATTTTGGCATGATGAGTGGTTAACCAATCAATCCCTAAAATCACATCAAATGCAATTATCTTTAAAGAGATAAGATCAACAGGTAATGTGATTGTGCCAACTTGTATCAAGCAAGATTTATAAATAGTGGATGTGATAAAGGTTTCTCCTAACGGAGTCTCCACAGATAAGTCAAAGTCTAATTTCTCCGGAGTCAAGTTTAAACGTTGAGCACAAGCAGGAGAGATAAAAGAATGGGTAGAACGGGTATCTAGTAAGGTATAAACTTCGTAAGAGTTCAAGATTAGCTTACCCGTGATCACCTCGTTCGGGTTTCTCGTGTTTTGGCCAGTCACGACAAATGCCCTCCCTTGAACCACCGACTTTGTTTTGTCCGTAGTCGCCTTTGGTGCCACCATCCCAGTTGGACTTGACTTCTCTATAGGACAAAATCGGGCTATATGACCGTCTTTTCAACAATTGAAACACACCTTGGAAGGCTGTGAACAGTTTGGACTTATGTGTCCCTCCTCTCCGCATCTGTAGCATCTAACTGGCGGTCGTTCTCCTCCCCTAGAATTTGTTGTTGGTCTTTGGTCTTTCTTCTTTGATGTCTTCCCATCATTGTTGAATCTCCTCTTTTGAAATTTCCACTTGACCCACCTCTCCTATTATCATGGCCACGATTACCACCCGAGTGGTTACCGCTTTTTGTCCGTATTTTCCTCCTCGTTGGTTATCATCGCTCAGATTTCACACACCGGTAGATGACCACGGTCGTGGTCCTGGTTGAACATACTCACTATCTCGCTCTAATAATTGAGCCCCATTGACAACATCCGAATCATAGAAAATTTGTGAGAGATAAGGTATTGACAAATCTAGGGTTTTAGACCTCTCGTAAACATCCGGCGTCATATGTTCCTCATTCTCTACCAAATGAGGTCTGAACACGGATAACTCCGCTTAACTTCACTGTCGCAGGGACAAATCATGTTGTTCTGTTCCAGTCTAATAAACTCTACCTCCTTCATATGACGAATACTTTCAGGAAAGTACTTGTCATTGAATAGTTTCTGAAATCTTTCCCAAGACATGTTGACTGCGGCTGGTTGGGTACGCTTCACAGATTCCCACCAATAATCTGCCTCACCACGAAACGTAAAGGTGGCGAATGGAACCTTTTGTTCTTCCGTGCATCCCAAGATATCGAATATCTTGGTAATTTGCTTTACCCACGTTTCCGCCTTAATCGGATCCAGCTTTCCTCAGAAAGCTGGTGGTCCCAACTCCTTGAACTGCTTGGCCGTGACAAACCGCGTGTTGTTATCATTTTCACCCGTATTTTGTACACGAGTCTCCCTCGTCTGATTTTGCATGAACTGCAAAAAGCTTCTAAACATTCCATCATTCATCGTTTGCTTCATAGTGTTGTTTACAGGGGGAATATTACCTTCCTGTTGCACGTTCTCTAAGTTGGTGATTGAAGTTTGTTCCACAGTCTCATACACTCCATCGTTAACGTTCTCAGCTGCCATTCTTAAAAACTGCCATAAAACAAGGGTTAAGTAAACAAATTAACATGCCACATAATATCCCGATATTATAACCGACCAACAAATAAGCTTAGGTAGGACACACTAGCGAAGGATTTACTCGTCTCTCCCTTCCTAGTTCTATTCCCCGATCTCCGCTAGAGATCATATCCCTAAGCTCTGATACTAACTGTGACGCCCCCAAAATAGGTATACATCACCCATTCTGAGTCGCCAAATACATGGTACAGAAAATAACTACAACTTTATTAATACAATTGTCGTGCAAAATACGACAACACATACTGTGAGTTTAAATATAATATTATCTTCTAGACAATATGCACACCCAAATAAATTCCTCATTACAATTATTGATGCACTATTTTACAAAAATAGTGAGGACTACTAAAACAACTGTCTAGGACCATCACTCTATACCCCGACTTGTTCCTACTATGTTCTCGCTTCCTGAGAAGAAAAATGGAACAAAAAGGAAAAGGGTGAGCTCAACTAGCCCAGTAAAGAATATTATGACTAAGATAATATACATCAAATTATCCTTAGTCTTCACCAGGGAAAAATCTGATAGAATATAATAGACAACAAGTTTTAGATCAACAACTGCAACGGAAACAACAATTCATTAGAAGAGTTAAGTAGAGAATGAAATCTACTATCATCTATGAATTTAAAAGTCCATCATCAATATTTTATCCCTGTAACATCAATCAATATACATCTTGAATCAAATATTCAACTTTGCACTACGGGCCAAAGATATTTATTTGTATCACCAGTTGGTCATGTTCATCTCAACACCTGTTCATCTTTGCACTACGGGCCAAAGATATTCATCAGGTAATCATACATCTTTGCACTACAGGCCAACGATATTCATCAAGTATCACCATTAAAGACTGAGGATGTGTTAGAGTTTATTCCCTAGAGGCCAATTATTTGATATAATTGCTTAACATTTTGATATTATATTTGATTGAATAAATGAATGATTTTATTATGGTTTTATTTACTGCGATATAAATGTTAACATAATAAAATTCCTTAGAATAGTAATACAAATTATATAGTTTCAAGTATGTGACTTGAACATGAGATTATATAATTACAATTAGTATCATTGTTCTTAAATGTCTAAGTAATCGAGTATCATTGTTGATGGGACAACAATGATGCAAATGAGACTAGTATGTGGATCGATTGATGACCAAATCTCATTGGTCATAAATATATGAGATATTAAGTCAATGCATAGGTACATATTGAGAACGATGTCTTTGGATGACTCCACCATGAGAATTCTACGTGGAACATTATGCAAAGTGTCATTATCGATTCTCATAGTGACAATGATGTAATGGTCCTCTGACCTGAAATCAATATATTACTATACGGAAATTTATGTACTTTGATATCATCAAATGTCACCTTTAATAGGGTGGATTATAAAGATGATTATTGGGTACATCATGAATCGTGTGAGGAATATGAGTGATCTAGATGAAATTTAACCCTCCTATATATTAGGGGTGATATCCATAAGCCTCTTGATTGAGTAGGACTATGAAAGGCATGGCCATGCTCAAATAGTGATTTATTTCATATAGTCTACTCATTGATCAAGAAAACTCAGATTAAATTATGAAGAGTATGACACATTCCATGACTCGAGTTTAATCTAGGATATTAAGGTTAAAAGGATTAAATTACATTGAAACATTGGTCACGAAAAGGTTGCATAGAATCATCGATCTTATTATTACTTGGGTAGTAGTGATGCATTACTAGATGTCGCTCAATGTTTATAATTTTATAATATGATTATAAAATTATTGCCAACGTAATAATAACCTATAGGGTCACACACATGTAACGTAATTTAAAGGGAATAAATTTAAATTTTAAGGATTTAAATATATTAATATGATTAATAGTATTTAAATCACTTAATTTAAATTAAAAGGATAATTTGTATATATGTATATTAATTAAGTAAGACTTAATTAAGATATATATTTATATATATATATATATAAATTTGGATTTTATGAAATTAGGTTTTGATTTGATTAATTCCTTTTAACTACTATATATATGATATATAGCAACAACTTAGGGTTACATCTTTTTTTTGAAAAACCCTAGCTGCTCTTAGAGAGAGACTAGAGAGAAAACAGTTCCAAAAATCATGTTCCTTTGGTGGCTAGTACCGCAGTCCCTTTATTGCAGAATCGTTCGATGGTTCGTGTGGATACCGTAGAGGCGCGATTCTGATTGGATTGCGTAAAGGATTCGAAGCCGTTTCAGAAATCTTTCATAATCGGTATAATATCTAAACCACTGAATTAATTTACATTTTTGATAGATCCATTTTGGGTTTCGGAATTGCTTTAAATTGGTTTATTTCCGCTGCGTTTCTATGTCGAAACCCTACAGGATGATGAAAAACATTTTAAAGAAAACGAATCTAGTGAGACAGAAGGACAAATATTAGGGATTCGTATTTCGGTTTATCAAAATTCAATAATACTCCATAATAACCAATTTTGAAGTAGAATTCAAAAATAAAGATCAAAACATGAATACAATCAAAGATAGTAACCATAATAGACATCTGGGACGAAAAAGAGAAAATTTCATTTTTTTCTTGAATAGTCAGATATCGTGAATAGTGTCGATATCGTGAATAAGAACCCCGACACAAAAAGGTAGAAATTTCACAATAAAACTCATATCAATAATTTGAATAATGATATTGAAGAAAATAATATCATTTAAGAAGAAAATAACATCCCCACCTCAAAAGAAACAAAGTGCTTCGTAATCTAATATCTCGGATGTAAAGTCGAAGGAAACTTCAGATTGAATAAAGAACTCTCAAAGTATCTAAATACTCACAAAAATACGCTCGATAATATATATAGAGAGAGAAAAAACTTATTTCTGGTGTGATTTTCAATTCTAACTAAGCACCCTGTTTATAGGAAAATATTAGAACACCGAAGCAGACTTAACCTGTTACCTGATGGCTTTACCTGCTACTATTCCCACCCACCACATTTTGAAATAAAATTTCAACACATTTCTTACCAACCAAAAGTGGGGCCCACCAATTCTAGAAATTTCCAAAATGTTATACCACTTAAGCAATAATCAGAAACTTCAATAATTCATAATAAATAGCCTTTTATCAGAAAAATACGAATTTTATTTCCATTCCATAAGAAATCAATTTCTACAACTTTGTAGAAGAAAGTTTTTCCAAATTTCAAGCGAGAAAATGTCCAAAATCCACATACTGGACGACAAATAAAACGCCGTCAATAAAGATTTAAATTTTGTCAAAATAATTTTTTATATTATGGTGTGAATTTGAGATAATATTATAGTTGTGGGTAATATTTATAAATTTTGCAAAAGTATGCAAGTGGTTATATTATATTCGATTGGCCTGGGAATATTCGATTTAGCAGGAATATTCGCATAACTACCAATCATGGTGGACCCCATAATGTAATTATCATTTGATCGAGAAAACGACAAAAATATTTTATCAAATAACATGGAAGTTTTACCGTGGTTATCGCTGAACTACCTAAGAGTAAAAGTACAAAGAATACGTGTGGTCAGATAAGAAGACACCAGATCGATTATCGATGCTTATGTGAGAAGTCACCGCTTTGATTCCATTATCACGATTAATAATACGAATTATTATAACGATAACGACGCTTTTTTTATTCAGATTATTAACGTAATAAAATGTAAACATCTTTTTATATAAAATAGTAATACTTTATTAAAGTTATTCTATAAATGTAATATATTATATTTTATTACGATAAGGTCGTATAATGTTTTTCAGATAAGGTTTTCAGATAAGATTTAAAGGTTTTTGATAAGAAATGTTTTATATAAATAGAATATATTATATTTTATTTAAAAGATTTTTCTTTAAATACGGACCGCCGATTAAAGTAAATCAACTGGACCGCTCATGGATTAGTTACTACGCATTCCATTTTCCTATAAATAAGCTCATTCCTTCATTATTTTCTTATTTAATTCATCAAACTCTGTAGAGAGAAATTATAGAGAGGTTTATAGAGAGAAAATTATAGAAGCAAGAAGAGTAGTATTCGCTACTTCACTATTTCTATATTCAGCTTTTTTTACTTGTAGTGGGTGTTATTCTTTCTTTCGAAGAGAACTTCGTTATTCCATTCATTATTATTCTCATTGAATAACTCGTAAAAGTGGCATACCCTATACATAACCTCAGATACGCCAGATACCCTATACTGGTGAAATCCTTATGTTATTCCATCGCTTATTATTATTCATTGAATAACTCAGATATGCCGGTTTACCCTATACTTGGTGACATTCTTCTATTATTTCATTGAACATCCCGTCTCAGGTGTTTTACACCGACCTGGTTCCGTTTTTTTTTATTATTCTCGCTGAACATCCCGTCTCAGTGTGTTTTACACCGGACCGGTTCCGCCTTTTTATCATTCTCGCTGAATATCCTATCTCGTGTGTTTTACACCGGATCCGGGTTCCATCTTTATTATTCTCGTTGAACATCCCGCTTTGTGAATTTCACCCGACCGTTCCGTTATTATTATTCTCGTTGAATAACCTCGTCTGGCGCGGCACCGCATGCACGGTGATTTCTTTTGTTATTCCATTCTTTATTATACCCAATTGGTTAAAACTTTGACTTCTATACTCCATGAAATTAGTAGAATATCCTCGATATTTCATGTTTCATCCAAGATCTTTTCATGGAAATATTCTTCCCGATCATTCTTGAATTTTACTCTATTTAAACAAAGATTTGCCGATAATTGGACGTTAATAATTCATGGATTAAATAATTTTGAACTTGTTTTATTGAATTATTATGTCATTGTCATCATCCTCATGTTATATTATGTTATCTTCGCTTACGCGCATAGATGAACTTAGTATGATTATGACTGTGGATCATTCTAAGATAATCACGACTTGATATAAATGATGTGACAAAAGTCCTCAAAGTATTCGTAATGCAAATGATGGATAGTTTTTGGTATGATTATGACACTGTGGGTGATTCTAAGATAGTCATTTAACTATCGATAATTTGATGAAAATCCTCGACCGTGGTATGTGGATGATTAGATGTGGTGGTTTATTTATTATTGTCGAGTCTCAAATGATAAAATTGATGAAAAACCTTTAAAACCTAAAAGATAGTAGATTTTATTCTCTACTCGAATCTTTTAATGGATCGCTTATTCCACCGCAGCTTAAACCGGTTGTCTATCAGTATTTTATCGCTTAACATCGTTCAAGGCTAATGATAATTTATTCTCGCATTATCTTAGTCATAATATATTTTTATCGGGCTAGTTGAGCTCACCTTTCTTTCACCGTTTCTTCAGTGAAATGAGAACATACCGGGATTTAGCCTGGGAACGTAAGTAATGGTCCGCAGGATAAGATTAGTAGTCCTCACTATTCTCGTGAAATAAGGTGATAATAGTTGTAATGAGGACTCCTTTCGAGTTTCAGATAATATCTAGTAGACAATATTTGTATTCAAACTCACGCTTATGTCGATTGCATACCTACGCTTATATTAGTAAGTCAGATTTGAATTTATGTACCATGTAAGTGGCGACCCAAGACGGGTGACGATACCTAATTTGGGGGGGCGCCACAACTGGGTATCGTAGCTTAGGATACGATCCCCGCTAAGATGTGAGATAAGAACTAGAGGGAGAGACGGAAATTCCTTCGCTAAGTATTGACCTACCTAAGTTTATTTGGTATTTAATTGGCTCACGAGTATAGGATAATATTTGATATATTAATTAACCTCGTGGTGTGGGCGTTGTTTGAAACGGCAATGAAAAATATTCACAATGGAGTGAATGTGACCGCCAGGACACCTTTAATCACTAATCAAAGTTAATGCAAAGGTCGACGAGGAACAAATTAGTAGATATCCACGTAGTAAATGAAGAACTAATTGTTGCACCCGAGCTAGTTGCAGAGGTAGCAAAAAGAAGAGGAAGAAGAGGAAGAAGAGAACCCGAGGAGAATTGTTAAGAAATTTATGATCAAAACTTAGAATTACAAAATCGTGTTCGTGAGCTAGAAGAACAAAGTCAAGAACAAGCAAACGGTCGGGAACAAAGGGATACAACAATTCAAAATGGGTTACCCGATATGTGATGCTCGAACAAAATCACGCTTTGGCAAAGGTGTAAGATATTAAAGTCGAATCGAGAATTTAAAAATCAAAGATCACCGAAAGAAGAAAAACAATCGAACGAAGGAGAATAGACGATGCATGGGTAAAAGTCAGACAACGCGCCGATAGTAGATAGTAAAAAGACGTCCGATCCAATAAAGCCAAAATAGATGAAATGGACTTTTGCTGGATGACAAGAATTGGAGATTTCAACTCGATCGAATTTAATTACCTCGCATATATAGCACAACCCAATTCGATATGGATCGAGAATAATGATTCAAATCATGGATCAGAATGTGAAGAAGCACTTAAGGGTGGAATGTACCCTATAGTAAAGTCAAACTGTAATTTAAGCGAGGTAGCTTTGTCGAGAAAACCGAACGGGTTATTACTGTAAAATTAATTATCATAAGTCTATACTTTATTCAATACAAGTTCTACCCACTCTTTTATTCTACCTAGTTGTGTTCAATGTTTAAATTTGACAAAAAAAAAAAAAAATTAGACTTTGATTTATCTATCGAAACTTCGTTGGAGAGAAACCTTCGTTACCTCCATCGCTTATTAATCTTGTTGTTTCAAATAAACACTTTCACGATCTTATATCTTTAAAAATTCTTGCCTTTGAGGTAATTTTTGAAAAACGATTGATTAACTACTTATTATTCTTTTTTGTAAGGTTGTTAGCTTTCATATTCCTAACCAACCCGTTATACTTAATTCAAAGTAACCAAACCCTAAAGTTAATCATCGTTATATCAAGCCATAAGTAAAGAGCCCCGATCCTTTCGTTGTTGACTTCCTTGTGTGGAATGCAATCAAGTCGACTTTTCAGAGAAGCTTACATCGTGAATGAAGATGGCAAGTTTATAGGTATCATTGTGAGGGCTATTCAGTTAAGGGATGTAAGTCACAGCTTGGTATCAATGTAACGTACTATCCAAGTCTTGGATAAGAGAGTATAGCTTTTGAATGATATTTCTATCATTAATAAATTTCTTGACGATTCTTGAAGATTTCTAGCCTACCCTAGAGCGTGAAATCGAATTTTGTATCGAATTCAAAGACAAAAACCCATTTCTTAAACCTCAAATATTTCTTCAACTAAATGAACAGCTTTACGTGGTTTATGATGAAAGTCATAATAAAAGCATTGGAATAATGAAAATCATGGGTATTCGTGGTATTAGTAAGTTTTATGATGAGTTATGTTGGTTAGTATGTGTAAAACATGAAAGTTTCTTAGAAATCACAAAGAGTTGAAAATCGATTTTGGTGAAAACGAATATGAAATTCAATTGACCATATCTCTTATTATATTTTGAATTTTTGAATGTGGTCAAGTCCTAGAGTTAGATCTATGAGTTACCTAACTAATCCAAGTGGAATTACTGGAAAAGGTGTTGTAGATTTTGTGTGGACTGATTTTAGCAAAGGAGGCCAAAGCTGTAAATTTCGAAAATGCTATCGCCCAGAAACTTTAAGGGCTGTTTTGGCCACTTAAATTATGAGAAAAATTCTGGCCTTTTGGGACATGAAGGTATATGGTATAAAGTACCTCCTGTCCAAAAAATGAGCTCATTCTCGACTTTAAATGAGCAAGTTATGACTATTTCAATATTTAGGTTTTTCCGATTAAAAACGCTATAACCGAGTTCTATAACCCGATGACCATGAAATTTAAACTAGAAGCTCACGTTAACATGTGTAAGGTCCTGCCAAGATTTGGGAATTTTTGGAGTTAAACTTGAGGTAGCTAATTTCTTAAGGAATTAATTAGAAATTGATTTTTGAAAATAGTAAATGAATTTTAAAAATTCGAGAAAAATATATTTTCATTATGGGACTATATTATGCTAAATCCTTAAAAGAAATATTTTTGGGACTGATTTGGTATTTTCATGAAAATAGTTTAGTTACTTAAATATATGAGTTAAATATGTTATGTGAAGTAACAAAAGTTGAAAATAGGATTTATGGCTGTAGAATCTTATATAGTAGTATATGCATATTTTTTTGAGAGATTTGATAATTGGTGATGATATTTTATGAGTATGGCATTTTGAATGATTAAATGCATTATATGGTAAAGCGTAAACAATCGAGATAAATTGTTTATAAATTTAAGAAGTGATTAAAATATTGTTATAATATTAATGTTATTAGATTATGAGATTATTAAGTGATTGATAACATGGGGATATTCTTGAACTCGGATAAATTATATTATAAATGTTTAATATTTATCCTTTATCTCATTCGATCGATTCTTTATATCATTATCCTCACGTTTATATTACGTTGAAAGTCATCGTGGGCTCAGAAGTATATAGATGGACTTGGTATGATTATGACTGTGGATTATTCTAAGATAATCATAATCAGAATTGAAAACACAATTATCTTCGCCGTAGTGCATGGATAATTTGTGGTCGGATACTAATGAATACACAAATTATCAATTATCTTTCGTAAAGGTATGGATAATTTGTGGTCGGATACTAATGAATACACAATTATCTTCGCCAGTAATGAAGTATGGATAATTTGTGGTCGGATACTAATGAATACACAATTATCTTCGTCAGAAGGTATGGATAATTTGTGGTCGGATACTAATGAATACACAATTATCTTCGTCAGAAGGTATGGATAATTTGTGGTCGTGATACTAATGAATACACAATTATCTTTCGCCGTAGGTATGGATAATTTGTGGTCGGATACTAATGAATACACAATTATCTTCGTCAGTGGAAGGTATGGATAATTTGTGGTCGCGATACTAATGAATACACAATTATCAGAAGGTATGGATAATTTGTGGTCGGATACTAATGAATACACAATTATCTTCGCCGTAGTGTATGGATAATTTGTGGTCGGATACTAATGAATACACGATTATCTTCGTCAGAAAGTGTATGGATAATTCGTGGTCGTGATACTAATGAATATCCTCGCCCAGAAAAAAGTGGATGATTCGATGATATGGATTAATTATCGAAATGAGTCTCAAAGAATGAAATATTAATTCATGGATGTGGTAAAAGTCATCTTCGTCAGAGTAGTATATCGATAGACTTGGTATGATTACGACCACGGATTATTCTAAGATAATCACGATCAGAATTGAAAACACGTAATATCCTTAGCCAAGAAAGGTAATGGATAATTCATGGTCGTGATACTATTGTCGAGTCTCAAAGATTATTGGTTTTACAACTTGTATATCTTTATCAGTAGTTAAAAAAAGATGAATAGTTAATGAATATCTTTTCGCTGTGATTTCAAAGATGAATTTAATATTTTTAAAATAAAGGTATTCAAGGTATCCTCATCTCTTTATCATATCAGTACGCACTCTAATTTCGAGGGCTTAAATTCCATAAGGAGGGAGATGTGAGACCCCAGATTTTATCAATAAAGATTTAAATTTTGTCAAAATAATTTTTAATATTATGGTGTGAATTTGAGATAATATTATAGTCAGGGTAATATTTATAAATTTTGCAAAGTATGCAAGTGGTTATATTATATTCGATGGGCCTGGGAATATTCGATTTAGCAGGAATATTCGCATAACTACTCAATCATGGTGGACCCCATTAATGTAATTATTGTTTGATCGAGAAAACGACAAAAAATATTTTATCAAATAACTACGGAAGTTTTACCGTGGTTACCGCTGAACTACCTTGAGTAGTAAAAGTACAAAGAATACGCGGTGGTCAGATAAGAAGACATACTACCAGATCGATTATCGATGCTTATGTGAGAAGTCACCGCTTTGATTCCATTATTGTCGATTAATAATATGAATTATTATAACGATAACGACGCTTTGTTTTATTCAGATTATTAACGTAATAAAATGTAAACATCTTTTATATAAAATGTAATACTTTATTAAAGTTATTCTATAAATGTAATATATTATATTTTATTACGCATATGTCGTATAGTGTCAGATAATAGTTGTTTTGCATAAGATTGCATAAAGGTTTGCATAAGAAATGTTTTTATATAAATGTAATATATTATATTTTATTTAAAAGATTTTTCTTTAAATATGGACCGCCGATTAAAGTAAATCAACTGGACCGCTCATGGATTTAGTTACTACGCATTCCATTTTCCTATAAATAAGCTCATTCCTTCATTATTTTCTTACTTAATTCATCAAACTCTGGAGAGAGAAATTATAGAGAAGTTTATAAAGAGAAAATTATAGAAAGAAGAAGAGTATTCTCGCTACTTCACTATTTCTATATTCTTTTTCTTTTTTACTAGTAGTGGGTGTTATTCTTTCTTCTTCAAGAGAACTTCGTTATTCCATTCATTATTATTCTCATTGAATAACTCGTAAAAGTGGCATACCCTATACATAACCTCAGATACGCAGATACCCTATACTGGTGAAACTTTATGTTATTCCATTGCTTATTATTCGCTGAATAACTCAGATATGCGGTTTACCCTATACTTGGTGACATTCTTCTATTATTCTCGTTGAACATCCCGCTCAGGTGTTTTACACCGACCGGTTCCGCTTTTTATTATTCTCGCTGAACATCCCGTCGCAGTGTTTTACACCCGACCGGGTTCCGCTTTTTTATCATTCTCGCTGAATATCCTATTCGTGTGTTTTACAACCGGATCCGGTTCCATCTTTATTATTCTCGTTGAACATCCCCGCTTGCGTGTGAATTTCACCGACCGTTCGGTCGTTATTATTATTCTCGTTGAATAACTCGCCTCATGCCAAGCACCGCATGCACGGTGATTTCTTTTGTTATTCCATTCTTTATTATACCCAAATTGGTTAAAACTTTGATTTCTATACTCCATGAAATTAGTAGAATATCCTCGATATTCAAGTTTCATCCAAGATCTTTTCATGGAAATATTCTTCCGATCATTCTTGAATTTTACTCTACTTAAACAAAGATCATGTCGATAATTTGACGTTAATAATTCATGGATTAAATAATTTTTGAACTTGTTTTATTGAATTACTATGTCATTGTCATCATCCTCATGTTATATTATGTTATCTTCGCTTACGCATAGATGAACTTAGTATGATTTATGACTGTGGATCATTCTAAGATAATCACGACTTGATATAAATGATGTGACAAAAGTCCTCAAAGGGTCTCAGAATGCAGTTGATGGATAGTTTTTGGTATGATTATGACTGTGGGTGATTCTAAGATAGTCATGACCATCGATAATTTGATGAAAATCCTCGACCGTGGGTATGTGGATGATTAGATGTGGTGGTTTATTTATTGTCGAGTCTCGCCGATAAAAATTGATGAAAACCTTTAAAACCTAAAAGATAGTAGATTTTATTCTCTACTGACTTTTTTAATGGATCGCTTATTCACCGCAGCTTAAACCGGGTTGTCTATCAGATTTTATCGCTTAACATCGTCAAGGCTAATGATAATTTATTCTCGCATTATCTTAGTCATAATAATATTTATCGGGCTAGTTGAGCTCACCTTTCTTTCACCTGCTTTCTTCGTGAAATGATAACATAGCCGGGATTTAGCTCTGGGAACGTAAGTAATGGTCCGAGGATAAGATTAGTAGTCCTCACTATTTCGTGAAATAGTGTGATAATAGTTGTAATGAGGACTCTTTCGAGTTCAGATAATATCTAGTAGACAATATTTGTATTCAAACTCACGCTTTTATGTCGATTGCATACTTATATTGCTTATATTAATTTAGTCAGAGACCCCAAATTTTTTTGAATTTATTTATTACCATGTAAGTGGATAGTTAAGGGTTAAATACGCAAATAAGATGGGTGACGATACCTCGGAATTTCGCTTGGTCGTGGAATATTCAGATCGCTTGGGAATATTCGTATTTACACAGCAGCCCAATGTGGGCCCCATAACGAAAAAGTTTATTGGATGAAGAAAACGACAAATATAAGTAAGTTAAAAATAATATTTTTCATTACCAAGTAAGAATTGAATATCCTGGTTAAAATATATTAATAACACGTGGTCAAGTAAAGAAATACTCAGAAAGTTAAAGATTGTTGAATTATCGATCCTTACGTAAGAAGGCATTACTCAATAATTTTCACAAGAAGTTATCGCTCAATATTTTATTTTATATCGATTCAATAATCGTCAAGGTGATATTTTATATTATTGTTGTTCAATAATTGTCACTGCACATTATTCCATTATCGATCAATAATTCATATTATTTAAATAATATTATTAGATAATTATTATTGGCAATGTCTAGAAAGTAATTCATCAAGGAGAGGTTTGGTCACCTAATCGCGCCAAGAAGGAGAAATCCTTATCTGAAAGCCCCTCTTCCCGAACTACTGGGTCATAATCATGGATTCAGAATATTATTTGTGAATAATTAATTATCGATTCATATGATAAAGAAATATTTATTTTATGTGGATATAAATGATGGATTTATTTATGGTTATAAATGAAGAAATTATTGTTGAGGTGTTTTATCAAGATTTTTTTCCTGATTGGAGGTATTAAAAATCAAATCGTGGGTTTTTAGATATATTATGGGTTATAATTTTAATCCCGACCGATTTGATTGTGGTAATTTTTGGGTATGTTATACATACATAAGTTGAGTATATGTCCACAAATTTTGAACCGTTAAAAATGCACCTGAATGATTTGTTATGAATTTTAAGAGTGTCTTGATTCTAAAATTAGGGTTATAATTGATTTTGGTGGAAAATTTAGAATTGAGTGGGCCCCACTTGTGGTTGGTGAAGAAATGTGCTGAATTTTATTTCAAATGTGGTGGTGGCAATAGTAGAAGTAAAGCCATCATCGTAAATTTGTCAAGTCCGCTTGCTTTACGGCTAACATTTTCCTATAAATAGAGGGCTAAGTTAGAATTGAAAATCACACCGTAAAAAAAGTTTTTTTTTCTCTCTATATTATCGAGCGATTTTGTGAGTATTCGAGATACTTTGAGAGTCATTGCTCATCACAAGTTTCATTCAAAGATCACTTCCGACCTTTCCTTCCAAGTAATCGATTCTTCGAGGTAAGTGGATATTATTTTTTTTCAGAATGATATTATTTCTTCAATATCATTACGTCAAATATCGATTGAACTTTTTATCAAATTTGAACTTTTTCTCTGGGGTTACTATTCATGGGTTACTATTCATGAGTTACTATTCACTAGTTACTATTCATGAGTTACTATTCACGAAAGTTATTATTCACGAGTACTATTCATGTAAGCGTGAAAATATTTTTTTTGTGGAATTTCTATCTTTTGGTGTTCTGAGTTACTATTCACGATACTAAGACTATTCACGATACTTCACACTATTCACGATACTAAGACTATTCATCTAAAAATAAAATTTCTTCTTTTCGTCTAAAATATCTATTCGGATACTAGCTTTGATCAGATCCATGTTTTGATCATTCTTGAATTTTACACCACTATGATTATTTTGAGGTATTTTTGGACATGGATAAAACAAAGTACTAATCCTTAATCCTTAATCCTTGTCATTTTGTTTCACCGGATTCGCTTTTTTAAAAATATTTTCATCATCCTCGCCTTAAATGATGATATTATTGAATATCTTTGGCCCAGAAGCAAAAGATGAATGATTTCAAGAATATCTTCGGCTCAGAAAGCAAAGATGACAGTGTGTGAGAGATGAATACGAATCGATCGATTAATATCTTTGCCTCAGTAAAAGATGAATGTGTGTTTAAATGAATACGATTAATCGATGAATATCTTTGGCCTCAGAGTGCAAAGATGAATATTTGATTCCAGATGTATATCGATTGATGTTACAGGATAAAAGATAGACGATGAACTTTTAAATTCATACATGTAAGATAGTAGTTTGCATTCTCTACTTAACTCTTCTAATGAATTATTATTTCACCGCTAATATTGATTTAAAATTTGTTGTCTATCAGATTCTATTAAATTTTTCCCCGTTGAAGACTAACGATAATTTGTTGTATATTATCTTAGTCATAATATTCTTTATCGAGCTAGTTGAGCTCACCCTTTTCCTTTTTGTTCCATTTTTCTCGTGAGGCTAGAATATAGAGAGTATTTAGCCTGGGTATGGAATGAAGGTTTTAGAAAGGATTGTTTAGTAGTCCTCACCATTTTTGTAAAATAATGTATCAATAAATGTGATGAGGATTTATTTGAGTATAGATATTGTCTGTAAGATAATATTTGTATTCAAACTCACGCTTTATCGTTGTAATAATAAAGTTGTAGTTGTTTCGCATCACGATCGACAACTCGTAATGGGTGATGTATACCTATTTTGGGGGGCGCCACAGCTTGGTATCGTAGCTTAGGATATGATCTCCTGGCGGAGATCGGGAATGTAACCAGAGGGGAGAGACGAGTAAATCCTTCGCCAAGGTGTCCTACCTAAGCTTATTTGTTAGTTGGTCAAGATATAGGATATTATGTGATATATTGATTTCCTTAATTAACCCTTGTTTTATGACAAAGATTTGAGAATGTCGATCGAGAATATTAACAATGGAAATGAGACCGTGGAGACGCCTCAGTTTCACCAACGAGGAGAAACGCAACAGTCGGCAATGTTCCTCCCGTGAACAACACCAATCGAAAGCGATGATGAACTAGGGATGTTTAGAAGTTTTTGCGCAGCTCATGCAAAATCGCATTTAGGAGACTCGTGTTCAAAATACAGGAGGAAATGATAGCAATTCACAAGTTGTCACAAATGCAAGCGCTTCAAAGAGTTGGGACCACCGTAATTTAAGGGAAAGCCGATCCGATCGGCATGGAAACACGGGTCAAACAAATTACCAAGATATTCGATGTCTTGGGATGCACGGAGGAATGAAGGTTCCATTCGCCACCTTTATGTTCCGTGGTGAGGCAGATCATCGGTGGGAGTCTGTGAAGTTGCACTCCATCCAAACCAAGACTCAAAGATGTCTCGGGAGACATTTCAGAGACTATTTAATGACAAATACTTTCCGAAAAGTGTTCGGCTATATGAAGGAAGTGGAGTTCATCGATTGAGCAAAACAATACGATTTGTCTCAAAGACGAGGCAAAGTTTGCAGAGTTATCTGTGTTCAGACCTCATTTGGTGGAGAATGAGGAACGATGACGCGGATGTTTCTTAGAGGTTTGAAACCCAGATACGCCAAGATCTCATTTCTCATAAACTTTCTCTTTATTCGATATGTTGTAAATGTGGCTCAATTATTAGAGCGAGATAACGAGTACGGCCAATCGAGGGACCATAAACGTGGATCGCATCGTAGATAAGAAGCCAATGTAATAATGATAACTCATGAGAAAGAAACAGACGGATGTAAATGGTAACCACTCGTGGTAATCATGGTTATGAAAATGTAAGAAAGCGAGTCAGAGGAGATTTTAAAAAGAGGAGATTTAATAACGACTATGTGAAGACGACAAAGGCTCAAGAAAGAATCGGTTCTAAGGGAGGAGAACGACCACCCCATTATATGCTACAAATGCGAAAAGAGGGACATATATCACCAAACCGCCCACAACAGCTCAAGGTATGCTATAGTTGTGGAAAGGAAGGACATATCGCCGAGATCAGACGCAGAAATAAACCTAGTTCAATGGGATTCGGTGACTCAAAAGATCGTCTCTGTAAAAGTCAAAGTCAACGATTCCGGAAGAGCGTTTTGTCAGGATCGGTCATAATGCGAGGAACCCAAACGAGGTGATCACGGTAAGCTATTTATAAATTCTTCAAGTTTATACCTTACTTGATACCGGCATACCCATTCATTTATCTCTCCCGCATGTGCTCAACGCTTAAACTCGACCGAGAAATTAGACTTTGATCTATCTCGTGGAAACTCCGCTAGAGAAACTTTCATCACATCCATCGCTTATAAATCTTGTTTGATTCAAGTTGGCACCATTACCTTACCGCTGACCTTATCTCTTTAAAGATACTTGCTTTTGATGTGATTTTAGGAATTGATCGTTAACTACTCATCATGCCAAAATTGATTGTTTTCGTAAGGTGTTAGTTTTCATATTCCTAACCAACCCGTTGCATTTAATTCAAGCAACTAAACCATTAAAATCAATCACTATCATATCTAATCATAAAGCTATTCGCTTATTGAAAAACGGATGTCAAGCTTTCTTAGCCCATGTTATGGATTTGAATAAAGACACGCCAAATTTGAATAATATTCTCCGTTGTTATCGATTTTCCCGACGATTTCAAGAACTTCCTTGCCTACCCCGTAACGTGAAGTTGAATTTTATTGATCTTGAACCCGCACAAAGCCCATTTCTAAAACCCCATATCGAATGGCTCCTATTGAACTTCAGAGTTAAAGGTCCAACTACGTGAATTGTTGGACATCGGTTTCATTCTGGCCCCAAGACATCTCCTCGGGGTGCCCTGCTTTTATTCAGTAAAGAAGAAAGACGGAGTATGCGATTTTGTATCGACTATCTGAATCGAACCATGTCACCATCAAGAATAGGTATCCTCTACCTCAGATTGATGACTTGTTCGACCAAATGTAAGGGGCACAATTCTTTTCAAAATCGATCTTCGCTCGGATATCATCACCAAGATTAGAATCGAGGATATTCCAAAGACCGCCTTCGTAACTCCCCAGATGGGCATTATGAATTTTAGTCATGTCTTTCGGACTAACTAATGCCTCGCGGCTTTCATGGATATGATGAACCGAGTATTCAAGGAATATTTCGATCAATTTGTTGTTGTTTTTATTGATGACATCCTTATATATTCCAAAAGTCGTGGAAGATCATGAGCACCATTTGAAGTCGGTACTCCAAAGGCTTCGTGAAAACCAACTATATGCCAAATTGAAGAAATGCGAAGTTCGCTCGAGAAGTAGTATTTCTTGGGCACGTGGTGTCAAAACACGGAGTATCCGCTGATCCCGCCAAGATCAAGCAATACAAAGTTGGGAGCAACCAAGTTTCATGGATCAAGTACGTAGTTTTTGGGCTTAATGGTTATTATCTGAGATTCGTGGAAGGGTTTTCTAATCGCTACTCCATTAACTCGCCTAACTCTAAGGATACAAAATTCGCTTTGGAGTCAAGAACGCGAGAAAAGTTTCCAAGAGCTTAAGAGAGACTTATTTCTAAGACTGTTTCTAACAATACCATCCGTTCTGGATGGATTTGTTATCTACAAATGATGCTTCGTGCAAAGGGTTAGGATGTGTTCTCATGCAACGTGGGAAAGTCATAGCCTATGCCTCATGACAACTTAAAGAGTATGAGAGGAATTATCCTACTCATGATCTAGAGTCATAAAGCAATAATGTTTTCGCGCTTAAAGATATGGAGGCACTATCTATATGGGGAGAAAGTGGAGATATATTCAGATCATAAAAGCCTTAAATATTTCTTCACTCAAAAAGAACTCAACACGGTGCAAAATGACGCTGCTCGAGCTATTGAAAGACTACGACCACACTATTCAATACCATCCCGAAAAGTTTAACGTGGTAAATGACGATCGAAGTAGAAGATCATATGCGGAACGAAAAGCGATGATGTCAAGTATACGACAGAGCCAACTTTAATAGAAAAAGTTAAGGTTGCTCAAGCCACCGAATCTTGAGCCGATGCGTATGAAGAAGAAAGTACAAGAAGGAGCTATTCCTAAGCTTAGAATTGATGAAGAAGGAATACTTGAGTCCACTCTAGACTTTCAGGTTCCTAACGACTGATTTGAAGTACAAGATTATGATGGAGGCACACAATACACCATTTGCAATCCATCCTCGAAGTACTAAAATGTATCGTGATCTTCTACATACATTTTGGTGGAACAATACGAAGAGAGAGATTGCAAAGTTTATCTCAATGTGTTTAACTTGTCAACGTAAAGGCGAGCATCTAGTACCTAAGGGTCCGTTGCAACCACTTGAGATTCCGGAATGGAAGTGGGAACACATTACCATGGATTTCGTTACGGGTCTTCCTACGGCTTCTCAAGGCATCAATGCTATTTGGGTTATTGTTGATAGATTAACCAAATCGCTTCATTTCTTGCCGATACGGAGACTTATTCCTTGAACGCTCTTGCTAGTATGACGTAAATGAGATTGTGAGGTTGCATGGCATGCCAGTATCCATAGTTTGGATCGTGACCCAAGATTCACTTCAAGATTTTGGGTTAGCTTGCAAAAAGCTATGGGCACGGATTTGCGATTTAGTTCTAAGATACCATCCCCAAACGGACGGACAATCGAGAGGACTATTCAAACTCTTCAAGATTTATTAAGACTGTGGTCCTAGACTTCAAGGGCAGTTGGATAAGTATTTACCATGGTGGAATTCTCCTACAACAACAGCTTATCGTGCAAGTATAGGTGGCTCCATTCAAGCATTATATGGACGAAAATGTCGCTCTCCAATATGTTGGGACGAGGTGGGTGAAGCAACATTGTTGGGACCCGAAAGTTAAGACGTATATGATCACCGAAAAGATCCAAATGATTCGACAACGATACAAACCAAGCACAAGATCGACAAAAGAGTTATGCGGATCTTCATCGAAAGGACGGAATTTAATGTAGGGGATCAGCGATTGTCATGAAGTTGCTTCCACGGAAGGGAGTTACAAGATTTGGGAAGAGAGGAAAGCTCAATCCACGATTTATCGTCCATTTCAAATTCTCGACCGAGTAGGAAATGTAGCCTATGACTTGCAAGCATTCTCCGAAAGTATGTCTCGTGTTCATAATGTGTTTCATATATCGCATTTCAAATATGTGAAAGACCCAACCACGTTATCGAAGTTAGAACCGGACGAGATAGCCAAGACTTAACGATGAGGAGGTACTATCAAGATCTTGGATAGAAGGAGCATGTCCCACGCCAAGAAAGGTCATACCACAAGTTAAAGTTTTGTGGAGGAATCATGCTATAGAGGAAATGACCGGGAATTGGAAACTAAATGAAAGCGAGGTATCCTCACCTTTTCAAACACTGTGTATCGTACGCCAATTTCGAGGACTAAATTTCATAAGGAGGGAGGTCAGAAGACCCTCAAATTTTTTAAATAAAAAGGAATTTCCTTTATTTATTATTTTGAAATAGTAAGGGTTGATTTGATTAATGTGGATAGTTAAGGGTTAAATACGCAAATATTTCAAAATAAGCAAGTGGTTATAAAATATTCATTTTTGTTTGGGAATATTCGCTTGGTCGTGGAATATTCAGATCGCTTGGGAATATTCGACGATTCAGCAAGCAGCCCATGTGTGGGCCCCATAACTGAAAGCGATTGGATGAAGAAAACGACAAATATAAGTTGGTTAAAAATAACTACAGAAGTTGTTATCAAGTTAAGACCGTTGAATACCCGGTGGTTAAAATACAAGAATACGCTGTGGTCGCACAAGAAGACATACCCAGATTGCACAAGATTGTTGAATTATCGATCCTTACGTAAGAAGGCACTACTCAATAATTTTCACAAAGAGTTATCGCTCAATATTTTATTTTATCGATTCAATAATTGTTGCATTGATATTTTATATTATTGTTGTTCAATAATTGTCACCGCACATTATCTCCATTATCGATCAATAATTCATATTATTTAAATAATATTATTAGATAGCATTATTGGCAATGTCTAGAAAGTTCTCACAAGGAGAGGTTTGGTCACCTAATTGCGCGCCAAGAAGGAGAAATCCTTATCTGAAAGCCCCTCTTTCCGGGAACTACCGTCATTATAATTCAGGATTCGTAATATTATTTGTGAATAATTAATTATTGATTCATATGATAAAGAAATATTTATTTTATGTGGATATAAATGATGGATTTATTTATGTGGTTATAAATGAAGAAATTATTGTTGAGGTGTTTTATCAAGATTTTATCTGGATCGAGGTATTAAAATCAAATCAGTGGTTTTGAGATATATCATGGGGTTATAATTTTTAATCCGACCGCGTTGGATTGTGGTAATTTTTGGGTATGTTATACATACATAAGTTGAGTATATGTCCACAAATTTTGAACCGTTAAAATGCACGAATGATTTGTTATGAATTTTAAGAGGTGTCTCGATCTCAAAATTAGGGTTATAATTGATTTTGGTGGAAAATTCTAGAATTGAGTGGGCCCCACTTGTGGTTGGTGAAGAAATGTGCTGAATTTTATTTCAAATGTGGTGGGTGGCAATAGTAAAGAAAGGTAAAGCCATCGTGTAATAGTGTCAAGTCTCGCTTTACGGCTAACATTTTCCTATAAATAGAGGGCTAAGTTAGAATTGAAAATCACACCGTAAACAAAGTTTTCTTTCTCTCTATATTATCGAGCGATTTTGTGAGTATTTAGATACTTTGAGAGTTGTTGTTCAATACAAGTTTCATTCAAAGATCACTTCCGACCTTTCCTTCCCAAGCATCGATTCTTCGAGGTAAGTGGATATTATTTTTTTTTCGTAATGATATTATTTCTTCAATATCATTACGTCAAATATCGATTGGAACTTTTTATCAAATTTGGAACTTTTTTCAAGTTACTATCTGGGTTACTATTCATGAGTTACTATTCACGAAGTTACTATTCATGAGTTACTATTCACGAAGTTACTATTCATTTAGTACTATTCATGAAGCGTGAAAAATATTTTTTTGTGGAATTTCTATCTTTTCGGTCTGAGTTACTATTCACGATACCAAGACTATTCACGACTATTCACGACGATACTAAGACTATTCATCTAAAAATAAAATTTCTTCTTTTCGTCCAAAATATCTATTCTCGGATACTAGCTTTGATCAGATCCATGTTTTGATCATTCTTGAATTTTACACCACTATGATTATTTTTGAGGTATTTTTGGATGTGGATAAAACAAAGTACTAATCCTTAATCCTTAATCCTTGTCATTTTGTTTCATCGGATTCGCTTTTTAAAAATATTTTTCATCATCCTCGCCTTAAATGATGATATTATTGAATATCTTCGGCCTGTAGTGCAAAGATGAATGATTTTCAAGAATATCTTTGGCCTCAGAAAAGATGAACAGTGTTGAGATGAACACGACCGATCGATTAATATCTTTCGCCTCAGAAAGTGCAAAGATGAACAGTGTTTAAATGAATACGACTAATCGATGAATATCTTCGCCTCAGAAGTGCAAAGATGAATATTTGATTCCGTATGTATATCGATTGATGTTAGGTGGATAAAAGATAGACGATGAACTTTTAAATTCATACATGTAAGATAGTAGTTTGCATTCTCTACTTAATTCTTCTAATGAATTATTATTTTCGCCATGTAATATTGATTTAAAATTTGTTGTCTATCAGATTCTATTAAATTTTTCCCCGTTGAAGACTAACGATAATTTGTTGTATATTATCTTAGTCATAATATTCTTTATCGAGCTAGTTGAGCTCACCCTTTCTTTTCTTTTTGTTCCATTCTTCTCGTGGAGGCTAGAATATATGAAAAAGACGTAGCCTGGGGTATGGGAATGAAGGTTTTAGAAAGGATTGTTTAGTAGTCCTCACCATTTTTGTAAAATAATGTATCAATAAATGTGATGAGGATTTATTTGAGTATAGATATTGTCTGTAAGATAATATTTGTATTCAAACTCACAGCCATGTTGTAATAATAAAGTTGTAGTTGCTTTTCGCATCTACGTATTGACAACTCGTAATGGGTGATGTATACCTATTTTGGGGCCACGGCATGGTATCGAGCTTAGGGATATGATCTCCAAGTGAGATCTGGGAATAGTAACAGAGGGAGAGAGAGTAAATCCTTCGCTAGCAAGGTGTCCTACCTAAGCTAATTTGTTAGTTGGTCAAGATATAGGATATTATGTGATATATTGATTTCTTAATTAACCCTTGTTTATATAAAGATTTGAGAATGTCGATCGAGAATATTAACAATGGAAATGAGAACGCGGAGACGCCTCAGTACTCACCAACGAGGAGAACGTGCAACAGTCGGGCAATGTTCCTCCCGTGAACAACACCATGGAGCGTATGATGAAACAGGGGATGTTTGTAAGTTTTTCGTTCATCACAAAAAAATCGCATTTGAGGAGACTCGTGTTCAAAATATGTGAGGAAATGATAGCAATTCACGCGTTGTCACAAATGCAAGCAAGCTTCAAAGAGTTAGACCACTGAATTTAGGGAAAGCTGGAGATCCATCACCATGCGGAAACATGGGTCAAGCAAATTACCAAGATATTCGATGTCTCTTGGGATGCATTTTAGAGGAGAATGTATGTTCCATTTCACACGATATTTGAGATATTTGTTTATATTATTTTCTATATATTTGTTCCCATCAGAGTATAGGTATGGAATAGAAAGATTGTTTTGCTTGTTAATGACCAATAAATGTGATGAGCAGATTTCATTTGATATCAGCCAACAGAAGATAATATTATCATAGTTTTCACGTTGTAATAATAAAGTATGTAGTTTCGCATTACCAATTAATGGGTGGTATACCTATTTTCAAACACCAACTTATTATTAATGAAATTTAATTTTCTATCTATTATAATTATTATTTTGAAATAGTAAGGGTTGATTTGATTAATGTGATAGTTATATGTGACGCCCCAAAATAGGTATACATCACCTATTCCGAAAGTTGTTAATACATGGTACGTAAACAACTACAACTTTATTATTACAACAAGAAAATCGTGAGTTTGAATACAAATATTATCTTCTAGATAATATCTATACTCAAATAAACCCTCATCACATTTATTCGATACATTATTTTACAAAATGGTGAGGACTACTAAACAATTCTTTTCTAAAACCTTCATTCCATACCCCACTCGCACTCGCTATATTCTCGCCTCCCGAGAAGAAAAATGGAACAAAAAGGAAAAGGTGAGCTCAACTAGCCCAAGAAAGAATATTATGACTAAGATAATATACAACAAATTATCGTTAGTCTTCAACAGGAAAAATCTAATAGAATACAATAGACAACAAATTTTAAATCAATATTCGCAATGGAATAATAATTCATTTAAGAGTTAAGTAGAGAATGCAAACTACTATCTTCTATGTATGAATTTAAAAGTTCATCGCTCATCTTTTATCCTCGTAACATCAATCAATATACATCCGGAATCAAATATTCATCTTTGCACTATGTGCCAAAGATATTCATCATTAATCATGTTCATCTAAACACTGCTCATCTTTGCACTACTACCAAAGATATTCTTCAGAAATCATTCATCTTTGCACTATAGCCAAAGATATTCCATAATATCATCATTTAAGACCGAGGATGATGAAAAATATTTTTAAAGAAACGAATCCAAAGGAAACAAAATGACAAGGATTAAGGATTAAGGATTCGTATTTTGTTTTATCCACGCCCAAAAATACCTCAAAAATAATCATAGTGGTGTAAAATTCAAGAATGATCAAAACATGGATACAATCAAAGCTAGTATCCGTAATAGATATTTTGGACAAAAAGAAGAAATTTCATTTTCGGGTGAATAAATGCAGTATTCATGAATAGTGTCAGATACGTGAATAGTGCCGATACGTGAATAGTAACTCTCACACCAAAAGATAGAAATTTCCTAAAAAAAACATCATCACGCTTACGTGAATAGTACTCGTGAATAGTAAATCGTGAATAGTAACTCATGAAATAGTAACTCCGACATGAAAAAGTTCCAAATTTGATAAAATTTCCAACCAATATTTCAAAGATAATGATATTGAAGAAATAATATCATTCGAGAAGAAAATAACATCCCTTACCTCGAAAGATTAAGACTTTAATGGAATAATAGGGTATAAGGTCAAGGAACTTCAGACCGCCTAACAATACTCAAAGTATACTCAAAATACTCACAAGAATACGCCGATAATATAGAGAGAAAACTTCAGCTTCGTGTGATTTTCAATTCTAACCCAAGACCCTATTTATAGGAAATGCTTAGAACACCAAAAATGTAAAATTTAATATAATATTATTATTTATAATAAAATTTCTACGCCTAACCTTCCAAGAACTGAATTCAGCCATTCAACCCACATGTGTAACACAATTATAATGAAAAAAAACGTTTTTCTAATTTTAAATATTTTAAACTTCCAAAATTAATTATTTTGAGCTTCTAACTTCAATAATTCATAATAAATAGCCCTTTCATCAGAAAATTCGAATCACGCGAGTTTTTATAGGAAATTCAATTCTCTACAACTTTACGTAAGAAAGTTTTTCCAAATTCCAAATAGAAATTGACCTAAATCCACAAACCAAGCGATTTTATTGTGCTATAATCAAATTTCACCAATAAATGGGGTCCACCGACATGTTTAACATGTTTTAAACATTTATTGCAACAAAATACTCTTCCTCCTCAGATACTCATATATCCCACATTCGTTGTAAAAATATCACCATTATTATATTATTAAAATATAATAATATATTTAAATGAATTATTTTATCGTAAAAAGATAAAATTTCAATTTTCAACAATTGTCACATTAAAATTTTTCTCCATCTATATCCACATATAATCAATATTTTCCTCATCACATGAATCAATAATTAATTATTCACAAATAATATTACGTAATCACAATATCGACAACCAGCAGCCTCCAGAAAGAGGGGCTTTCCAATAAGAATTTCTTCATCATGCGCCTTAAATTAGGTGACCAAACCTCCTTAGATGTAACTTTCTAGACATTGACAATAATGTTATCTAATAATATTATTCAAATAATATGAATTATTGCTCGATAATGAAAAAATCGTATAATGACAATTATTGAAACAACAAAGAATATAAAATATCAACAAACAATTATTAACTCAATAAAAATATCGAATAAGTAATTATCGTAACCATTATTGAGTAGTGCCTTTCACGTAAGAATCAATAATTTGTGCAATACTGTGCTAACGTGTGTTTTAACCACCGAGTATTTTAACAAGATAATCTGAAGAATAACTACGCCGTTATTTTTAAACCACTTATATTTGCTGCTTTCTTCATCCAATCGCTTTTAGTTATGGGGCTCCACACGGTCGCTTTTGGTCATATTTAATATTCCCGACAAAGCATTTAATATTCCACCACCAAACTAATATTCCCCTTTAACAACAATGAATATTTTATAACCACTGCTTATTTTCAAGTATTTCATGATTTTACCCCTAACTATCCACATTAATCAAATCAACCCTTACTATTTTAAAATAATAAATAGAGAAAATTAAATTTCATTAATAATAAGTTGGGGTCTTACAACCTCCCTCCTTATGAAATTTCGTCCTCTAAATTGACGACGTACTGTGTGTTTCAAAAGGTGAGGATACCTCGCTTTCATTTCCGTTTCAATTCGCAGGTCATTTCCTCTATAAAGATGATTCCTCCACAAAACTTTAACTTGTGGTATGACCTTTCAAGGCGTAGGACATGCCCTCCTCCTATCCAAAATCTTGACAGTACCTCCTCATACGTTAAGTCTTCTGGCTATCTCGTCCTGGGTTTCTAACTCTATAACGTGGTTCTGTCTTTCACATATTTATTAAGTACAGATATGTGAAACACATTATGAACACGAGACATACCTTTGAGGTAACGCGAGTCTATAGGCTACATTTCCTACTCGGTCAAGAATTTGAAATGGACCAATAAATCATGGATCGAGCTTTCCTCTTCCCAAATCTTGTAACTCCCTTCCGTGGAGCAACTCGCAATAATACATGATCCCCACACTAAATTCCACGTCCTTTCGATGAAGATCCGCATAACTCTTTTGTCGATCTTGTGCCGCTTTGTATACGTTGTCGAATCATTTGGATCTTTTTCGTAGTCATACGTACATCAACTCGGGTCCCAACAAAGGTTGTTTCACCCACCTCATCCCAACATACTTTGGAAGCGACACTTTCGCCCATATAATGCTTCAAATGGAGCTACACCTATACTTGCTCGATAATCTGTTGTTGTAGGAGAATTCCACCAATGGTAAATACTTATCCCAACCGCCTTTGAAGTCTAGGACACGAGTCTTAATAAATCTTCAAGAGTTTGAATAGTCCTTTCGATTGTCCGTCCGTTTGAGGATGGGTATGCCGAATCAATCGTAAACTGCGCTCATAGCTTTTTGCAAGCTAACCCAAAATTTTAAAGTGAATCTTGGGTCACGATCCGAAACTATGGATACAGCATGCCATGCAACCTCACAATCTCATTCACGCACATACTAAAGCAAAGGCGTTCAAGTGAATAAGTCTCCGTGACGGCAAGAAATGAGCAGACTTGGTTAATCTATCAACAATAACCCAAATAGCATTGATGCTCCGAGAAACCGTAGGAAGACCCAGAATCTAAATCCATGGTAATGTGTTCCCACTTCCATTTCGAATCTCAAGTGGTGCAACGGACCTTAGGTACTAGATGCTCGCCTTTACACGCTAACAAGTTAAACACATTGAGATAAACTTTGCAATCTCTCTCTTTATATTGTTCCACCAAAATGTATGTCAAGATCACGATACATTTTAGTACTTCCGTGATGGATTGCAAATGGTGTATTGTGTGCCTCCATCATAATCTTGTACTTCAAATCGAGTCGTTAGGAACACAAAGTCAGAGTGGACTCAAGTATTCCTTCTTCATCAATTCTCGCCTTGAATAGCTCCTTCTTGTACTTTCTTCTTCATACGCATCACTCAAGTTGCGGTGGCTTGAGCAACCTTAACTTTTTCTATTAAAGTTGGCTCTATGCGATACTTGACATCATCGCTTTCGTTCCTCGCATATGATCTTCTACTCAACGCCACCACCACGCTCGCTTTTCCGTGATGGTATGAATAGTGTGGTCGTAGTCTTTCAATAGCTCGAGCCAACGTCGCAATTCGCGTGTTGAGTTCTTTTTGAGTGAAGAAATATTTAAGGCTTTTTATGGTCGAATATATCTCCACTTTCTCCCCATATAGATAATGCCTCTATATCTTTAAGCGTAAAACGATCGGGCCGCTAACTCTAGATCATGAGTAGGATAATTCCTCTCATACTCTTTAAGTTGTTGCGAGGCATAAAAGGCTATGACTTTCCCACGTTGCATGAGAACACATCCTAACCCTTTGCTCAAGCATCGTCAGATAACAAATCCATCCGAACCGAGATGGTATTGTTAGAACAGTGCGAAATAAGTCTCCTCTTAAGCTCTTGGAAACTCTTCTGCAGATTCTTCGCTCCAAACGAATTTTGTATCCTTGAGTTATTGAGTTAATGGAGTAGCGATTCGAGAAACCCTTCCACGAATCTCCGATAATAACCAAATTTAAGCCCAAAAGCTACGTGATTCTTCACCGACTTCGGTTGCTCCCAACTTGTATTGCTTCAATCTTCACGGATCAACCGACACTCCATGTTTCGACACCACGTGCCCAAGGAATGCTACTTCTCAAGCCGTAACTCGCATTTCTTCAATTTGGCATATAGTTTGTTTTTCGAAGCCTTTGGAGTACCAAACTTCAAATGGTGCTCATGATCTTCACGACTTTTGGAATATAAGGATGTCATCAATAAAGACAACAACAAACCGATCCAAATATTCCTTGAATACTTTGGTTCATCATATCCATGAAAGTCGTGAGAGCATTAGTCATCCGAAAGACATGACTAAGAATTCATAATGCCCGCAGGGAAGTTCTAAGGGGCTTTGGAATATCCTCGCCTAATCTTCAATCTTTGATGATATCCGTAATCTAAGATCGATTTTTAAAAAGAATTGTGCCTTGCAATCGGTCAAACAAGTCATCAATACGAGGTAGAGGATACTTATTCTTGATGGTGACATGGTTCAATTCCGATAGTCAATACAAAGTCGTATACTCCGAGTCTTTCTTCTTTACAAATAAAACAGAGCACCCTCAAGGAGATGTCTTGGGGCCGAATGAAACCGATGTCCAACAATTCTCGTAGTTGGACCTTTAACTCTGAAGTTCAATAGGAGCCATTCGATATGGGGTTATAGAAATGGGCTTTGTACCAGGTTCAAGATCAATAAAGAATTCAACTTCACGTTCTGGGGTAGACGGGAAATTCTTGAAATACGTTAGGAAAGTCAATAATAACAATGAGAATATTATTCAAATTTGACGTGTCTTTATTCAAATCCATAACATGGGCTAAGAAAGCTTGACATCCGCTTTTCAATAAACGAATAGCTTTATGATTAGATATGATGGTGATTGATTTTAATGGTTTAGTTGCTTGAATTCGCACAACAGGTTGGTTAGGAATATGAAAACTAACAACCTTACGTAAAACAATCAATTTTGGCATGATGAGTAGTTAACCAATCAATCCCTAAAATCACATCAAAAGCAAGTATCTTTAAAGAGATAAGGTCAACAGGTAAGGTGATGGTGCCAACTTGAATCAAACAAGATTTATAAGCGATTGGATGTGATGAAAGTTTCTCTAACGGAGTTTCCACAGATAGGTCAAAGTCTAATTTCTCCTGAGTCAAGTTTAAACGTTGAGCACATGCGAAGAGATAAATGAATGGGTAGCAGACTTAGATCAAGTAAGGTATAAACTTGCAAGAATTTATAAATAGCTTACCCGTGATCACCTCGTTTGGGTTCCTCGCATTATGACCCGGATCACAACAAACGCTCTTCCGGAATCGTTGACTTTGACTTTTCCGAGACGATCTTTTTTGAGTCACCGTCTCATTGAACTAGGTTTATTCATCATCAGATCTCGAGCGATATGTCCTTCCTTTCCATAATTATAGCATACCTTGAGCTGTTGTGGGCGGTTTGGATTGATATGTCCTCTTTTCCGCATTTGTAACATATATGGGGTGGTCGTTCTCCTCCCTTAGAACCCGATTCTTTGCAAGACCTTTGTCGTCTTCATATGGTCATTGTTAAATCTCCTCTTTTAAAATCTCCTCGACTCGCTTTCTATTTTCATGGCCATGATTACCACCGAGTGGTTACCATTTTTGTCCAAATCTGCTTTCTTTCTCATTTGGTTATCATTATTCGCTGATCTTATCTCCAGTACGATCCTGGTTGTGGTCCTCTCTGACCGCAGTACTCGTTATCTCGCTCTAATAATTGAGCCCATTTACAACATCCGAATAGAGAAAATTTATGAGAAATGAGAGATACCGACGTATGCCGGATTTCAAACCTCTAAGAAACATCCGCGTCATACGTTCCTCATTCTCCACCAAATGAGGTGCAAACCTTGATAACTCGCAAACTTTGCCTCGTCTTTGAGACACACCGTCATGTTGTTGTTTGCTCGGTCTAATAAACTCCACTTCTTTTCATATGCGAACACTTTTAGGAAAGTATTTGTCATTAAATAGTTTCAAACGTCTCCCAAGACTTGTTGAAGTGCGGTTGGATGATACGCTTCACAGACTCCCACCGAAGAGTGCGCTTCGCCACGGAACATAAAGGTGGCGAATGGAACCTTCTGTTCCTCGTGCATCCCAAGACATCGAATATCTTGGTAATTTGCTTGACCCATATTTTTTCGCCCATGATCGGATCTGGCTTTCCTTAAATGCGGTGGTCTGACTCTTTGAAGCGCTTGGGTTGTGACAACTCGTGAATTGCTATCATTTCCTCTGTATTTTGAACACGAGTCTCCTCTAAATCGATTTTGCATGAGCTGCAAAAAGCTTCTAAACATCCCTCGTTCATCATCTCTTTCGATGGTGTTGTTCACGGGAGGAACATTGTCACTGTTGCAGACGTTCTCCTCGTTGGTGAGTACAGCGTCTCCACGGTCTCATTTCCATTGTTAATATTCTCATCGACATTCTCAAATCATCATAATAAAACAAGGGTTAATTAAGGAAATCAATATATCACATAATATCCTTATATCTTGACCAACTAAAAAAGTAAGCTTAGGTAGGACACACTAGCTGAAGGATTTACTCTCCTCCCCTCCTAGTTCTATTCCCGATCTCATGGAGATCATATCCTAAGCTCGATACCAATTGTGGCGCCCCCAAAATAGGTATACATCACCCATTACGAAAGTTGTCAATACATGAATACGAAATAACTTCTGACTTTATTATTACAACGGTAAAAATTGTGAGTTTGAATACAAATATTATCTTCAGAACAATATCTATACTCAAATAAATCCTCATCACATTTATTGATACATTATTTTACAAAATGGTGAGGACTACTAAATAATTCTTTCTAAAACCTTCATTCCATATTCCCCCAGGCTCGTACTCATTTATATTCTCGCTATACGAGAAGAAAAATGGAACAAAAAGGAAAGGGTGAGCTCAACTAGCCCGATAAAGAATATTATGACTAAGATAATATACAACAAATTACCGTTAGTCTTCAACAGGAAAAATCTAATAGAATACAATAGACAACAAATTTTAAATCAATATTTAATGAAATAATAATTCATTAGAAGAGTTAAGTAGAGAATGCAAACTACTATCTTCTATGTATGAATTTAAAAGTTCATCGTCTATCTTTTATCCTGTAACATCAATCAATATACATCGGAATCAAATATTCATCTTTTACTTCTGAGCCAAAGATATTCATCGATTAGTCGTGTTCATCTAAACACTGTTCATCTTTTTTTACTGACCAAAGATATTCTTGAGAAATCATTCATCTTTGCACTTCTGGGCCAAAGATATTCCATAATATCATCATTTAAGGCGAGGATGATGAAAATATTTTAAAAAGCGAATCGGTGAAACAAAATGACAAGGATTAAGGATTAAGGATTCGTACTTTGTTTTATCCACGTCCAAAAATACCTCAAAAATAATCATAGTGGTGTAAAAATCGAGAATGATCAAAACATGGATACAATCAAAGCTAGTATCCGAATAGATATTTTGGATGAAAAAGAAGAAATTTCATTTTTTAGGTGAATAGTGCGGTATTTCGTGAATATTAGATATCGTGAATAGTGCAGTATCGTGAATAGTAACTCAGACACCAAAAGATAGAAATTTCCAAAAAAAACATCATCACGACTTTACGTGAATAGTACTCGTGAATAGTAACTCGTGAATAGTAACTTCATGAATAGTAACTCCGAGCATGAAAAAGTTCCAAATTTGATAAAAAATTCCAACCAATATTTGACATAATGATATTGAAGAAATAATATCATTTGAGAAGAAAATAACATCCTTACCTCGAAAGATTAGTCTTACAAATTTGGAATCTAGGGTATAGTCTTTGAAGGGAACTTGCATAGTCTAACAATACTCAAAGTATACTCAAAATACTCACAAGAATCGCTCGATAATATAGAGAGAAAACTTGAGTTTACGGTGTGATTTTCAATTCTAAACTAAGCACTTTATTTATAGGAAAATCTTTAGAAACAAAAGCAGAAAATTTAATATAATATTATTATTTATAATAAAATTTCCTCATAACCTTCAAGAACTGAATTCAGCTCATTCAACCCCATGTGTAACACACCATAATGAAAAAACGTTTTCAAATTTTAAATATTTTAAACTTCAAAAATCGATTATTTGAACTTGAACTTGATAATTCATAATAAATAGCCTTTTCATCAGAAAATTTGAATCTCACTGAGTTTTTATAGGAAATTCAATTCTCTACAACTTCTGAAGAAAGATTTTCCAAATTCCAAATAGAAATTTGGCGAAATCCACAAGCGAGGCGATTTTCTGTTTATAATCAAATTTCGGTCGATAAATGGGGTCATGAGCATGTTTAACATGTTTTAAACATTTATTGCAACAAAAATACTCTTCCTCCTCGTATACTCATATATCCCACATTACGTTGTAAAAATATCACCATTATTATATTATTAAAATATAATAATATATTTAAATAATTATTTTATCGAGAAAAGATAAAATTTCAATTTTCAACAATTGTCACATTAAAATTTTTTTCTCATCATATTCACATAAAATCAATATTTTCCTCATCACATGAATCAATAATTAATTATTCACAAATAATATTCTGAGAATCCAATGATATTGACGAGGCGAGGTTCACAGGAAGAGGGCTTTCGATAAAAATTTCTTCTTTGGTAGCTTATGATTAGGTGATGAAACCTCTCCTTGAGCAGAACTTTCTAGACATTGCCAATAATGTTATCTAATAATATTATTAGGATAATATGAAATATTAGCCCGATAATGAAAATCTTGTATAATGACAATTATTGAAACAACGACAATGATATAAAATATCAAGCCTTGACAATTATTAACTTTCGATAAAATCTTTGAGCAGTAATTACGTAACCATTATTGAGTAGTGCCTTCTTACGTAAGAATCGATAATTGGTGCAATCTGGTATCTTCTTGTGTTTTAACCACAGGGTATTTTAACGATGATACTTGGTAACAACTTCTGTAGATTATTTTAAACCACTTATATTTGTCGTTTTCTTCATCGATAATCGCTTTAGTTATGGGGCCCACACATGGGCTTGGCAAAGTAAATACGAATATTCACAAGCGATGCACGAATATTCACGACAAAAGCGAATATTCACAAGCAATGATGAATATTTTATAACCACTTGCTTATTTTGAAGTATTTGCGTATTTTACCTAACTATCACATTAATCAAATCAACCCTTACTATTTTAAAATAATAAATAGAAAATTAAATTTCATTAATAATAAGTTGAGGGTCTTACGGTTAGGGGTAAAATACATAAAATATTTAAAAAAGTAATTGAAAAAATCGTTTGAAAACGAAATATTCAATTAAAAATAATTATCAGTTACGATATTGGCATTAATCGTATATATAATTATGATAATTGGAAAATGTGATGATAGCAAATTGAAATTTGAAAGAAAATAGTTACAAAATTTTAAAGCGTTTTTTGCATTGAAGTAGGCTAACATGTGATATTAATTTTTATTTGAAATCAGATCTTGAAAAAGATGGGCTAAGGAAATTTATAATATATATTAATATTTTGTTAAATTTTGCTAGCATGGTTAACAGATCTTAGAATTAAGTCTTACCAACTAAAGAATTAATTTATATGTCGCAGTAATTTTATATATTAGTCTGATTGATCTGAGTGCAAGTTCAATGCTATATGTCAAATTTTTCGAGCTAAATCTTGTCTTTAATAATTGAGGGATATGTCCCATCGTGTGTATTATTTATTATCAGATTATCTTATGAAAATTGATGATTTTATCAAATTTGCAAACTTTGGTGTCGGGATTCTTATTCGTATCTGACTTCTTAAATCGACCTTATTCGCGAATCACGACCTTGTTATCGAAAAATGAAAATTTTCCTTTTACGTCTAAAATATCTATTGTGGATACTAGCTTTGATTGTATCCATGTTTTGATCATTCTTGAATTTTACACCACTATGATTATTTTTGAAATATTTTTGGACATGGATAAAACAAAGTGCGAATCCTTAATCCTTAATCCTTTTTCATTTTGTTTACATTTGGATTCGTTTTTTAAAATATTTTTCATCGTTCTCGATCTTAAATGATGATATTATTGAATATCTTTGGCACATGGATGCAAAGATGAATGATTTTCGATGAATATCTTTGGCGAGTAGTCTTGAAGATGAGCAGTGTTTAGATGAGTATCTTGTTTTTCCTTTTTTGGCATGACCTGGTGATGAATATCGTTTGGATGAAGGTATGGAATTGATAGTGCTAGAGATGAATTTTTGATTCGAGATCAATATGTTGATTGATGTTGTTATAGGGATAGATGTTTCTTGTTTGTGGCATGATGAACTTTAAAATGGCGGAAGAAGATACGAGACGTAGAAGCAATGCGTAGCCACTTTGCATTCTGGGAACGTTTGCTCTATTTAATGAATTAAGTGTGAAATGCATTATGCGAATGATTGATTTAAAATGGCGGTGTTGTCTGCGGGCAAAGTTTGATAGTTATAGATTTTGCACCTGTTTGTTGAAGATGTGGCGGATAATTGAGGAGGTTTGAAACCCCATATTATCTTAGTCATAAGTTTTCTCTTCTTTGAATGTGAACTTAGGCCGATTAGGCTCACCTTTATATTCGGCGTTCCTATTATTGATTGTCGTTGATATTTTAATTGTTGTTTGATAATTGTCGCGTGCGAAGATTTTCCATTATCGAGACAATAATTCATATTATCTGAATAATATTATTGGATAACATTATTGGCAATGCCTAGAAAGTTCTGTCTAAGGAGAGGTTTGGTCACCTAATTCAGCGCGCGCAAGAAGGAGAAATTCTTATTGGAAAGCCCCTCTTTCCAGGAAGCTGCACAGTTATTAATATTGTGATTATGTAATATTATTTGTGAATAATTAATTATTGATTTTTATGATGAGAAAATATTTATTTTATGTGGATATAGATGGAGAAAATTTTTAAAGTGACAATTGTTGAAAATTAATATTTTATCTTTTACGATAAAATAATTCATTTAAATATATTATTTTAATAATATATTAACGGTGATATTTTTACGATGAATGTGGAATATATGAGTATATGAGGAGGAAGAATATTTTTGTTACAATAAATGTTTAAAACATGTTAAACATGTCGGTGGACCCCATTTCTGAATTGAAATTTGATTATAAATGTAAAATCGTCCGTTTGTGGATTCGGTCAATTTCTGTTTGGAATTTGGAAAACTTTCTTCGCAAAGTTGTAGAGAATTGAATTTCCTATAAAAAAACTCGCGAGATTTGAATTTTTTGATAAAAGGGCTATTTATTATGAATTATTGAAGTTCCAAAATATTGGGTGCGAATTAATTTTATTACAAAAAATGCTAAAACATGTTTCTCATGTTAGTTGGCCCCATAAGTGTACTTTTGCATGTGAGAATTGCTGGAATCTGAATTCAAAGGAGGCGTATGACTTTGGTTATTAATAATAATATTTAATAAATTTTCTACTTTTGGTGTTCTAAAGATTTTCCTATAAATAGGGTCTTTGGGTTAGAATTGAAAATCACAATTTAAACTCAAAGTTTTTCTCTCTATATTATCGCGTATTCTTGTGAGTATTTTGAGTATACTATGAGTATTGCTATACTGGTTGCAAGTTAGATTCGGCGTTATTCCATCAAAAATCTTCATCTCTTTTGAGGTAAAGGGATAGTAAAGGATTTTAAGGGTTATTATGTTTTTAGTTTCGAAATTTTTCTGAACCTTCAAAAATTCTAGAAAAATTTGAAATGATAATTTGATGAGTTTTATATATTGTGTCCAAAATGGCGATTTTTGGATGTATAGATTAGAGTTATGGATTTTATGAGAAAAGACTATTTTAAAAGTAACTATTTATAACTCCTTGTGATTAACTCCAAAATTGATGAAATTTTTATTGGGAGTACATCTATATAATATCAGTATACCGTGTAAATTTTAGAATTTTTGGACAAAAGTATAATTTATGATAAATGTTTAAATATTCGGTGGTTTTGGCCATATGAAAAATAGTAAATGAATTTTTAAAATTTAGAGAAAAATATATGTTCAATATGGGACTATGTTATGCTAAATTCCAGAAAAGAAATATTTTTGGAACTGATTTGGTATTTTCATGAAAATATTCTAGTTATGAGTAAATGAATTAAATATGTTATGTGAAGTAAGAAAATTGAAAAATATGATTTTATGGCTTGAGAATCATATATGAGGTATATGCAGATTTTTGATGAGGGTTTTGGTTATTGGTGATGAAATCTTATGAGTTTGGCATTTTATGATGATTAAATGCATTAATTAGTAATGTAAACAATTTAATTAAATTGTTTATAAGTTTTAGAAATGATTAAAATATTATTGTAATATTAATAATATTAGATTATGAGATTTCTAAGTGATTTATAACATTTGGATTAAGGTGTTATAAATATGGATATGAATTTTATTATGAAACTTTATCTTTTCGTGTCGAGGTTACTATGCACGTATACGGTACTATGTACAAATACGGGGTACTATTCACGACAAATTGGTTTCTTCTCTGACCAAATTATCGTTGATTTATGAATCTTACTCTTGAAATTAAAACCATGTTTTGATTATATTATTTTTATATAACATTCTTATAACCCTAATGATGATATTTTCTTTGACTTGAGTGTAAAGATGAGTAGATTATTGGTATGATCGTGACTATAGGTTCTCTTTGGCGATGAAGTGCAAAGATGACTTGTTGATGAATATCTTAGCTTTTGTAGTAAAAGATGAATTATTGATGAATATCTTTTGCTCGTGTCTGAATGACTGTTGTTGAATATCTTTGCTTTGTAGTGCAAAGATGAATTATTGATGAATATCTTTGGCTCGTAATGCAAAGATGACTGTTGTTGAATATCTTAGCTTTGTAGTGCAAAGATGAATTATTGATGAATATCTTTTGCTCGTAATGCAAAGATGACTGTTGTTGAATATCTTTAGCTTTGTAGTGCAAAGATGAATTATTGATGAATATCTTTGGCTCGTAATGCAAAGATGACTGTTGTTGAATATCTTTGCTTTGTAGTAAAGATGAATTATTGATGAATATCTTTGGCTCGTAATGCAAAGATGACTTTTGTTGTTGAATATCTTTGCTTTGTAGTGTAAAGATGAGCTGTTGATGAATATCTTTGGCCCGTGGTGCAAAGATGAATTTATTAGTATGATTATGAGCAGGAACCTGTGATTTGGTATAACCATGATATTTGATGTTTGGGTAAAGGCGGTGATGAAAATTATCTTCGTTCCGAATGAGAAGAGAATTTAGAATCACAATTATGATTATGAGTTATTCATATGATTGTGGAAAAGGCTGATTGATTGATGTTACTGAGGATAAAATATTGTTGGTGGACTTTTAACGTGGAGAAGACAATAGACTTTATAGTCTATTTGACTCTTTTAATGGATTGCTTCGTTCGTTTTGCAACTATGGTTGAAAAGTTTTATCATCTACCATATGTTCTAAATCTACGATTTATTATTGATGAAGACTATTGATAATTTATGTATCTTTAGTTATAATATTCTTTTCTTGAGCTAGTTGTGCTCACCCTTTGTTTCACAATTCCTTTCGGTAATAAGAGTGTATGCATTTGGGTTGGGCGGGGATAACAAGGAAATAGAGCGGTGGTCTATAGTTGTTGAGGTTCTCCTTAAAGAGTATGGAAATAATTTTATTGAGGACTTTAGTGTATTGTATTTTATACATCATTTAATAGTTATTTTTGGTGAATTAAATAGGGTGAGGCGAACCCAACTTTGGAAGGGTGTTTTGTCTTTATCATACAAGATGTCTAATGACATACAAACTCGTGTTATCATAAAACATGGTTGTGCTCATCCACTTGTCGAGTATATTTACAAGCACTACCTATATAATCTTGGTGTTTGTTTGGAGTATAATACCCAATTAGAGCAAAGTGGAGATAATGATATGTCAAGAGAAGACTCACCATTGGGAAGAATATGATAGTAATCTTCTCGTTTTCTTTGGGGTCTATTGGGTGACCAAGGATAATTACGTGGCCATATGATATCTACCATAACCTAAAAGCATGGCCTCCCATGTATGAAGGTTTCTTGAGCACTTCCCAAAGATTCTAATTTCTAAAAGCAGGTTTTTGACTATACCTTTATGTAAGGTGTTATTGTGACGTACTTCTGAGTTGGTATATATTTGTATCCAAACTTACAGCATATGTGTTGTTGTATTTTGCACGACAATTGTTGTAATAAAGTTGTAGTTATTTTCTGTACCATGTATTTGGCGACTCAGAATGGGTTGGATGGAATGGATCTATTTTGGGGGCGTCACACTTGTTTTTGATGTCATTTTAGGGATTGATTGGTTAACTACTCATCATGCCAAAATTGATTGTTTTTCGTAAGGTTGTTAGTTTTATATTCCTAACCAACCTGTTATGCAATTCAAACAACTAAACAATTAAAATCAATCACTATCATATCTAATTATAAAGCTATTCGTTTATTGAAAACGAATGTCAAGCTTTCTTAGCCCATGTTATGGATTTGAATAAAGACACGTCAAATTTGAATAATATTATTCTGTTGTTATTGACTTTCCGACGTATTTCTGAAGAACTTCCTGGCCTTACCCCGAATGTGAAGTTGAATTCTTTATTGATCTTGAACTGGCACAAAGCCCATTTCTAAAACGCCATATCGAATGGCTCTATTGAACTTCAGGAGTTAAAGGTCCAACTCTGAGGAATTGTTGGACATCGGTTTCATTCGGCCCTAGTACATCTCCTCGGGGTGCTCTGTTTTATTCAGTAAAGAAGAAAGGCGGGAGTATGCGATTGTATTGACTATCGGGAATTGAACCATGTCACCATCAAGAATAGGTATCCTCTACCTCGTATTGATGACTTGTTTGACGATTGCAAGGGCACAATTCTTTTTAAAAATCGATCTTCGTTCTTTTATATCATCAATGAAGATTAGAAGCGAGGATATTCCAAAGCGCCTTTAGAACTTCGAGACGGGCATTATGAATTCTTAGTCATGTCTTTCGGATGACTAATGCTCCCGCTTGACTTTCATGGATATGATGAACCGAGTATTCAAGGAATATTTGGATCGGTTTGTTGTTGTCTTTATTGATGACATCCTCATATATTCCAAAAGCCGTCAAGATCATGAGCACCATTTGAAGTTGGTACTCCAAAGGCTTCGTGAAAACCAACTATATGCCAAATTGAAGAAATGCGAGTTCGGCGAGGAAGTAGCATTCCTTGGGCGCGATGGTGTCGAAACATGGAGTATCTATTGATCCGGCGAAGATTGAGGCAATAAAAGTTGGGAGCAACCAAGTCGGTGGATCAAGTACGTAGCTTTTTGGGCTTATTTGGTTATTATCGGAGATTTGTGGAAGGGTTTTCTCGAATCGCTACTCCATTAACTTGACTAACTAGGAAGGATACAAAATTCATTTGGAGGCGAAGAATGCGAGAAGAGTTTCCAAGAGCTTAAGAGGAGACTCATTTTAAGACTTTTTCTAACAATACCATCCGGTACGGATGGATTTGTTATCTCAAATGATGCTTGAGCAAAGGGTTAGGATGTGTTCTCATGCAACGTGGAAAAGTCATAGCTTTATGCCTCGCGACAACTTGAAGAATATGAGAGGAATTATCCTACTCATGATCTAGAGTTGGCGGTGATCGTTTCGCATTAAAGATATGGAGGCACTATCTATATGGGGAGAAAGTGGAGATATATTTAGACCATATAAAAGCCTTAAATATTTCTTCACTCAAAAAAGAACTCAACACGCGGCAATGACGTTGGCTTGAGCTATTGAAAGACTACGACCACACTATTCAATACCATCACGGAAAAGCGAACGTGGTAGCGGACGCGTTGAGTAGAAAGAAGATCATATGCGGGAATGAGTGCGATGATGTTAAGTATACGCATAAAGCCAACTTTAATAGAAAAGTTAAGGTTGCTCGAGCCAGGCAATCTTGAGATGATATGAAGAAGAAAGTACAAGAAGGAGCTATTAGGAGCGAGAATTGATGAAGAAGGAATACTTGAGTCCACTCTGGACTTTGTGTCCCTAACGACTCGATTTGAAGTACAAGATTATGATGGAGGCACACAATACACCATTTTGCAATCCATCCTGGAAGTACTAAAATGTATCGTGATCTTGACATACATTTTGGTGGAACAATATGAAGAGAGAGATTGCAAAGTTTATCTCAATGTGTTTAACTTGTCGGCGTGTAAAGGCGGAGCATCTAGTACCTAAGGGTCCGTTGCAACCACTTGAGATTCGAAATGGAAGTGGGAACATATTACCATGGATTTCGTTCACGGGTCTTCCTACGGTTTCTCAAGGCATCAATGCTATTTGGGTTATTGTTGATAGATTAACCAAGTCTCCGCTCATTTCTTGCCGTCACGGAGACTTATTCCTTGAGCGTCTTGCTAGTATATACGTGAATGAGATTGTGAGGTTGCATGGCATGCCAAGTATCCATAGTTTTGGATCGTGACCCAAGATTCACTTCAAAATTTTGGGTTAGCTTGCAAAAAGCTATGGGCACGGATTTGCGATTTAGTTGACATACCATCCCCAAAGCGAGACGGACAATCGAGAGAGGACTATTCAAACTCTTGAAGATCTATTAAGACTACGTGTCCTAGACTTCAAGGGCGGTTAGGATAAGTATTTACCATTGGTGGAATTCTCCTACAACAATGAGTTATCGAGCAAGTATAGGTGTGGCTCCATTTAAAGCATTATATGGGACGAAAAGTGTCGCTCTCCAATATGTTGGGATGAGATGGGTGAAGCAACATTGTTGGGACCCGAGTTAATCACGATATGACTCACCGAAAAGATCCAAATGATTCGACAACGTATACAAAGCGGCACAAGATCGACAAAAGAGTTATGCGGATCTTCATCGAAAGGACGTTGAATTTAGTGAGGGGATCATGTATTATTGTCAGTTGCTCCATGAAAGGGAGTTACAAGATTTGGGAAGAGAGGAAAGCTCAATCCACGATTTATTGGTCCATTTCAAATTCTTGACCGAGTAGGAAATGTAGCCTATAGACTCGCGTTACCTCCGAGTATGTCTCGTGTTCATAATGTGTTTCACATATCATACTTCGTAAATATGTGAAAGACCCAACCACGTTATAGAGTTAGAAACCAGGACGAGATAGCCAGAAGACTTAACGTATGAGGAGGTACTGTCAAGATTTTGGATAGGAAGGAGTATGTCCTACACGCGAAAGGTCATACCACAAGTTAAAGTTTTGTGGAGGAATCATGCTATAGAGAAATGACACGGGAATTGGAAAGCGGAAATGAAAGCAAGGTATCCTCACCTTTTGAAACACGAGTACGTACGTCGTCGATTCGAGGACGAAATTTCATAAGGAGGGGAGGTTGTAAGACCCCAACTTATTATTAATGAAATTTAATTTTCTCTATTTATTATTTTGAAATAGTAAGGGTTGATTTGATTAATGTGGATAGTTAGGGGTAAAATACGCAAATATTTCAAAATAAGCAAGTGGTTATAAAATATTCATTGTTGTCGGGGAATATTCATTTGGTCGTGGAATATTAAATGCTTGTCGGGGAATATTAAATGCTGTTGGTAGCAGCCATGTGTGGGCCCCATAACTTGAAAGCGATTGGATGAAAGAAAGCGACAAATATAAGTGGTTTAAAAATAACGGCGTAGTTATTACAGATTAATATCTTGATTAAATACTAAATTGGTTAAAACACGTAGAAATATTGCGGTATTGCACCAATTATTGATTCTTACGTAAGAAGACACTACTTAATAATGGTTACGATAATTCTTTGTCAAAGTATTTTATTGATTTAATAATTCTTTGCGTTGATATTTTATATTCATTGTTGTTTTGATAATTGTCATTTACGCAGTATTTTTCATTATCGAAGCAATAATTCATATTATCTAATTAATATTATTAGATAACATTATTGGCAATGTCTAGAAAGTTACATCTAAGGAGAGGTTTGGTCACCTAATTGCGCCGCCCGATAAGGAGAAATTCTTATTGGAAAGCCCCTCTTTCCAGGAACCGCACTGGTTGTCAATATTGTGATTCTCGTAATATTATTTGTGAATAATTAATTATTGATTCATATGATGAGGAAAATATTGATTTTATGTGGATATAGATGGAGAAAATTTTTAATGTGACAATTGTTGAAAATTGAAATTTTATCTTTTTACGATAAAATAATTCATTTAAATATATTATTATATTTTAATAATATAATAATGGTGATATTTTTACAACGAATGTGGGATATATGAGTATCTGAGGAGGAAGAGTATTTTTTGTTGCAATAAATGTTCAAAACATGTTAAACATGTCGGTGGACCCCATTTATTCGATGAAATTTGATTATAGCTTGTAAAATCGCTTGGTTTGTGGATTTGGTCAATTTACATTTGGAATTGGAAAAACTTTCTTACGCAAAGTTGTAGAGAATTTAATTTCCTATAAAAACTCTCGGGATTCGAATTTTCGATAAAAGGGCTATTTATTGTGAATTATTGAAGTTCAAGTTCAAAATAATTGATTTTGGAAGTTTTAATTATTATTTTAAAGAAAACGCTTTTTTTTTGCATTTAAGTGGGCTAACATGTGATATTAATTGCTGAAATCAGATCTTCAAAGATGGGCTAAGGAAATTTATAATATATATTAATATTTTATTAAATTTTACGCTTTGTGTTATTAAAGCATTTTCCTATAAATAGGTGTCTTAGGTTAGAATTGAAAATCACAATTTAAAGCTCAAGTTTTCTCTCTATATTTTCGGCGTATTCTTGTGAGTATTTTGAGTATAATTTGAGTATTGCTATACGGTGCAAGTTCAAGTCATAGCTTATATCCTGTTTCAACTAAATCTTGTCTTTGTGAGGTAAGGGATATTTTTTTTCAGAATGATATTATTTCTTCAATATCATTATAATTGAAATATTGATCTGAAGTTTTTATCAAATTTGGAACTTTTGGTGTCTGAGATTTACTATTCACGATATCCAAGACTATTCACGTATCGATAATTATTCACGAATACGACTATTTATCAAAAAATGAAAAATTTTCCTTTTAAATCTAAAATATCTATGTGGATACTAGCTTTGATTGTATCCATGTTTTGATCATTCTTGAATTTTACACCACTATGATTATTTTTGAGGTATTTTGGACATGGATAAAACAAAGTACTAATCTTTAATCCTTAATCCTTGTCATTTTGTTTTCTTTGGATTTGTTTCTTTAAAATATTTTTCATCATCCTCGGTCTTAAATGATGATATTATTGAATATCGATCTTTGGCACCGTAGTGCAAAGATGAATGATTTTTGATGAATATCTTTGGCCCGTAGTCTGAAGATGAGCAGTGTTTAGATGAGCATGATTAATTGATGAATATCTTTGGCTGTAGTGCAAAGATGAATTTTGATTCGGATGTATGTTGATTGATGTCATAGGATAAAAGATGAGCGATGAACTTTTAAATTCATACATAGAAGATAGTAGTTTTAAATTCTATTAGATTTTTCCTGTTGAAGACTAACGATAATTTGTTGTATCTTATCTTAGTCATAATATTCTTTCTTGGGCTAGTTGAGCTCACCCTTTTCCTTTTGTTCCATTTTTCTTCTCGGGAGGCGAGAATATAGCGATGCGAAGTGGGGTATGGAATGAAAGTTTAGAGAGAGTTGTTTAGTAGTCCTCACCATTTTTGTAAAATAATGTATCAATAAATGTGATGAGGATTTATTTGAGTATAGATATTATGCAGAAGATAATATTTGTATTCAAACTCGCGATTTCTTGTTGTAATAATAAAGTTGTAGTTGTTTCTGTACCATGTATTGACAACTCAGAATGGGTGATGTATACCTATTTTGGGGGCGTCACATTTATAGTTATATAAATAATATAAATTATTTATATAATTATTATATAAATAATATAATAATTATTTTTATTAAAAAAAGCTGCGTTTTACTATTTTTTTCTTAAAAAAATCATGTGTTTAATATTAATGATAATAAAAATAAAAATATTAATGATAATAAAAATAAAAATAAAACTCGCTTTTTTGTAATAATAATAAAAAAAGTGTAGTTTTAAAAAAAATTAAAAAATGCATTTTTTAATAAAAATAAAAAATAATTATTCTTATTAAAAAAATAAGAGAGCGTTGTTTTTTTTTTTTAATAAAATAATTACTTTTTTATTAAAAAATGTCGCTTTTTTTTTTATTTTATTAAAAAAGCTGCGCTTTTTTTTATTATTATTACAAAAAAGCGCATTTTTTTATTACAAAAAGCGCATTTTTTAATTTTTATTATCATTAATATTTTTATTTTTATTAACATTAATATTAAACATAGTTTTTTAATAAAAAATAATAAAATGCCGTATTTTTAATAAAATTAATTATTTTAATAAAAAAAATTATTATATTATTTATATAATAATTATATAAATAATTTATATTATTTATATAATTATAAATAAATAATTATACAACTAATTTATATTATTTGTGTAATTTTTAGTTATTTTATTTGTTATTTTACCTTTTTGTCCTTTGATCTCATTAAAAATATATATTCTTTTTATATATAAACACTCATTTAGCCTATTAGGATGCCACGTCAGCAATTTCTGACGTGGCAGGCCCAATTAAATGAAATCGAAAAAAATTAATAGTTCAATCATCTAATTGACAAAATTGAAAGGTGGATCACCGAAGTGGAATATGGCCTATAGTTTAGGGTAGTAAATCATATTTAAGCCTTAATTATCTTTGCATGATTTGGTAAAAGGAGGGATTATATATATATATATATATATATATATATATATATATATATAGTAAATGAATCAATATGAATCACACGCTCACACAAGAGTGTGGATTTCATTTTTTGCGAAGAAAAAAAAATGAAATCATAGATTCAATAATTGAATGATCGGAAATTATGTAATAAATATATTATAATATATATGTATTCTAATACTTATATAAAATAATATTGTCGAACTTGAAATTTTTGTATAATATGTTTTACGAAAGTTGTTATCATAAGCGGTGGATTATTATTTATAATATATGCACTAAAAAATATAATAAATAATTTAATTGTGTAGCAAAATTTTAATCTTAAATCTAATAATCTTTCAATTTTATATATTAAAAGTATACAAAAGTCTATCATAGTCTTGATAAAAAGTTTATAAAAATTTATTACTTATTTCATGGAGTCTATAAAAGTCATTTTAAAAAAGTTTTTAAAGTCTTTAAAAGTCATTAAAATTTATAAATTCTACAAAAGTTTGTCACTTAAAAAAGTTTTAAAAATTTTAATTGTATACACCCCTTTAGTAATAACCAAACAAAATTAAAATAAAATAACATTTTCTTTTGGACTTCTTGTTTTTCTATTTTTGTTTTGTGTATACAATTTTCAAACATACTGCTTATTATGAGACCTTTTCTTATGCACTTTTTTTTTAGCATAATGTTCCATTGTGTATATATCCTCTCACTCATGGTACATTTTATTACTCCCTCGTGTAAACATACTTTTACCCAAATTCTCTCATAATATATGAGTAATGTTAGACATAATTTATTTTATAATTATTTTATAATTTATTGATATAAGATACTCCATCTCAAATATATTGATGAATAAATTGTCAATGTAGTTTTCGACTCTAAATTATTTGCTTATTTTAAAACCTTAATCAAAGAGTCTTAATCCAAGATTTGTTAAACACTAGGTATTATCTAAAATTGGTGACTAAACACTCAAATGAATAGTTATTGAAGAATTTTAAGTTATTAAAATAAAAGAATAATTAGAATTAATATTTTACAAGTAAAATTAATTTTTTCATAAATTTATTTTCACTTAAATAATAAGTAGATGTGAGAAATGATCTTTAAAAAAAAATATATTTTACATGTGAAAACTATGACTTCCCATTAAAAATTAAAAATAGCACGTTGGGTAAAAAACGTGGTCGTTTCATTAGAGGAACAGAATCATTCATCGTTTATGCCATTTTAAAAAATTCGACCGTTAGATATCCGAACGTTGATTCACAATTTTCTCACATAACTGCGCTTTCTCATCAACACAGTTGTGTAATAACTAAATCGGATTACAACCCCTTCTTTCTTCCGTTCGTTCTCTTTTGCTCTCTTCTTCATCTTCCCAATTTCCAATTTCCCTACAACAAAAAACTAAATAGCCACACAATGGCAACGGTTGATGATTCAAGTATATTCATGATCGATGAAGGTTACGAGTTTTCAGCGCCTCGATTCTTCGATTTCATCGAGGGTGAGACTGAGGAAGAAATGCAGAGATCAGAGCTTTGGTTTGATACTGCTCTTAGCTACGCCCCTTCTCGTATGTCAATTCCCCAAACTTTTCATTTTCCTTTCTTGCAGCACTATTTAGGGTTTGATTATTTGGAATATTAACTTGTATGATACCATTTTGTCTCCATTCCACAAAATGGATTGCCATCACAATTTCATTATCATGTCACCACTAGAAACTAACAAGTTATTATTTCACAAGTAAGAAATATTCATCCTTAATATTTGCAAATGTAACTTTTTAATGGAATGGAGGGAGTATAATTTATTTTTCTTGGTTGCAATTGGGTGATGTCATGAACAAAAGTATGTTTTGATATCCTGTTGCTCTGCTGTTATGGAACATCAGTTGGGGCTTTCACAGTCTTCATTATCGATTTGCTTTTAGGCAGTGTACTGTTTATTAGGGTTTTAGAGTTGAGTATTGACCTTGCGCTGACATATCTTCACTGTTAATTCAGTTTTGATAGTAGCTTTCTTGATTCTGAGACTCAAATTTGATTGAATTTGCAAAAATAAGCAAGTAATTTACTTTATTAAAACTAACCAAACTGATTTCGTTTAACAAATTCCAGAGTATTGCTAGGATTTAATGTTGGGATTGTCTTATACTTCTGTGGGTTCGAGTAATGGCCATTACGATAGGGTAGTCGGGTTCGACTAAGCGCAAGGTGCAATAAAACATTGTAGAGCGTTTAGGGTTTTCTAGCGGCTATAGCCCATGTTATATAGTGGTTAGGGTTTTCTAATTATTATAAAACATTGTTTGGTGTGTGTGAATCATTTTAGAGCGTGTGAGACATCTTATGAATATATCTGACTATCCAAATTGGTGAACTTGAGTATATCGTGTGTTCTTATTTTTTAAGAAAATGGATTAATTTCCTGTGTTATTGCTAAGATAAATGAGATAAGAGAGAAATATAGTTCTTGATGATGATACTCAATCCCTGAAAATAAACGGAAGCAAAACATAACTCACGGATTTTGAGTACATCAGTGGTTCTGCAGTCTATTTGGATGGATTAGAGAAACATCTAGCGACGAGACTTGCAGAAAATGGGGGAGACTTCATTATTTTCTCCTTAAGAGACTTTCAGAAAATCTTGTGAAACTTAAACTTCATCACTATTCTATTTTAGTTTTCTTGATTAATAGGAAGATGTCCTTATTTTAGAATGAAACTTCCAGGGAATTTTATACCTCATCACGATTCTATTGGAAAACCTTATTGATTAATGGCAAATCTTCTTATTTTGTAAGACCTCCAAGGAAGCTTGTGAGCCTATTAGATTGTAATAAATAGAGTCTAAGCTTCTGAGGAGTATTTGAAGTGGTTATATGTCTTTAGGGTCCACAGAGTAATGGCATAGACAAAATAGAGTTTTTCCTAATGGTCCTACAATGCTGTCAGTCTGTCCAAATGCTTATATTAATATGCAATAAATAAACAATGATGACGATGTTTGTACATATAGTGATTTTTCTTGTATTGATGATAAATGAACAATGATGATGTTTGTACAATGATGATGCTGATACAGATACTTGTATAATTATATATGCTGTTGTTATTATTTGGTATTTATCTTGCGTTGGGTGCAGCTTTTATGCCAAAAATTAAGACCAGCAGAACTGTTCAGCTTGATAGCCTCTGTGACTTCGGTGAAGCTGAGCAACCGCAGAAGGTAACATGAAACTTTCAGCTTCTCATACAATGTTTCACAGCACTTGATTCAAATTGCAATTTATTGATTAGCTATGCTACCTTGTTGCAGGCATTAGAATCATCAGAATCCATATCTATATCAGGATCAATGACTTCATCAAATTCTACTTTTGAAACCAAGAAGAAACTAATGATGTCAGTAGATTGCTTTCTATATTGCTAAACCTTAAAACTTTTTCATTGAGTGAAATATATTGATACTTTCCTTTATTAAATCAGACCTCAGCCTGCCCTCAGCTCTGCGGAAGTCATAGAAGAAGAGACTGGGGATGCGAACAAGGAAGCAGAATGTAGAAATCTTCTCGACCCGGTATGCTAGTATAGCTGAGACTTCTGTTTTATGTTTTGTTCATTATAATTCAGAAGTTTCCCTTGTTAGAAAAATGTTCCTTCAGGTTCTTATCATTATCATCTTTTTATTTTGAACCTTTCAGGTAACTCCTAATGAGAAGACTTTTGAAGTTAAGGAAGTACCATCTCAAGAAAATGAAAGGTTGTTCTTTCTTTCTATTTTGAGGCCTTGACAAGACTAATACTGAAACTAAAGAATCATAAATACAGAAAATCTTTGTGATATTTGAATTGCCTATTCTTTTTTCTATCGACTTCAGTGTCATGACTGGAGGTGCTTCCTCGTCTGTGAAAGTTGAACCAGTAACTGGTGAAGCTACATCCAGTGCCCAAGGTTGTTATCTCTGTGATTATCAATTGTGTTTTGTACATTTTCCTTCTACAATTTATCTGTCGTATGTCTAAATTACTTTATTGGACTATCATAGGAGTAGAAGTATGCACCCCTAAACCGAGAAGTCATTCGCGAAAGGGTAATTACCCACTACAGACCGAGTCCAAGAAGCAACAGACAGCCAAGAAGATAGCCTGTATGGTTAGGAATCCATCAGCATTAAAGTCAAAATTATCACAAGCCAAAAGCATCAAACCTGAAAGTGTGAGAAGGTAACCGCTTACATTACATTATGTAAATTCTCTCTTTTCTTTTCCATTGTTTTTCTTGCTTTTGAGTTTCTTGTTTTCTATTTAATGTGGCCCAAATTTTGTACTACAGAAACACAAGTTTGATAAACAAAGTAGGGACTCCTAACTTGGCTCAAGAAAACCAACCCATAAAGAGGCAAAAACTGGACGGAGGAAAAACTAGACAGGTGCGTGCTTTTATTGTTGTTTTTTATCACTCAGTTGGGTTGCATCACATGTATAAGTATTCTGAATGCATTTGTCTTGCTGTACATTTTAGATTCTTAATATTAAAACACATACATTGCCCCACAAAACAAGACCTGGTCTAATCAGCGGCAGTTCCAACTTATGCTCGTCTACTGCTAAAGCCCGTAAAGAGGACAGAAAGGTTTGTTGCCTCAAAAAGTGCTTTTGTTTATTCCCTATTGTTTTATGGATTTGTGATGCTGACTATTAACCTCTCTTTAATGAAAAGATTTATGCTCGGGAACCAGCAGCAGCACCATTTGTTTCAATGGCAGAAATGATGAATAAGTTTCAATCCAACACTAGGGAGATGTCACTATCTCGTGCCAGCAGTTCTCTTTCGCATGCAAGTCATCTCATTATGAAAGAAGTTTGACATCTGATTTTTTGTAGGTCCATGCAATATTTTCCTCAAGTTGTTCATGTCTTATTTTTAGGTTGCTGCTGGTTCAGTAATTCGGCGGAAGCCTAAACTTACATTGACAAGGCCAAAGGAACCTGAACTTGAAACATCTCAGAGAGTTCGTTCAGTTAAGATTAAGAGTTCTGCCGAACTTGAGGAAGAAATGATGGCGAAAATTCCCAAGTTTAAGGCTCGTCCAATCAATAAAAAGGTATTCATAATTAGAATCTCTTTCTTGAGTTATGCAAGTCCGTATATTTGAAGTAATTGGCCTTTCTGATTGTTGCAGATTCTAGAAGCTCCAACGTTACCAACATTGCCGAGAAGTACTCCACAGCTTCCAGAATTTCAGGTAAATTTTAGTTTGGGTAGATATTATTGAGAAAAATATACAACAGTTAGGAAAACATAAAAAGAATAATTGGACCATGTGCAGGAATTTCACTTGGAAACAATGGTGAGGGCCAATCATAATGTTGAAACATCTACTGTAGCCTCAACCAAAACAGTTCCTGAGGTAGTGAAAACCTGAATGTTATTAAAATTTTGGTAGCGTTCTTGAAATAACTTAAATTATACTGTCTCGAAATTGGTTGATTGCTATATGACAGGACCAACAACGGAAACCACATCTTACAGCACCGAAGATGCCCACTCTTCAAACATCACTGAGGGCGCGTCCTCCCAGGATCAAAAGTTCCCAAGAGCTTGAGAAGGAAGAACTTGAAAAAATTCCGAAGTTCAAAGCCAGACCTTTGAACAAGAAGGTTTGTCATCTTGGTGTTCAATGTTAAACTATTTCTTTAATTTCTTTTATTTGTCACCAAGTTTTTTTCCCCTTACTCCTGTAGATTTTTGAAAGTAAAGGGGAATTAGGGGTATTCTGCAACACAAAGAGGCAAGTTACTGTACCTCAAGAATTCCACTTTGCAATAGATGAAAGGATTCCACCACCGGCAACTGTCAGTGATTTGTTTGACAAGGTAATTAATTTGATTGGAGAAGTGTCCACTTCATTTTACTCTTTTATTCACTTTACTGTAAGAAACTTTGCCTTGACAATTGCTCATACTCTCGATTAGCAAAAATAAAAAAAATTGCTCATACTATTTGTTTTTTTTTTTGTCAGCTTTCACTGAATTCAGAACCTCAACAAAACAAACTTCCCAGGAACACCGCACCTAATCCCTTCCATCTGCACACAGAGGTATCACTCAAGCCGCTCTGAACTTAACTGAGATTTTCACAGTTATCTTATTTGTTTTGCTTACCTGTATTTATGTGCTCGTACACGTGTGACATCAGGAAAGAGGATTGAAGAAAGAAACAAAATTTGTTATGGAAGTAATACAGAAGCAGTTGGAGGAGGAGAAGACTAGGGTTCCAAAGGCCAATCCATATCCTTATACTACTGATTATCCTGTGGTAATCATATCTTATAATTTACATGTAACCCATGATAAAAACTTGTTTGATGAGCATTCTTAATTTAACGTATATACATCATCACTCATGGTGCAGATTCCACCAAAACCAGAGCCAAAGCCATGCACGAAACCAGAACCTTTTCAATTGGAGAGTCTGGTGAGGCATGAAGAGGAAATGCAGCAGAAATGGAAGAAAAATGGAAGAAAAGGCAGAGGATGGAGAGAGCAGAAGCTCAGAAGAGGTTGTTTAAAAGCGCAGCCGATCTTGAAAGAGTAAGAATTTATGGTGTAACTCTTTAACATACATAATGCCTATATTTATATATATATGATGTATATTACAACAAATGTCTAAACATGTACTATAAGTGTTCAATATGAATGACAAGTGAAAATCAGATTAAATTCTGTGTCTTTTTTCCATAGCTTCTAATAAAGTTTCGGTACAAAGCTTATCTTTTTTGATGTCCCTTGTCCCTTAGTAGAAAATTTCATAGGGAAAGTTTTCATGGTAGAACCAACTAGAATCCGATAGTGATAGAGTTAATTCAAGAAGTCAATGTTTGCTATCAATTTGTTCAGGGATCCTATTCCAGTTCCTGAGAAAGTACGAAAACCTCTCACAGAGGTTCAGGGATTTGATCTTCATGTGGAGCATCGAGCAGCTGATAGAGCAGACTTTGACAAAAAGGTAACATTTTTCTCTCTTATTATTTAGCAATAAAACCTAGTTATGCTAAAATGCAATACTTGTGTAAATTTGTTGACAGATTAAGGAGAAAGAGATGATTTATAAAAGATACAGAGAAGAAGCGGAGTCTGAAAAGATGGTAAAGAATTTTTATTTTGCACAGTGAAGAAAATTGTAAGACATTTGAACAATCTTGTTATATATATATGTCTGTAGATGGAGGAAGAGAAGGCCTTGAAACAACTAAGAAGGACATTGGTACCTCATGCAAGACCAGTACCTAATTTCAACCATATCTTCTTGCCACAAAAGTAAGTATTATTATTATTACAAATGAGAACCTAGCACATTTTTCTCATTCAAACTTTTCCTAATATTGCTTGTGGCACAGGTCTACTAAAGAAGCTACAAAACCAAAGTCCCCAAAATTGAAAATTCTCGAAAGAAGGAAGATGATGATGATGATATCTACTGCGGCAGCAACTTCAAGCTCAGCCTCTAACATGAGGTGATTGCTTTTGTGTGCTGATGATGAGGTTCTTTATTCAAGAACTTTTGAACCCCCTTGTAGTTTAGGGCCGGGTCGGCAGCCAGCCAGCCAGCCAGCCGTCTCCTGACCACGGATGTTTATTGTTCATTCATTTGTAAAGATGTATTATGAAAAATGAGAGAACAAAGTTTTACTGGCCTGGCCTCCAGGCCATGGTGTAAAAAGAAAATGAATGATTGAACAAACAAGAATGAAGTTAGCCTGTCGGTGGTCAGCCTCTTGATGATGAATTGGGAAAGAACAATATGTGTAATAACTAGGTTCTCTTATAATTCTTACCAATCACTGGGCCGACAAAATATAGTTATGGGTTGGTTTTGATTTTTAAAATATGGTTATGGTTCCATTTAAGAACTAAAACCATATTAATCATTTTAATATGGATAATGTGGGTTGGAACCATATGGTTATAGTTGAAAATCATATTAACTATTTTAATATTGTTATGGGTTCCATGAAGGCCTGATTTGACACTAATATTATGTGTTTATGTATATACCCCTTACCCCCACCCCACCCCCACTAAAAAAAATAAAATTATATGATTATGTATATACCCCTTACCCCCACCCCACCCCACCCCACTCCAACCCAACCAAAAATAATAATATTATGTGATTATGTATACACCTCTTACCCCCCATACCCCCACTCCCACCCCCACCCAAAAAAAATAATGTGTACACCACCCACCCCACCTGACTCTCTCCCAAAAAAAATTAATATTAAGCGATTGATTATGATATAACCACCATCCTCTACCCTCACTCCACCCACCCACCCAACACTCCCTCTAAAAAAATGATATTAAACGATTATGATATTTCACCCACCCCACCTGTACCACCCCTCCACCCCCTGCCCCCACCCCCACCCACACCCACACCCAAAAAATTTGACTATAAGGAGTATATACATAATCACATAATAATATTTTTTTTTGTGGGTTTGTGGGGGAGTGGGATGGCTGAGTGGAGAAAGGTGGATAGGGGGTAGGGGTAGGTGGGTAAGTGGGTAAGGGGGGTGGGGTTGGGGTGGCTGGGTGGGGCTATGTGGGTAGGGGGTGGGGTGGGGAGGTGGGTGCGTGGGTGGTTGAACTTCTTGAATATATAAATATGGTTGGAAAGAATTTTTGATTTAGATTTGGAATAAAATATAGGTCGAAAAATGGTTAACCGGGTTGGAACTATATTTTTTTTAAAAAATATGGTTCCAAATTTTACCCAACCTAAATAAATAAAAATAGTTAACCAACCTATTTAGTTCTAATTAATATGGATCAATTCGACAATTAAACAACTATATTGCCAAGTTTACCAATCACATAACAACTTTATATATTTTATAGGCATTCAAAACTCATCCAATTACCAGGTGCAGCCCATACAATTGCATAGTTGGTAAAAAGAATGGTGTCATTAAGCCTAACAAATAAGAATTCTAAATATATAGAAAATAATCTAAAGATATGTGGCGTGGATAACTGATACATATGTTTCATTTTAGCACTAAAATATTTCTGCAGATATTTTAAAAAAATCTTAAAATTTTCTTTTAATTTAATACTTAGTATAATATAAAAAAAATGTATTGAGCACATTGTACACCTATCTATATATGGTTTGAATTGATTGTAATGTTTAATGATACAATTTTCCTTTTATGGGAAACTGCACTTATTATTTTCTTTCTTTATTTTTATTTTCCTTTATTTTTTATTTTTGAATTAAATGTCAAGTGAGTGAGCAAATTGATAATTGGGTGTGGGTGATTTGTAAAATACTATGTATTATTTAAAATTGGTGATTTACTTATTAAGAAGCACTCGAATGAATAGTAATTGCAGAATTTCAAGTTATTGAAATAAAAAAAAATAAATCAAAATTAATATTTTTATAAGTAAAAATAAATTTTTCATAAATTTATTCTCACTTAAGTTGATGTAAGAAATGACATTGCAAGTTGGGTGGAACGTCGTCGTCCCATTTGCGGAACAGAAGCATCCGTGGTCACAGAGATAGACGCCAAGGCCCTTTTCAAAAATTCGACCGTTAGAATTCCGAACGTTATTTCCCAATTTTTTCACAACAACACAATTCTTGCGTAAAAATAAGCAAATCAGACTACATTTCTTCTTTCTTTCTCTTTTTTTTTTCTCTATCTTCATTTTCCCAATTTTCCAATTTCTCTACAATAAAAAACTAAAGAGCCACGTAATGGCAATGGTTGATGATTCAAGTATATTCATGATCGATGAAGGGTACGAGTTTTCAGCGCCTCGATTCTTCGATTTCATCGAGGGGGAGACAGAGGAGGAAATGCAGAGAGCAGAGCTTTGGTTTGATACTGCTCTTAGCTGCGCCCCTTCTCGTAAGCCAATTCCCCAAACTTTTCATTTTTCTTTCTTGCATCGCTGTCTTTAATTGGATTTCTTAAATTTGGTTTGGTGTTTAGGTTTCGATCATTGCTTAGTTACTTTCATTGATTTCTTCCACTTGCTTACTTATATATTCACGGCTTTTTAGGGTTTGGTCATTTCTCCATCAATCTTGATTTGCTTTTAGGCAGTATACTGTTCTTTAGGGTTTTAGAGTATTGACCTTTTGCTGTCAATCTTTACTGTTAATTCAGTTTTCATATAGTAGCTTTCTTGCTCCTGAGACACAAATTTGATTGAATTTGCAAAAAGAAGTAAGTAATTTACTGTATTAAAACTAACTTAACTGATTTCGTTTAACAAATTTCAGAGTAATACTAGGATTTAAGGAAATGAATAAATTTCCTGTTTTTTTGCTAAGATGAATAAGATAAGAGAGAAATAAAAAGTTCTTAATAATGATAGTCCCTGAAAATAAATGGAAGCCGAACACAATAATTCACGGTTTTTTGAGTGCACCAGTGCTTCTGCAGTTTATTTGGGTGGATTAGAGAAACATCTAGTGATGCAGAAAATGAGGGATACTTCATTCTTTTCTTCTTAAGATGAGACTTGCAGAAAATCTTGTGAGAATTAAACTTCATCACTATTCTCTTTTAGCTTTCTTGATTAATAGGAAGATATCCTTATTTTAGAATGAAACTTCCAGGGAATTTTATACCTCACCGCTATTATATGGGAAAAACCTTCTTGATTAATGGCAAATCTCCTTATTTATATAAGACCTCCAGGGAAGCTTGTGAGCCTATTAGATTGTAATAAATAGAATCTATGCTTCTGAGAAGTATTTGAAGTGGTATATTATGTGTCTTTGGTGGTGGTGGTGGTGGGGGAGTCCAAAGCATAATGGCATAGACAAAAGAGAGTTTTGCCTGCTGCTCTACCTATTTGTAACGCTGTCGGTGCTTCAAGTGCTTATATCAATATGCAATTGTTAACGCTAAGATCTTTTGTCACGCCTCAATCACGTAAAACGCCCCGATCTCGTAGCGTAAACACAATAAACACAACAAAGACGTGCGGTTCCGTCGGGGATAGCTCAAAGCGTGAGAGTCGATATATGAATTCACAAGGTTTTTTGAAAAGCGGAGGCTATATCGCTTTAGTGTATATAGAGATAAAGAGAAAATGATAATTCTACGTGTGTGTGTGATTACGAATGATGAAGTGTATGAGAACGTACCTCTCGGTGAAGACTCCCTTGCTAAGTTATACTTTCTTTGCCTGAATTACTGTGCCATCCACTATTACCTGACACATCCCCCTTTATCTGATGGGTCCTGCCGACTGCATGTAGTTTATCCTTTGCGCCTTTGGTCCTTTATTACTACCGGCAAATAGGTTATGATCCCATCCACATTAATGCATGGCGGGTTATTTAGTCGGTAAACATGCTTTTTCATCATTCAAGTCGAAGATGAGATATTAAAATGTCTAAAGATTAATCATTTGACGGGCCGGTCTTATAGGTTGAAATGAAAATAATATGATGGTGGGCTTAATGACTTTAATAATTCAATAATAAAGGCCCGATAGAATAATAAAAGAATAAGCCCAATACACTCATTTGAAGAGATAAAATATCACGACTGACATTGCCCCTAGTTTTTGTTGAGCAGAATGTTTAATGAAAACTATAAACAATCCATGATATTTCTTGAGAATCGATAAATAACAAGATGTAATTAAAAGCGCACCCATTTATCATTTCACGAAATGAAATGAAAAGAATTTAAAGGCCCCGATTCGGAAAGGCTCTATCCATTAAATACCGGACAAAAGCGGACGCTTCCCATTCAAATTCCAAATTATTACTAGCATTTAATGCACCCGTCTTGAACAAGTGTGGCAAATCGATATAAAGGATAACTTTACCAAATTTGACAGTTTTACTATTCATTTGAAATTGGCGCTTCTAAACTTTACGATCTCTCTCTCGCAAATCGTCACAAATGGCTTCCCCTGACCCGACGAGTTCCCCGTACTTGTAACACCTATCACGGTGGTTCCACGAACCCTAATCCTCACGAGGGGACTTGAATCTGAATCCAAAACGAAAACCCAAAAACCCCCTCAAGAATACTACGAGAGTGCGCGGGCGATTCTCGCGTACCAACACTCCTTCGTCATCATGGCGAAATTTGAACTAAAGAGGGTTGAAATCGGTTCCACATTAGGATACCCGTGCGGTCGGTACCCGATGCGGTGAGAAGATGTATCAGCGGCTGAAGGATGGGCCGGTAGTCCGGTGACCTTCTTGGAGAAGGGGTTCGTTTTCCCCCTTCACGTCTTTATAGTGACCCTCTTTGGGGTTCTTGGGTGTGGGATTTTCCTGGCTGGTGCCAAACTCCTACATCCACATTCACGCCTTTGTGGCTTACGCGTGAATTGGGCGTCGAGCCCTCCTGGACTTCTTCTTCTTCTTTGTCTACAAGATAGTACAATCCGAGGAGAAGGGGTTGAGCCCTCGGTGAACATTCTCCGAAGTGCGGAGAAAAATTTGATGAGCGCGCGTCATTTGGTGAACACCCTTGAGCGATAGGGGATGGCACGAGAAATGGTTTTTTCGTCAAAGGCCACGAGATTTCTTCTTTCTGAAAATGGGCGGTGGCGAAAAAATATCTGGCGACTTTGGAGGCGTTTACGAAGAGCGGGAAGTGGAAATGATGGAGCTATTTGACAACTTCCAGAAAGAAGAGTGGAAATATGGACTCCTCTCGAAGCAAGCATGGTTATATGACCGTAAGTGTAAGTACCGACTTATTTCATATATGTATATCTTTTGAAAATATTCTATGATATATAATTTTAACATAGAAATTGTTTGATTTATGCGATATCTTTGATCGGAATAGAGCTCTTTAGAAATAAAGGAGTTGAAGATTTTTTATGCAGGAAGTCTTTGAGCAATGGAGGTTACACCAATAAAAGCTACCCCGAAGTAGATCGACACGAGAAATTCATACGGATGAATTTCAAAGCGGAAAAAAGCAGTAGAAGAAGTTCTCATACGGAAGAGACTCTTCGTCCTCGACAAAAGAGGAGGAGCTACCGAGAAAAACCGGTTGACCTCTCTTGTAACTCCTCCGAACCCACACGAAGCAGAACCAACCTCAAAACCATTCCTCGACCGGCGGTTTACTTGATCGTCTGATCGAAGAAATATACTTAGGATCAAAAATTAAAAACAAAATAACCCCTTTAGCCGGCAAGAAGAACTCGGGGTTCCTCGGTCTTGGTCATTTCCACCCTTCGTGCCCCACAGCAGAAATCTGGATCGAAGAGGGGCGGTGACCGGGGGCGAAGGATTAAGCGTTATCGGGAAGAGAAGCGTACCCACGATAGCCATCAAGTTCGCCTCTGCCTTGACACCCAAAGAACCCCACTCTACAAACAAATCTCCATGCTTTGAAACTATTCACACGCAGACCTACACCTCCCGAACAGCCCATTCTCTCTCACGAAAGCGAGAGACCTCTCCGAACGGCCCGGTCCTTGGTCAAAGTTATCATCGCAGAAGTTTGTGGGATCTCGAACACATGGCCCGAGTTCAACGCCTTGACTTTCCCTTTGACCTCTTGAACTTTCGTTCGGCATCTTGGCGACCACCGGTTCGATGATCATCTGGACGGAAATCTTCTCGACGAGGGATGAGTTATTTGGCGAGGTAAATAACAATCACTTCTTCCTCTACATCTCTATTTTCCTTGAGCATTTTAGGCGTTTGACTTGAATATTTTGAAAATATGCGGGCTAATCTTTGTCTTGGACATTGCGTCAAGAGACACATAAATGGAGAATGAGGAAGATTTCATGCGACAAAGAGATAAATATCTTTGAAATCGACCTTGGGCCGAGAAAAATTGGTCGTGAAGATGCTTTTCATACCATCAGCGGTCTTGAGATAGAATTGGATCGGGCTAAGATGGATTTGAAGACATCGATGATGAATTAAAGGCCACGAGGATGGGTTGGGTTGCGTCAAAGCTTGATGACAAACTCTAACCAACACGAATCTTTGGTTTGGTTGAAGAGAACTTACTCTGAAGGCGAAAAATGAGGAGTTTTCTTGATTGATCGAAGCTTAGTCTACTGACTTGGTGAAGGTGAGGCGAGGATCGAAGATGAAGCTTAGAAGGCGTAAGGCCAAGCGCGTCAAGCTCGCCGTAAAATAAAGGACCTTGAGGGCGAGGCACATTACATTGAAGAGCTCCGGAGCGATTCGAGAGGAGTCTGAGGGACTCGGATGAACTTAATGTTGAGATCGTGAAGGTTTATTCGGAGGGTATGAGAATTTATCGGGAGCGAGGAAAAAGAAAAGCTATCATTTGCTTTCAATTTGGACTCGGCATTGCTCGATTAGATGATGAAGGCGGTGCTGAATATATATCATATTTTTGGGTTTTATGTAAACATTTAACTACTTTAAACTTTTCATATTCATGTAATTAATTTATAATTGACTTAAATGAAATGAGCATTTTATGTTTATTGATAAATCTTTAAGCATATCTTGATTATGACTTACATTAGATCGGTTTCTTGTCGATAATTTAGTATCGATAAAATTTGAACTAATGAATTAGATATGGCATATAACGGTTAACTTACATGATGAAGTGAATTGAATTTTACAGACGAGATTGACTTAAGCTGAACTAAATAAACTGAACTCAACACTTAAACAAAATAAATAACTTATACTCATCGGTACCGAAGAGTGAGATCAGTCATATTTGAAGTAAATTTGGACGACAAATAGATAAGAACCAAAATATAAGGATTAATAGTGACCATTGACTTACCACCCTGATAAGATCAATATAGGACCAAAAGGACAAAAGGGCTACCATCGAATGGCGGTGAGTCCTACCGTACCTCCTTACACCATAGTGACCGTGAGACAAATAGGACCGGTGACCATTGACTTACCACCACGATAAGATCGATATAGGACCAAAAGGACTTGGGGCTACCATCGAATGGCGGTGAGTCCTACCGTACCTCCTTACACCATAGTGACCGTGGACGAATAGGACCGGTGACCATTGACTTACCACCACGATAAGATCGATATAGGACCAAAAGGACTTGGGGCTACCATCGAATGGCGGTGAGTCCTACCGTACCTCCTTACACCATAGTGACCATCGGACAAATAGGACCGGTGACCATTGACTTACTGACCACACTGATAAGATCGATATAGGACCGAAAAGGACTTGGGGCTACCATCGAATGGCGGTGAGTCCTACCGTACCTCCTTACACCATAGTGACCATCGGACAAATAGGACCCGGTGATAAATTGTGGAAAAGTGATCTTTTATTAATATCGAACAATTGTATACAGACTTAGATAAAGCGACTTAATCTTCATTGAAAATACTTAGAAACACCTTGGCGTGCAAGTATTCTTGATCTCGGAACCATCGAGTGCCTTTAATCGATAAGTACACGGCTTTGGTACTTGATCACTTCATATAGCCCTTCCCGATTCGGCATTAGCTTTCCGTGTTTTGAGGCGTAGAAGCTTGGCTTCTCTGAAACGAAGTCTCCAGCTTGAATCTCTGAAGTTTGACTCCTTTGTTATAATGTTTGGCCACCCGCCGTTGATAAGCGACCCGATTTGATTAAAGCTTTCTCTCGACTTCATCTAGCGAGATCAAGTTAGCTTCGGTCCTTCATCGTTGTAGATTTCTTTGAATTGACTTGCGAAGACTTGGAGATCCGATTCGGTTGGGACTAAGGCATCGATACCATGAAAGGCGATCGGAAGGCGAATCCCGTAGTAGTCCTTGGTGTGTTCGGTATGCCCTTGACGCTCGCTCGTGATTCTTACGGCCATCTCTCCCTTAGCTTCATCAATCTACGCTTGATTAGATTCGGTGACGTCTGTTGGTCACCTCGACTTGCCCATTCATTGTGGATGAGCCACGAAGTCTTCTTGTCTTTGAATCCCCAAATCGTTCAAAAATTCTTCAAATTTTGAACCCGCAACTGGCGTCCATTGTCAGATATCAATACCTTAGGGATCCGGCGAAACACCCAGACTCCTTTATAAACTTTAAGCACTCTGTTACATTATCGGTAGAAGTGGTTTTGCCTCTACCAACTTAGTCGTATAATCGATAGCAACTATAATGAAGCTAAACGACCTTTAGCTTTAGGTACTTGGTCCCGATATATCCACCCCCAGACGGTGAAGGGTATAGGAGATAGAATCGAGTATAACTCTTAGGTGGTGATAATAGAACCGAATTTATTGGTGGCATTTTCGCATTTCTTGGCGTACTCTGTAGCTTCTTTGAAAATTGTCGACTGATAGTAACCTTGTCGAAAGTACTTTATGTGCAAAGACTTGGCGACCGTATGATCACCGCAAATCCTTCATGAACTTCCAGAGAAGCATACTCGACGAGACGGAACCAAACATTTCAATAATGGTGAGGAAAATGCCGATCGATAGAGATCCCCATCGATAAGACTAAAATTGGTGCTCTTGTATTTAATCTTCTTTGCCTGACATTTGATCCAGAAGGAAGGACGCCATCGCGAATACTCGATGTGAGGGGTCATCCAGCGGTTTGTTAGATTCGATACACATCAACGCTTCGTCTTTGAACACTTGGTTCTTTGTAAAATTTCCAAATACACCGATCCGTGAAAGACATACGCATCTGTAGTGGCTATTTCGACAACAATCGTCGGCGATGAATTGTCATTCGCGCTCTATACTTTGAAACTAAATCTGAAGCGAAAAATTGAAGTTGGTCTCTTAATTCGCGCGAATATTTGATCATTCGGGTTCCACGAGCTTCGTAATCTCCGGCAATTTGTTTAACGACCAGCGAGAATCACTATAGATAATCAATTTGTTGGACTTGAGACTCTTTGCTAATCGGACACTGCTAACACCGCCCGTACTCGGCCTCATTGTTCGTTGCTTTAAACCCGAATCGATGGCTTTCTTTGGACTTTGAATCATACGGACTTATTAAAATAATTCTGCTCCACTACTTGATCGTCGTAGAGGATCCATCTGCATCAAGCGTCCCGCCCGACCTATTTGAAAAAGCGGCCTTTGCTTTCGTCGGAAGATTGACTTTCCGTAAAGAATCGCATCTAGCGGTGAGCGAGGCATTCTATCGTAAAAGTCGGCCGGGCTTGGCCTTTGATGGCGATTCGGGGATGATACTCGATAAAAAGCGGGATAACTCCATAGTCCATCTGCTTCTTTAATGCGCGCGAGACCTCTGGTTTGCCCATCACCTTCTTGATGGGTGATCCGTGTAGAGCGACCGAGTCGACCTTGAAAATCTTAGAAGCTTTCTCTTGGCAATTATTAAAGCAAAGGCAAATTTCTCGATGTTTGGATACACGGTTTGACATCTCGTGGGGCGTGGGGGCGTAATAGGCCAGGATCTTTGCTTCCGGCGATCTCCGAGACCAAAAGCTGCTCCAAGCTGCTAAGGAACTTGCCATGAGGTACAAATATAAAGTCTCTCTTGGGGACGAGCTTTACCGATAAAAGGGTAGAAGGCGAATCGTCTTTATACCTTGGAAAGCGTCTTCACACTCGGAAGTCCTTTGGAGCGTCTTCGCATTCTTGGTCCCTTTAATGTGTCGAAGAAAGGAAGACATCTCTCTGCGATTTGGCGGCGAACCTCCTTAAAGCCATGATCCTACCGGTCGAACGTTGAGCGTCTTTGAATGGTGAGGAGTCTTCATGTCGAGGATGGCTGGATCTTCTCGGATTGGCCTCGATGCCTTTGGTGACGGATAACCCGAAACTTTTCGGCGCTGGTAGAAAGTACATTTGGTCGGGTTAAGCCTTAGTTTAGCGATAACGAATAGTTTGAAAGCACTCCTCGGATCGTCCAAATGCTTACGAATCTGCATACTCTTCACGATCATATCATCTACATAAACCTCCATGTTCCTCCCCGGTTTTGCTATCGAATATGAAGTTCATCATCCTTTGGTAGGTAGCTCCGGCATTAATGAGGCCAAAAGTCATTTTTTGTATGCATACTGCCGAGCGGTGTGTAATATATTTATTTTTGGAATGTCTTCTTTGCATGGATATTTGATGATAACTT